>CM032232.1:81205000-81805000 GCA_019009955.1 Riptortus pedestris
TATATAAATAAATTATATATATATATATATATATATATATATATATATATATATATATATATATATATATATATATATATAAAATTGTAACCTCTGTCTGTACATTGATTTTTTTCGCGAAATTTCACGATAACTTTTCGTTTCACATGTCATAGACACCATATCTGCATTTTGTTTCTTTCGTGTATGTTTGTTTGTTTGTTTGTTTGTTTGTTTGTTTGTTTGTTTGTTTGTTACCTTTTCACGCATAAACGGCTGAACCGAATTTTATGAAACTTGGTATGTGTATTACTACTACTAACCCAACTTAGACTTTAGGCTATACTAATTTTCTCTGAGACGAACAGGAGTGGGGGTTATAAGGGAAGCCTGAAATTAAAAATAGCGATATTTCGTTTTCTATTGGTTTTTCGGCAAATATGCACATAACAAAATTTGTTTATTTTGTTATTTAGAGCAACGTTTGTTATATACACTTTTTTCGTATACCGAATTATAAACGAGATATGCGCTAAAACCTATAGCGGAAGTGAACAATTTTATTTGGGACAAAAGACTCAATCGAACTAAATAAAACTCGGTATGTGTATTAGAAGTGAAGCCTTCATTATAATAAGCCATACCAACATTTCTATGGACGGGCAGGAGTGGGGGTTATAAGGGAAGCCTGAAATTAAAAATAGCGATATTTCGTTTCCTATTGGTTTTTCCGCAAATATAAACATAACAAAAGTTGTCTATTTTGTTATTTGGAGTAACTTTTGTTATATACACTTTTGTCGTATACCTAAGTATAAATGAGTAATACGTTAAAGCTTTAGCGGGCACTAACGGCTGAACCTAACTTAACAAAACTCGGTATGTCAATTAGCATTAATTCTTCCATGATTATAAGTTATATTAAAATTTTTAGGTTCGAACGGGAGGGGGGTTATAAGGGAGGCCTGAAATAAAAATTCACCATATTTACATGTATAAGAGACGGGAAATATAAAAATATCAAAGACTGTGAAGCCTTATCGAACAAATAATTCTATTATTAGCAAATCCACGGGAAAGACGGGTATCAATCCTAAACACTGGGACGGGTAAATGTCAAAATATTGTGCAATGTAAAGCCTGCTAAAAAATACCATTACCATTCAGCCTCAAATGAATTCCCGGGCGAAGCCGGGTATCTGAGCTAGTATATATATATATATATATATATATATATTATATAAATATATATCTATATATATATATAAAATTGTAACCTCTGTCTGTACATTGATTTTTTTCGCGAAATTTCACGATAACTTTTCGTTTCACATGTCATAGACACCATATCTGCATTTTGTTTCTTTCGTGTATGTTTGTTTGTTTGTTTGTTTGTTTGTTTGTTTGTTTGTTTGTTTGTTACCTTTTCACGCATAAACGGCTGAACCGAATTTTATGAAACTTGGTATGTATATTACTACTAACCCAACTTAGACTTTAGGCTATACTAATTTTCTCTGAGACGAACAGGAGTGGGGGTTATAAGGGAAGCCTGAAATTAAAAATAGCGATATTTCGTTTTCTATTGGTTTTTCGGCAAATATGCACATAACAAAATTTGTTTATTTTGTTATTTAGAGCAACGTTTGTTATATACACTTTTTTCGTATACCGAATTATAAACGAGATATGCGCTAAAACCTATAGCGGAAGTGAACAATTTTATTTGGGACAAAAGACTCAATCGAACTAAATAAAACTCGGTATGTGTATTAGAAGTGAAGCCTTCATTATAATAAGCCATACCAACATTTCTATGGACGGGCAGGAGTGGGGGTTATAAGGGAAGCCTGAAATTAAAAATAGCGATATTTCGTTTCCTATTGGTTTTTCCGCAAATATAAACATAACAAAAGTTGTCTATTTTGTTATTTGGAGTAACTTTTGTTATATACACTTTTGTCGTATACCTAAGTATAAATGAGTAATACGTTAAAGCTTTAGCGGGCACTAACGGCTGAACCGAACTTAACAAAACTCGGTATGTCAATTAGCATTAATTCTTCCATGATTATAAGTTATATTAAAATTTTTAGGTTCGAACGGGAGGGGGGTTATAAGGGAGGCCTGAAATAAAAATTCACCCTATTTACATGTATAAGAGACGGGAAATATAAAAATATTAAAGACTGTGAAGCCTTATGGAACAAATAATTCTATTATTAGCAAATCCACGGGAAAGACGGGTATCAATCCTAAACACTGGGACGGGTAAATGTCAAAATATTGTGCAATGTAAAGCCTGCTAAAAAATACCATCACCATCCAGCCTCAAATGAATCCCCGGGCGAAGCCGGGTATCTGAGCTAGTATATATATAAAATTGTAACCTCTGTCTGTACATTGATTTTTTTTGGGAAATTTCACGATAACTTTTCGTTTCACAAGTCATAGACACCATAACTGCATTTTGTTTCTTTGGTGTCTGTTTGTTTGTTTGTTTGTTTGTTTGTTACCTTTTCACGCAGAAACGGCTGAACCGAATTTTATGAAACTTGGTATGTATATTACTACTAGCCCAACTTAGACTTTAGGCTATATTAATATTCTCTAAGACAAACAGAAGTGGGGGTTATAAGGGAGGCCTACAATTAAAAATAGCGATATTTCGTTTCCTACTGCTTTTTCAGCGAATATGCCCATAACAAAAGTTGTTTATTTTGTAATTTAGAGTAACTTTTGTTATATACACTTTTGTCGTAAGCCGAAGTATAAATGAGTTATAAGCTAAAAACTATAGCGGGAGTCATTAATTTTATTGGGCTCAAAAGACTCAACCGAACTAAATATAACTCGGTATGTTTATTAGAATTGACGCCTTAATTATCATAAGCCAAACCAACATTTCTATGGACGAGCAGGAGTGGGGTTTGTAAGGGAGGCCTGAAATTAACAGTAGTGATATTTTGTTTCCTATTGGTTTTTCGACAAACATGCACATGACAAAAGTTGTTTATTTTGTTATTTTAAGTAACTTTTGTTATATTCACTTTTGTCGTATAGAAAAGTATAAACGAGATATACACTAAAATCTAAAGCGGGAGCCAACAATTTTGTTGGGCACTAACGATTGAACCGAACTTAGTAAAATTCGGTATGTGAATAAGCATTAATTCTTCCCTGATTATAACCTATATTAAAAATTTTAGATTCAAAGGGGAGTGGGGATTATAAGAGAGGCTGAAATGAAAAACCGTCTTTTTTATTTTCTATTTGTTTTTCGGCAAACGTGCACATAACAAAAGTTGTTTACTTTGTTATTTAGAGTAACTTTTGTGTGCATTCACTTTTGTCGTAAAATGAAGTAAACACGGGATATACGCTAAACGGGAGTCAATAATTATATTAGTACTTATTTAAGGGGTTTTAATAAATGAATATTATGACAAATGATGTGATGTTTTCGTCTTATATGATAGTTCAAAGTATGATTCGGATTAGTGAGGTTATAAATCTTCGTCATCCCCTCCTCATTTATTTATTTTTCTTAGAAAATAACTTTGTTATTTATTTCCAATAGAAATATAAACTATAAGAGCATTTCCATTATTTAATTTCTATAATGTACCTGGAAGTTATTGAAACAAATATCTAATATAATAACAATTAAACGTTAATGGTAATGTCATTATGACAAAAAACAATATGCGTTTAAACTCGATATGATATTTTCAGGGTACCACTATTATTTAATTCCATCCGGTAGATAAATTATAAAATAATGTTTTGCATCAATAATATAAGTAGAAGAATGTTGAGAAGTATCATGCGGGAGCGGAAGATGACGGGACCAGTTAATTGAGTTAACTTATTTCCCGTCTGGCATTCCTGGAAGCGATTTCCAGTGAGATTCACTATTCAAATATAATCTTACGTGCAAAACTTTGACTATACTATGTGAGCTCAGATTGGCTTTTGAAAGGAAATATGTTCATTATAGATGATATTTAATTGTAATAAATGCTACCCATGATTATGGTTTGAACAGTGAAGTCTTACATAAAAAAATAATTTTAGTATTAAAAAATGCCAACAACGGGTATAAACCCTTAAAAATATCAAAATAGTTTGCAAAGTAAAGCCTTGCCAAAAAATACCATCACCATTCAGCCTCAAATGAATTCCCGGGCGAAGCCGGGTATCTGAGCTAGTATATATATATATATATATATATATATATATATATATATACATTCACTAAAAAAGGAAATAATAAATGTTCTATAAGTCATTATCATATACTCTTTTATGAGTGCATACGTTCTAGTGGTTTAAACACTCCATTTAATGTTCAGCTAAAACTTAAAACATACATCATCATAACTTTCCATTAATAATTATTAACTACCTCTCCCTGCCAAAAGCCGGTACTAGTCGGCCGGTTCAAAGGCGGTCTGCCAGGAACCGACTGTGTTTTCACCTCGCAATTTTCGTGCAATTATTTTGTTTAAATTATAGCAACTTCAGTTATTCTAAATATTAAATCATAAGAATGCTTAAATGTAAGTCGAAAAACATCATTGTTCATATTATGACCATATTACAAACTTAAATGAGTACCAATACAATTTTTAACTCCCGCTGTAGTTTTTAGTATATATATCTCGTCTTTATACGACTAAAGTTATTCTAAATATCCAAATAAACATCTTCTGATATGTGCATGTTTGCCGAAAAACTAATTGGAAGCAAAAACATTGATATTTTTCATTTCAGGCTTCCCTTACACCCCCACTATTGTTCGTTCCTAAAAATGTTAATATACCTTATAATCAGAGAGGCATTAATACTAACCCACATACGGAGTTTGAATTCGGTTTAGTACTTTATGTCCTTACTTTATGCTCACGCCCGCTATAGTTGTTAGCATATATCTTGTTTAAACTTCGTTATACGACAAAAGTATAATAACAAAAGTTATTCTAAATAACAACAAAGTAACGGAGGTAAGGTAAGGTTAGAAACGACAGGTAAGGTTAGAAATGCAAATATCTCGGTTAATATTCAAGATAGAGAATAAATGTATATAACAATATTTATAGTAAATTTAATTTGCAATAAGATTGATTCTGTACAATTTTTCGATCCAACGTATAGTAATGGAGATATTTCGAATTTTCGAAAATCCTCCCCTCTAAACCCCCCCCTTACTGGTCCGATTTCAACCGTTAACGAACTTGATCTTTCTTTTTACATAAAACGACTAAATATCGAGTTTGGTAACGATCAAACAAACATTGCGACCGCTAGAATGGCAACAGACAAATATATATATACAGTTTTGAACGGATCTCAGTTTCATCATCTACTTGGTAGGATCGATGGACAATTGAAGAAAAATTTCGAAAATTCCGTCATGAGTACACCTCAAAACTATAAAATATTGAAGATAGTGAATTAATGTATATAACAATATTTATAGTAAATTTAATTTACAATAAGATTTGTTCTATACTAGTTTTCCTTCCGACCTATAGTAACGGAGATATTTTGAATTTTCGAAAATCCTTTCCTTTAAACCCCCCCCCTCCCCCTGGACCGATTTCAGCCGTTAACGAACTTGATCTTTCTTTTTACATAAAACGACTAAATATCGAGTTTGGTACCGATTAAACAATAATTGCGACCGCTAGAGCGGTAACAGACAATTATATATATATATATATATATATATATATATATATATATATATATATATATATAGTTTTGAACGGACCTCATTTTCGTCATCTCCTGGGTAGGATCGATGGACATTTGAAGAAATTTTTCGTAAATTGCGTCATGAGTACGGCCTCAATAGCTGATTTCCCTCAAGGGAAATCTGCTAAAAAGTGGACAAATGAGGTAGACAGAAATCATTATATTTATATTTGAAATGAACATTTAGGGAAGAGAGATATTTTAATCAGGCCAAGATAAAAGTCCGTCACGCAGGGGCTGCTTAAACAGCATATTTCCCTAGTGAAGATTAATAATAGATAAACCTACATACTGCTAACACACCACCTTTAATATTAAGTGAATAAATTCAAAAGGCATAAGAAATCATTCACCTGCCAGCGGGAAGCGTCTCAAATGTAAACAAACAGGTCTGCCAACGGCACTTCGGAAAGGAAAACAATATCAGAATATAACATATTCATTTTATTGAAAACTATGTACTATTGCTAGTACTGAAATTTATAACGAATCAGAATCATTTTTATCACAATCAATCATATTTCCAGAAGTCCAAGAATTTATGATGGGGTGGGGGTCACAAGATCATATTTGCATCTATCTTGTACAATAAAGATCTCTGGAAAACTATATTTGGTATTTAAGCTTCGAATAATGTGGTCTATTATATAACTGAGTATTGTTTATGTAACACGAGTAGGAGTGGGGGTATACAGAAGGCCGAAAACTGAAAAATCCAAATATCTCGGTTAATATTCAAGATAGTGAATAAATGTATATAACAATATTTATATAGATAAATAAATGTATAAAATAAAATAAAGCTCAACATAAGCTGTCCTCTAAAACTAGTCACTCACCAGCACAAAATTTAATTAAATCAAATTCAATTTCCTAAACAAAAATGTATGTATATATATATATATATATATATATATATATATATATATATATATATATATATATATATATATTGTAACGGTCGAGTCTGGGTTCTCCGCTGTCTCTATATCTATGAGATCCGAGTGACTAGTACTAGGCTTTAAACGAGGTAGCAGCACCTGTCAAGGGACGAACAGCGGACCCCTGGAGTCCAAAGGGCAATCTCTCGGAGGGAGAATGAACGAGTCGACTCCCAAGATGCAACGAGAGAGTAAGTGTTTCTTTAATTATCTAGCCTAAATGTGCTATATCTCTGATTAAATAGATAAATTAGCTCTTACAGCAGAGATGGTGGAAACAAAAATACTTGCCGTGCAATATAAGACCCTGAGAAGTAGCCGGTACATAGATTAAATTTAAATATTAATAATAATAATTATCCTTTCATTATATAAGATGGCCCCAAAGTGAAAGGGCACGGCTTAAACATTTTTTTAAAATTTAAACATTTAAAATATTTATTTAGGTTATTCATTTAAAAAAAAAAAAAATTTTTAATTAACATAGATTATAAAAATGGATATTAATACTAATAGCAAAAGTTTTGAGGATAGGATTAGTGATGTAGAACAGGAAAGTAATAATTTGGATCTTGAAAATCTATCTATTGAAAGTGAACCGTTAGAGGGAACACAGACCAATAATATCATATATAAAGATCAGGCTAGACATATAATTCAATTAGAGGATTCGGGAATACCGTTATCTACTGTGATAGCAAATTTGAGCTTTTTGGGTTTTGAACAACCGCGAGGTACTTCTACCAGAATAATAGATAATTTAAACGATTTAAAAGGACAAAAAGAGGTCAGTAGTCCTATCGAAAAAGATCAAAACATGCTGGAAGCTATAATGAACTTAATAAAAGCAGGAAATACTAAATTGGAAGCCAAACTAGAAGAAAATAATAACAAACTAGAACAAAATAATAACAAACTAGAAAAAAATAATAACAAACTAGAAGAAAATAATAACAAACTAGAAGAAAATAATAACAAACTAGAAGAATTTAAAGAAGAAGTTAGAAATAGTATTGAATCATTGAAAATAGATATCGAACAAACTCGAGTAGATGTATCAAACGTGAGAAAAGAATTTATGAATGAGATAAATAATCTTAAAAACGAAAATGAAATAAACTTAAAATCTTTAGAGAATAGGTTAGCAGGTGAAACAGAAAATTTAAAAAAAGAAACCGTTCAGACTAGAGAACTACTAAAAACGGAATTAATGGATGAAATGGATGCCAAAATAATAGAAACCCGACAAGAATGCTATCAAGAGAAAAACTTAATTCGTAATGAATTACAAGGGGAAATTGAGCATGAAAAGATTATTCAAGGGAGGATAAATGATCAAATAAATCTAAATATTCAGAAAATAACTCACGAAAATAAACAAATAATTGAAGATAGATCGTTAATTCAAATAGAGAATTTATTAGAGACTGATTTCAAAATAGGAGGTATAGCTGATGAAATGGAAAATATCCGGCAAGAATTAAAAAAAGTTCAGATAGGTCATTTGCCAGACTATAAAGAAATTAGAGTCAATCCTGAAGCAGCAGATACAGAAACAACACCAGCTGAGACTGCAACTTTCAGTGAAACTATTTCTGAAAAACCTGAAGCAAAAGATGAACCAAAAGGAGAAGAGAATGAAACCAGTCTAAGGCATTCAGAATCAAATGAGATCCAGAATGTCATAGAAGATGTGACAGATTTAGGAACGTGTGATGCACAAAAAGAAAATGAATCTGAACCTCTAATAGAGGAACCACAATCTCCTGATTCCCTTGAAAATCCCCCTGAAAAAGAATCATCAAATGTAATAACTGAAGTTCTATCAGATGTTGCTGAGGAATCATAGTAGACTTAATACGTAAAATACACTTGATCCAAAAGTTCACTCCTTCATGTATACAAGTATATATATAATTAGTACCATGAAATCTTAGTTTTATTGTTCCAATTCAAATGTACAGTACAGCTAAGCGCATTAATTTTTGTAAATGTATTTATTTAAGATACTGTCATCTTCTAAACAAAATGTTATTTATTTTTTTGATATCATTAATTTATTTAAATTCAAATATTTATATTGCTTAAAAATAAAGTTATTATAACAAATATTAAAAAAAAAAAAAAAAAAAAAAAAAAAAAATATGTTTAGTAATATTAAAATAAATTATAGTAATATTAAAATAAATAAAAATATATAATATATTTATTGTCAAGGAAAGAAAAAAAAAAGGAATAAATAAATAAAATAAAAATAAAAAATAAAATAATAAAAAAAAACAAAAAAAAAATAAAAAATAAATAATATAAAATAAATTTTTTTTTTTCTCTCTGGGTGGGCATATGTAACGGTCGAGTCTGGGTTCTCCGCTGTTTCTATATCTATGAGATCCGAGTGACTAGTACTAGGCTTTAAACGAGGTAGCAGCACCTGTCAAGGGACGAACAGCGGACCCCTGGAGTCCAAAGGGCAATCTCTCGGAGGGAGAATGAACGAGTCGACTCCCAAGATGCAACGAGAGAGTAAGTGTTTCTTTAATTATCTAGCCTAAATGTGCTATATCTCTGATTAAATAGATAAATTAGCTCTTACAGCAGAGATGGTGGAAACAAAAATATTTGCCGTGCAATATAAGACCCTGAGAAGTAGCCGGTACATAGATTAAATTTAAATATTAATAAAAATAATTAACCTTTCATTATATAAGATTTTAATATTACCAAATTTTTTTTTTAATAATAATAAATATATTATAATATATATATATATATATATATATATATATATATATATATATATATATATATATATATATATATATAATATTTAAAAGCAATAATGTTTTTTTATTTTACTTATATACCCTGGTGGCTGATCCAAACGGGTATCATCAAAATGGGGGCACAGATTTCGGACAGATTGTTATTTGTTGTATAGTAAATATAATTTGCAAAAAGGTTTATTTTATACATTTTTTCGGTCGGATGGAGTTATTTCGAATTTTCGAAAATCCTCCCCTCTAAACCCCCCCTCCCACTGGTCCGATTTCAGCTATTAACGAAAATTACCTTTTTTTTTTCTACACGAAACGACTAAATATCAATCTAAAAATTGCGACCGGTAGAGCGGTAACAGACAAATATATAAAATTTTGGACGTAGCTCATTTTCCTCATCTCCTAGTTAGGATCGATGGACATTTGAAGAAAAATTTCCCTTAAGGGAAATCTGCTAAAATTGTACAAATGAGGTAGACACTGAAATTTAAAAGGGTATATTTTAAATTAAACTGCATTATTATATTTGAAATGGATATTTAGAGAAGAGATATATTTTACTCAGGGCAAGATTAAAGGATACATACTCGTGGATTAATGCAAATGGTACATAATAGAGACATAGCGAGGCCCAGGAACATCCAAATACCGCATGGAAAGTTTCTGCTCTGATGAAGGAGATAATAAATGTTCGTGTCTCTATATTGGAACACGCCAAAATCCAGTTATCTATTTCGTCAACTCTGAGAGCCATGTCAAACCATATTCTGTCTTCACGGATCCCGCAATGTAAGAGTTGCTAAATATTGTATGTTGAAAAATATTCTTCCATTTTATGTTAAGGCACTTGTCCAGAAGTTGGCTCAAAATGTCAATGCTGAATCCACAAAAACATCGACATTCAGAGCAAATGTAAGTGTTCGAATGAATGTTTATGTTTGAAAAGTTAAAAATACAATGGGGGTTAGTGGGTGAATTTCTAAAATTCTAAATAACTTCGTTGTATACGTCAGGTCGAAAAATTGTATAGAGCTAATTTTGTTCTAGAGACAAGTTCATAATCGTTAATGGCTGAATTCGGACCAGGAACAGGTGGAGGGGGGGGGTTTAGAGGGGAATTGGAATATTCCAATTGTCTCCATTATTATGAGTTGGATCGGATCGAAAAATCTTATAAAACCATCCTTGTTAAACTATTTATGCAGGGGTAAGTTTTCGCATCCCCTGCGTGCCGGACTTCATTTATGTTATGGTGTACTCTAATTAACACACACAAACATAAACACAACACAACACACACAAGGGTCTATTATTTTTCATCCTTCGCTTTTTTTTTAGTAGATGTTCTTTCCTTTAGCTCAGACCCAGGTTTTAGACAGGCTTTGTTGTGTTTCTTGCTCACCGTGAATCTCCAGCATTATGACCACACCACCCGTCATTCCTCGAATTCCACGGTATACTAGCTCCCGTTTCCTTGGGTACATGCTAGCCGAAAGGAGATCCACAGTACGAAACATGAAATTGAAGTTGAGATCATTTTCTTATATTTTGTTTCATTCCAGTGGTAGAAATATATTTCGACTTCCCTTGACCTTTCCAAATGTATAAATTATGACCATTGTAGAATTGTACGTGGGAAATCAGCTTAGTTTGGGCTCCTTCTGCATGACTCAGGATCAGCCCATAAAGGAGTTGAAGAATCCTTTGTGAATGGTAGAGCATTTGATGATGAGAGGAATTCGAACTCGGTTTGGAGAATTGAATCAGATTGCTATGTCATTGTGGCAACAAGTAAGTTGAACTAGAAGCAAAGTTGCCAGATCATTCCATGATCTCCGTCCGTGTTAAATAGTGAGGTGGGGCTTCTGCACTATAACGAACTAAAGTAGATGAATCATATCACAGTCTGGCAGCTCGAGATAACGCAGCTACCAGATTATCTTACTTGCTTTTGGGCTTTCGTTTATGATTTTTAAGACCATTAAACCCTAAATTTTAGAAAATGTATATTAATGCCAGAGACTATACATATTAAGACCTAAAAGAAAGTCTCTAATGTTAGGCCGAGTTCCCAAAAACACTTCGCGGTTACTCTTGTTAATCACTATCATTGTTGATTTATAAATGTAAACAGAATAGGAGGATATACGAAATAGCCCTCAATAATGTCATCTGAGTGGTGGCAGTGACAGAATTGGATTTGATTTAGATAGATATGATTTCTCAAATGTCCGTCACGCAGGGGCTGCGTAAACTAAGGAGGGTTTCTCTCGTGAAGTTTTGCAATAGATAAATCTACATACTCCTAACTCTTAACATCGCCGTGAATATTAAATGAATAATAACATCTGCTAAAAGGGAAGTAGTAAAACCCATAAAAATAATCTATCAAATTTTTGTACAAGTACAACTTTTTGACGGGCTTGTAGATGGTGCCATCGCATCGAAAGCACAATGCCAGCTGTACTCGGTCATCAGCCAGTGACGACGGTCTCCACCGACAGGTATAACAACAGTATCATTTGTATGTTTCAATGATTTTCATTATTTCTTTGAAAGTTTCTCTTATTCAGTTTTACCATATTGATTTTAAAGGGATAAATCAGCTATAAATAAAACTTACCCCCCCCCTTATTTGCAGATACGTAAATTTAGTCTTTAAAAAATTAATTAATTACTTATGTTTATTTTGTTATTAAACTTTTTAGCAGATTTCCCTGAAGGAAAATCAGCTATTGAGGCCGAACTCATGACTCGAGTTTTGAAAAATTTCCTCAAATGTCCATCGATCCTACCCAGAAGATAACGAAAATGAGGTCCGTTCAAAATTATATATATATATATATATATATATATATATATATATATATATAGGTTAGGTTAGGTTAGGTTAACTGGTTTTTTGGGCGAGAAACTACTGGGTTATTACACCCTAAATAATTATATTTGTCTGTTAACGCTCTAGCGGTCGCAATTTTTGTTTGATCGTTACCAAACTTCATATTTAAGCGTTTTATGTGAAAAAGAAAGTTCGTTAATGGCTGAAATCCAACCAGTGGGAGGGGAGGTTTAGAGGGGGGATTTTTGAAAATTCGAAATATCTCCGTTATTATGCGTCAGATCGAAAAATTGTATAGAATCAATCTTATTGGAAATTAAATTTACTATAAATATTGTTCTATACATTTATTCTCTATCTTGAATATTAACCGTGATATTTGCATTTGTATTATGTGTGTGGTCGGCTATGTTCGGGACTATTTGCCGAGAGCTAGTGCGGCCGTTTCCGTAACTATTCGTCCCTCGAGAATAGGTTTAGAGATACCTTACTACTACTGTTATTATTAGGCAGATTTCTCTATTGTATAACTTTACGTGGGAAATCTGCTTAGTTTACGCACCCCCTGCATGACGGACTTTTTTTAATAATTTACTTAAAGGTAATTTTTCTTAAAGATAAACACTTGCCTTAATTATTGTACGTATTAAGTTATTATAAAAAATCTTCAGACGTAACAAAGGAAATAAAGATTCGAAAGTACGAGTTTATCCTGACTCACTATTTAACTACATTCACTATTGCATCTCCTGACACTGCATTGCTGCATGTAGAAAGTTGTTCCCTTTCAAAAAGCACTTCACTTTGGTGAGCCACCCTTTGAAGTGAATTTATAGAGAGTATTATTCCAATGAGCAATAAAGACTCATAAATGAATAGCTGAAGGGAATTTAAATACGAAAATATTAAACAAATACATTAAATAAACACATAGAGATTATAAATCATTAAAATTAACGTATTGGAAGACATCATTATGTTTGTTGATGCTGTAAAACAAACACAACCAGTCTGATGTGCCTTAAGCAAAGTATACTTAACCTATGCAGATTTACCATATATAAAATGGCACACGTCATTTCTTATTTTATTCTCAGTTTCTGCCTTACTAAGAACCCCGTAAAACATAACTTTTTGTTAACCTAGGCATAAGATTTTAAGGATTTATTAGTTTACTGTTACAATTTCGTGAGTTGGAGTGGGAGTGTGCAATAAACAGAAAACGAAAAAAATATGGCTAAATCTGACAAAATAAACTTGAGTTACAAGAAAACATTGTAATTAACACATCACACACAATCAATATAGAATCAAGATTAATAGGATGGCCAAATACTTGTTATTGTTTTTTATAATACAATTCTTAACACCAGAACCATTTCGGATCTTAGCAGATTTCCCTGAAGGAGTACCTTGAGGTCGTACTCATGGCGCGATTTTCGAAATGTTTCTTCAAATGTCCATCGATCCTACCTAGGAGATGTCGAAAATGAGGTCCGTTCAAAACTATATATATATATATATATATATATATATATATATATATATATATATATATATATTTGTCTGTTACCGCTCTAGCGGTCGCAATTATTGTTTAATCGGTACCAAACTCGATATTTAGTCGTTTTATGTAAAAAGAAAGATCAAGTTCGTTAACGGCTGAAATCGGTCCAGGGGGAGGGGGGTTTTAGAGGAAAGGATTTCCAAAAATTCAAAATATCTCCGTTACTATAGATCGGATAGAAAACAAGTATAGAACAAATCTTATTATAAATTAAATTTACTATAATTATTGTTATATACATCAATCACAATATCAATCACATCACTATCTTCAATATTTTATAGTTTTGAGGTTGTACTCATGACGGAATTTTCGAAATTTTTCTTCAATTGTCCATCGATCCTACCTAGTAGATGACGAAACTGAGATCCGTTCAAAACTGTATATATATATATATATATATATATATATATATATATATATATATATATATATATTTATATATTATCAATATCAAGTTCGTTAACGGTTGAAATCGGACCAGTGGGAGGGGGGGGGTTTAGAAGTAAGGATTCTCGAAAATTCGAAATATCTCTTACCGCCCAACGGTTTTTTGTTTAATTGTCACCAAACTCGTTTTATGTAAAAAGAAAGATCAAGTTCGTTCACGACTGAAATCGGACCCTCCCTAAGGGAAATTTAGATGGGAGGAATTTCGAAATATCTCCGTTACTATACATCGGATTGAAAAATTGTATAGTACCAATCTTATTGCAAATTAAATGTACATAAATATTTTTATATACATTTATTCTCTGTCTTGAATATTAACCGAGATATTTGAATTTTTATTAAGTGTAACGGACGAGCTATGGTCGCTTCTATTCGTTCCCGCCGTAAGCTAGTTCGGCCTTTCCGAAACTGTTCGGCACTCGTATGGAGATTTCTCTATTGTATATCTTTACTTGGGAAATCTGTTTAGTTTACGCAGCCCCTGCGTGACGGACTTTTATATTTTACCCCTTCTCTAAACCCCAATCCTCATGCTGCAATTTCGGTCATTAATGAAAATTGGTTTCAGATCTCCGCGAATATATTAAAAGAATAGTGAATCCAAGTTCATGACGTGGAAACAAAATATCAGAAGAAAGGAACAATGGCTGGGAAACAAACAATCAACAATTAGATAAGAAGATGTGCAAGTTGTTCGGTATTATGAAGTTCTTCCACCTCCACGAGTATATTAGACAGATTTCATGAGGCGGAAAGCAAAATTAATGGCAGTAAAATTACAATATTCATGAAAGCTATGTTTAGATAAGGAAGTAGTCTATATTTATCCCGTAATTTTGTATTTGAAATGATTGGTAGAACATTGTAAGGAAACTGACTACGCATTGCAAAGTAGCGCATCTTTGGCTTTTAGCAACTTTTAAAGTTTAAAATAAATTGTTAAAGCTCTTCACTCTATACACTATCAAAGATAAATATTTTCCAGGTGAACAAAAGTCTTCATCATCATTTCTCAGTGCATAAAGAAAAAAAAATAGCTTGTTTCAAAAATGAAAACGAAATGCTTTTATAAATAGGAGAATATCCCCTATGGAAAATCCTCGGAGTCATTATACAAATACAACTTCAAATACTGCTTTAAAAATAACAACCCAAGGATCCATGTTTAATATGTTTAGAATCATCAGTACTTCTGACTCACCTCTATTTTACTTGGATTCCAGGGACCACATAAGTATCCAGAGCTTGGGTCGTGCAGCTCTGAAATCTAGAGTGACGTGTTCTCATCGAATCCTCGGCGTTTTCCAAGCAATGCCCAGGCTACGGGCCAAGCTCCTTGAGTGGTATACGCTTCTTATAGAATATAGAAAAGAAGTCAATAGCAATTGGTTGGTCTGCAAACAACAAATATAAGGATGACAGTATAGTTACAGAATCCTGCTAAGCTATAATACAAAAAATTTGTTGAGGACTCT
The DNA here is from genome assembly GCA_019009955.1 of Riptortus pedestris. Lineage (NCBI taxonomy): Eukaryota > Metazoa > Arthropoda > Insecta > Hemiptera > Alydidae > Riptortus > Riptortus pedestris. Next base: position 81,220,792 of record CM032232.1, read on the forward strand.
TAGGAATTGCTGTGTGTTATCCTTCTTAATCTTTTAGGCGTCTAACATAAGCCAAAGTACCTGGACCAGTGGGAATTACTTAGAGTACCCACCGGGTCTAAGGCCAAACCTTCAGTTAATGAGGTAAGCTGACTGAGAGCTTCAAGTACTCAAAGGATAAACCCTATCCTTATAAGTTTTAAAAACTTTCTACTACGACTTTTATATTGGCAATTTCTAAGCTACACTCTCTCAGCCAGTCATTAAGAAACTGACAAAGAAGAAACTTACAAGAGAAGAGATTTTATAGACTAAGAGTGCACACGCCATAAATAAGAGTGTAGAGTCATCAACTTCACCTCTAAGTTGGTAGAATGATATTAACTACTCTAATTGAAGTATCGAATGCCGATTGAACTAGTTGTGTTAAAGGACGACAGAAAAGTCCCTTGACTGAATATCCGTTAAGGATCATCTTGAAACGCGTACAGAGTGCATGAGAGGAAAGCAATTTAATTTTATACGGGTAGTTTATATTTTATTTATACATGGTGTTCATTTTTTTTTTATCCAATATGGCTCAACCTAAGAAAGAAATATTTGGGAAATCGTCCTCCAAAAAAAGTAATATATTTATGAGATTCTATTTGAACAGACCTCCAAGATGGTTCTGGCAGTTACAGACATGCTTTGATGAGCTAAGGAGGATAGGTACTAAGGAAGTCCTCCTAGTTTTAAGACTCTCATCTCTGTGTATTATTGACGCATATTGTATAACGGTGATATTTCATGATGGACTGATTTACTGCGCTGGCAGACAACACGACAACTTTCTCTTTTTAACGCCTAAATTACTCTTTGAATGTCCCGAGATGAGTGAGAGTCCCTTTGGAAAACCACATACAGGTTCTTCAGCTTATTACTTCGATGAGGTATCGGAGAAACAGAGTTCTTGCCTTATGAAATTCCAAATGATTCATAATGAATAGGTTTACTCGACGCTACAACAAAGGGCTGATATAGAGCTTAAAGGTGAAAAGAATAAAAACGTTAAAGTAAATGAAATTGGATTTCCTAATTTTGTAACTTTATTTATAAAATTAATGCTGTCTATTCATTCTTTCGACCCCGGTGGGTGTTGAACATCCGTAATCGTGAAGCCTAGCTCGGAGCTGCAGTGTACAAGGGTAATGGTGAAGGCCCAGGTCCCCATTGGGCTCTAGTGCATATTTTCTATCGTATCAGGATGATGTGTAAAGCTTTTTTATGTAGGAAAAACAAGTCCAGCTGATCTTGGATGGAGTACCCAAAAAATGATCTATCGCAACTTCCTTGAGGCTGTGTCGGTGTAATTCATCGCATGGTCCCTGCCCTAATGTAAGATACTTGCCAACAAAGATTTATTTGACAAATAGAAAGTCCGATCTTTGTTTGTGGTGTAGTGGCCTTATAGGAAGACAACTGTTGTTTGAAGAGAGCCTGCCACTTAAGAGACGGTCCTAAGGAATTTGAGGAGAAGCCTAGGAGAAAGTTGGCGCAATAAAACCAACATTCCCCCAACATGAAGTGATCTACTGTGTGTCACTGATTTGCCATCACTGATTTCGGATTATATCAAACATTAAAGAATGCCCGTAACCAGAGTCGGATCGAGCCAGAGATCGATTATAAGAAGAATTGGTCATTACCTTTACTCCGAGGAAAAGACCGTTTAATCATTGACCTGATGGAACATATTCAGTATCATTTTATTCTTTTCATTCTTTGGCTAAGTATGATGGTTTGTCATTTTTTACTGCTAGATGATTTGCCCTTTCTTCGCAAGTAAAATGAACGGAATTAATGTTTAGTACCAATAACTCGACGTGGATTTCAGGTTCTTTTATAATTTTTACTAACTACATGAGGGGATGTAAGAATGCTTTCAACTAAAAAACAACAATTTCATTTTTCGGTAAATATGCCATTAATAATACTTTTCCCATTTGGAGAATCAAATTAGTCAGAATTGTATTTTAATAGTACCTAATGGGATCTTTGTCGCTTGAAGTTAGAATTCTTTTCGTTGTATTTTATTGATTTTGTCTTTTATTCTGAATTTGTATTTCATATTCATAAATTATATAAATATTATTTATTTGATTTATCTGTGACATTTTCACAAACTCCTTATTTAGTTATTTAAAATTTACTAAAGTTCTCTTGTCGTTCCTTCTTTTCCTGAATAAATGTTTCTCTATATACACGTATCGATCAATCTGAAAAAAATTTAGAACGAGGAAAATAAAAAGACCGACAGGCAGTTGCTGCGCATACTCAACAGATTTCCCATGTATTGTGTGGCATGATGTCAATATTATCTCAAATGTGATTTTCAATTTCTCCTTTACGGATAGAAATTTCAGTTGCATGCACTGAGTTGCATGAGATGCATAGTGATATGCGTACTTGAAGTGAAAATCGCTTGAGAAGGAGCGGGGGTTGAGAGGTTGATAACAAAAAAATATACAAATATCTCGGATTATATTAGAGGTAAAGAAAAAATATGTAGAAAATATCTGGAAATAAAATTTTTATTAGGATTGGCTATATAATGTTTTTCCAAAGTGACTCGTAAAAAGGGAGATATTTCGAATAATTTTCCTCCTTCGAGTCCGATTTCAGCCATTAACATACGTTGAAACGCTTATATAAAACAAAAATTACTTCCATTCTCGGTAACAGAAATTCATATGAATTTCAACTAACCTCATTATTGTCATCTCAGACCGCGTCGATGGGCATTTAATTTTCCAATACGCATCGTGACTGCATCCTCAATGCCTGATTTTCTTTAAGGGAAATCTGCTGAAAGGGAGTTCCTTAGGAAAAAGTACCTTTCCTCAATAGTAGTTGAGCCTTCAATCGTCCTCTAAGTGTTATATATAGCCTTGGTCAAGCAGTTCAAGGCCATGTCTTACGCACAAAAGCTTACTTCTCCGTTTATTTTGATTCAAGCAATGTAATAAAATGAGAACATTGTCCTTAATTAAATGTTAAGGCCAATGCCCTTGCGTGCTAATATGAACTGGTTTCTGATGTTTAAAAATTAATTTGAGATTTTAATTTCTGCTGGCTAGTTTTTTTTACTTTGTTTTCATTTTTTAAACCAAGTATTAATTAAATACAACCCTGCTGAGATTTTTACTTCCTTGTAGGTAGAAAATGCAGTATTGGGATTCACGAAAAATTTCGGTTTTCAGATTTGAACAGAATTATCCGTTTTGACCTTCTCTGAACCAAATTTGACTAGTTTCGGCTTGTATTCTGCACATATCTGCCATAACTCAAATAAAAAAGTAAGGTTAGCCTTGGAATACTGAAATTTTATGTTTGGGATTATTGCAAGTTCTAGTTGTGGACCTCTTTTATTGATTGACTAAGGGGAAGGAGGCGGCCTCAAGGAGGGCGATAATAAAATCATTCTATTTTCACCGTACGTATTCGAGATAAAAGAATACTGCCATATGGTAAACCATACATTCGCACAAACTTCCCGAAAAACTTTGTTTTATGTCAGTAAATTATTCCCTGGTATCTCATTATTACAGGTTTCTGTGCTGTAAGATTTATTCAAAATACCGTATTGTGTGTAATCAAGACAAGGGTATTTTGATGCAATGCTTTTTACAACAAATGATATTACAATTTGTAGATTTAAATGTCCCTGTATCGAGCCTGGTTTTCTGATATTCCAAAAAAATTCTTAAAAAGGTCCATCGATCCTACCCAGGAAATGACAAAAAGGGGAGAGAGAGACTTATATAATTGTCTGTTCGATTCGATATTCAAATGTTTTATGTAAAACTAAAGATCAAGTTCGCAGGCGGCTGAAATGAACCACATTATTCTAAGCTTAAATTCTAAATAATGATTTCAAGAGACCTTTATTAAGCAAGATATATGTAAATAATTTGTAATGATGACGTTATCAATTAAGACATTTCTCAAAAATGTTTAGTTTAACCATACCATACTCGAAATTTAATGGTTTCACTCGGTACTAAAGATCATAATTGTTATTGACTGAAATCGATAGTTCCATTCATTTTTGTGACATTCATATTGAGCGAGTTATTCGTACTTTCTTTTTTTTCAGTCATCGTAATTTCCTTGAAGGGAGATCAGCTATAGGGGTCGTACTCATGGAGAAAATGAGGTCCATTAAATATTTTATATATATATTGTCTGATGAGATTTTATATATATTGTCTGATGAGATTTTATATATATACTAGCTCAGATACCCGGCTTCGCCCGGGAATTCATTTGAGGCTGGATGGTGATGGTATTTTTTTGGCAAGGCTTTACTTTGCACAATATTTTGACATTTACCCTTCCCAATGTTTAGGGTTAATACCCGTCGTTTCTGTGGATTTGTTAATAATAAAATTAATTTTTTCTGTAAGACTTCACTGCCCTCCATATTGTCATATTTCCCGTTTCCTGTGCATTATGCATAGATTTAAATTATTAAGGACAAAATATTATAATAATATATTATAATTTGAATTAATTTTTCCAGGTAAGGTACCTGGTAGTTCATATTGAAAAGAAGTGATGAGCAAATTTCTCTAAATAACAAAATAAACCACTTTTGTTATGTGCATATTTGTCGAAACCCCAATAGGAAACGAAATATCACTATTAGCAGAGTTCCCTTAAGGGAAATCAGCTATTGTTTTTAATTTCAGGCCTCCCTTATAACCCCCACTCCTGCCCGTCCCTAGAAATGTTAGTATGGCTTATTTTAAGGAAGGCGTTAGTGCTAATACACATACCGAGTGTTTTATTTAGTTCGGTTGAGTCTTTTGTGCCAAATAAAATTGTTGACTCCCGCTATAATTTTTAGCGTATAACGCTTTTATATTTCGGTATACGACGATAGTGTATATAACAAAAGTTTCTCTAAATAACAAAATAAACAAATTTTGTTATGTGCATATTTACCGAAACCCCAATAGGGAACGTAGTATCACTATATTTAATTTCAGGCCTTCCTTATAACCCCACTTCTGTTCGTCTCAGAGGATATAAATGTAGCCTAAAGTCTAAGTTGGGTTGGTAGTAGTATACATACCAAGTTTCATAAAATTCGGTTCAGCCGTTTGCGCGTGAAAAGGTAACAAACAAACAAACAAACAGACACCAAAGAAACAAAATGCAGTTATGGTGTCTATGACATGTGAAACGAAAAGTTATCGTGAAATTTCGCGAAAAAAATCAATGTACAGACAGAGGTTACAATTTTATATATATAGATAATAACAACTAATAATAACGGAGATATTTGGGTTTGTATATTTTCCTCTCCTCCTGGGCAATAACGACTTTGATCTTTAGTTTGACATAAACGTTAAAATGTCGAATATTGGTAACACTAAAGAAAAACTTTTTGCGGCTAGAACATTAGCAGACATTCTTCTTATTCTGGACCCAATATTTTCATGTTCTCCTGTGTTGTTATATGGTATGGGTCACTAATAAAAAACATTTTTTCCGCTCTAACTTTATTCATACTGTCCTACATGTTTGGTGGCTTACATAATACCACCTCTTCAGAGGCCACCCCTTTTCAAAAAATAATAACATTGAATTAAAAAAAACATTAATTTAACAAAACCCAATGATAATTCTTTGCTAGATACTGCATTAATAAGTGCCTACTTACATGATATATTTATTACATTTAATTCCAGATTGCTACTTACATTTTGAAGTGCTTGTTCCCTGCTACATTCGTTGTGTTTTGATTTATCTTTTGTCATTATATAATTATTTTTTATCAACATACTTTATGACTTTATTTTGAAGGCTGTTTGTCGGATCATAGTTTACCTCTCTGGACATTTGTTTATCATTTAAAATATTTTGCATTTTCATAATTTAATCATTCCTATTCATTATTACTGTCTTGTTTGATTTATCTGCTTTAACTATTAAAATTTCTTTATTTTCCTTAACATAATTTGTAGTAATTTTTTCATACTTCTTTAACTTTTCTGACAAACAAAATCTATATCAGGATCAATACTGTTTTTTAATATAATGCAGAGTGCACTTTCGGAGTCAACGCTCCATCCTCAGTGCCTGCTGACAAACACAAACCTCGAGTTAATTTAACATTCACAGCATGGCCAAAAGGCAAAATAAACAACAGTCATAAAAAACAAACACAATATAAATAGTAAAAACAATGTTAATTCTTAAAACTAGTCAACTAATAAAAATATAAAATCTAATCCTAGTCAACTACTATAAATTAAAGCCAAAACAATCAAAAAATTTAATAACAAGTCAAATAATAAAAGCAAACAACGGTAAGCATATGTCAAAAACTATAAATAAAATTAAAAACTACCTAAATTTCAGATTTATATGGAAAACATATCACAGTGGGTGAGAACCTCGGACAAAACTACCCAGAGGAATTGTAAGAAACATCTAAAAAATAAACAAAAACCCCATACTAATAATAGAGAGAAGATGAAGGAGGTACCTGATTAAAGCTGCGTTGCCTGGACCATGACTGCCGGGCGACTGAACCTCTGCCCCCGTAGAGAAGACAGGGCCCCGTCACCGACATGTCGCAGCCTTACCGCCTCCTCCTTCTTATTAATATTCCGATCTCCATTCGTCTGTCTGTCCAGCCTTATATGCAGCCCCTCAGCCGTATTTAATCTTTTGCCCTTCTTCTCCTCATACAGCAATTGATACTTTATGGTGGACATGTCATGGCCCTCTTTGGTTCCTCTACCATCCAGGATATTCCAGGGAAAATCTATATCAGTTGGAATATTTTTTCTTATTTTTGTTTTCTTTAATTAAATTTACAGTTTTATGTCTAATTTTATTCTTGTCCCAGTTTGAAATAGAAAAGTTGTGACTTGACATTCTGGTAAGCTGGAACTAAGCACTAACGTTGGATTCGAAAATGGTGTCATCATTAGGCAGCTGAGTATTTTCTTTGCATGTTAGTAATAGAAATCCTTGCCTCTTATTCAAAACCCTTGATGGCACTTGGAGGAAGAGGAAGGAACACAATTATATTTGTGGTACGCTTGAAGAAAAAATGTCCCTGTACACGGTAAAACTATCCTAGTTTCGCTGACCTGCAGAACTTGGGAACATTGGTTGGACTCCAGGTTTATATTTGGAAAAAAAAGCGTGCGCTTAAAAAAAAAGAATTATATATGTGCTTATGGTACTAATCGTAAGCGCAATAGCCCTCGCTGACCAATAAGAATAGGATACGCAAATTCAACTATCCAAGGAATTAAAAACTTTATTTAAATGTATTAATATGTAAATAGCAAATGGGTCAGTATAATTTAATTACTTTGTTGTATATACTACAACAATCACAGATACAAAGTAACCACAACTCTAAATTTTACATTTCCTAAAAGGCAAAATAACAACTATGTTGATTGCCCAAACAAATATCATATCTACCTACCAATTTAGCCCAGCATCCTGCAAATACCCTGCCAAACTAACGTTAACAATAGGAAATTTTCTTTGATATCTCTAGTGTAAGTATTCTATACTAACAGTCTCCTTTTTTGCTCAATTTAAGAATCTTCATGGCGATTTGATAGTAGTCTTCTCAATAAATCTTATTTCTACAATGAAAGACTAATAGTTTTTATGAATTTTTTTGTTCCAAAGTTACCAAGTTTACTTTTCACTTATTTATTTACTACCTGTTTTTAGTTTTATGTTGTGTTCGTATTTCTTGTTTCTTTTGTGTTCCGTTTCCTTTGTTTCGTTGTTTATATTATTTCGTATTCCATTTTTTGTTATTTTGTTTACTTGTTTTTTGTTTTTGCTTTGTTTTCCCCCATGTTTAAGAAGAGTTAAGTCGCCATTGTTGCGGAGCTCTACATATCCATGCATAGCCAAAAGGGAAAATCCATTTTTAAATTGTATCGAATAAATTGTTCACAGTAATTAAAAATAATTTTTTTAAACGTAAAATATCAAGAAATGTTTTAAAAAATATCCCAGGAACCAATGACTACGTTGTAAACCTTGAAAGGCTCAATAAATCTTTACGTACGAATTAAAACCCCAGAAAGAAATATCTGTCATCACATATGATTCTCGCTGGAATTCGTATTGTCACTGGATGTTGCGTTGTGTATACTCCTAGAAGGTCCAGTTCATCGTGACTCATGGTATATCCTAGACACCAGGAGGCAATGAGAGAATTCTGGAGGATGAAAGAAGAGTGGGAGAGAGGAGCCAGCTGAATCTAACAAGTACAGAGCCTTAGTTCACTTCGAGCAGTAGTTCCAGAAGGTGGTCTCATCCTCTACAGCTTTGTTTACATCGGAGACAACATCTTCGTACTCCAAATAGGCGTTCAGTCCGAGTGGGTACTTATTTACTAAGATTTAAAATTATAATGCCTCATCTAGGAGAAAATAATTTTGAATGTAAAAATTAAATCACTTCTTTTACTGGCCTACTCAACTCATCTCAACACTATATAAGTCCATTTAAGAACGTCTTGTCTATATTGATGTCCTTTCTTATAGACGAGACATTTTAGCAGATTTCCCTACGCCTATTGAAGTTAAACTCATGGCGCAACTTTTGAAAACTTCTTTCGAATCTCTAGCATTTCCTTAAGCAAAATGTCATTGTCATTTAAGATATTAGTGATACTATATCTCAGTCGTAGATGTTAGATTTTTCCATTAATAAAAGAAAACAAGAAAGATGAAAACGAAAGAAAAAGCGTTTTCAATACAATTATCCTTGAGAAGAAAGAAGGTTTTTTTGAAACCAGAATATGAGAGCTCAGAAAGTTCTGCAGGACCAAATGAAATGTGAATTGTCAAGAGAGCTTACATTTTCCCAATCCATCATAAATCATCATCAAGTTTGGTTCTCCATTATTTGACTATTAATGAAGAAGAACAACGGAGGTTAGAAACTTACCAACAACTTGAGGATTACGGGCCTGTAGCTCAATGTTTTATTAAAAGAATTGAAGGGGAAAAAAATTAAACAACAAATGGTTTTAGAATATCAGAGCCATAATTTACAAGGTATTATCTCAGCAGGTTAAATTCATGGATTCATAAATTGAACGTGATAATTTACAAAGGAGATATGATATTACAACTTAACAATACTGTGGTTAAAAAAAAATAGGATTTTATTACAAAAAAAAATATTCAACGACGCAATTCTCGTTACACAAAACAAAACATAATTCAGATAGGATTGAGCATTTCCACTGACTCTTATTACAGTCTAGTCTTAGGAACCTTCCTAATATCCATTCAAAACCAAAAGCGTGGTATTGTAAAGGAATCAGAGGGTTACTCTTTAAACTGATCAAAACCACTGACCACCAGAGTATGAAATATGAACATTAGGAACAAACTGTGCTAAAATAAAATGTTTATTACATTATCAAGAAAAACAATCACTTTTTAAAACCCATTCAATTATTTGTATGTGTGTATATATTGTAACGTGTCTATGCATTGATTTTTTTTTTTTTATTTTAAATTTCACGAATTTTTTGTTTCAATTGAATTGAAACGAAAACGACAATTTTTGGCATGGGTAGGTATACTTTTGTTTGTTACCTTTTCACGCACAAACTACTGAACCGAATTTTATGAAACTTGGTAAGTATATTACTACCAACCCAGACTTTAGCCTATACTAATATTCTCAGAGACGAACAGGAGTGGGGGTTATAATGGAGGCCTGAAATAAAAAATAGCAATATTTCCTTCCCTATTGGTTTTTCGGCAAATATGCACGTGACAAAAGTTGTTGATTTTGTTATTTGAATAACTTTTGTTAAATTCACTTTTGTTGTATACCAAAGTATAAAAGAGATATACGCTAGAAACTATAGCGGGAGTCAACAATTTTATTATTACTCATTAAAGTTTTTTTAATAAAGGCATATTATGACAAATGACTTTTGATTTTAGTCTTATATGATAATTCTAAGTATGATTCAGATTAGGGAGGTTATAAATCTCCGCCCCTCCCCTCCTCATTTGTTATTTACTTAAATTAGAAAATAACTTATTTATTTTATTTCCAATAGAAATTTAAACTGAGAGAACATTTCTATTATTTAATTTGTATGTCTTATAGTCATAGTAACTTGGTCATATACTTGCACAAAGTGAGACAGCGGAAGTTGTGCGGAATCACACTCTTAAATTGTGATATATATTATCTTATTTCCTCCAACATTTTGACTATATTTAAATGTGATTTTGGGTTGCAGGAAGGGCTACGATCTCTTTCCCTCACCTCGCCCTTTTAGTATATAAATTAAATTTTATTTTTTTTGGCTAGTACTGTTATTTATTTACACAAGGTATATAAATTACTAGAAAATTTCTTAATGTTTTGAATAAGTAATTTAAATAAAGCAATGCTGATAACACTCAAGCGGGAGCGAAAGTTGTCGAGAGCCTAATTGCGATAACTTATTTTCTGTGAAATGAGGGAATTGTTTCTACTCACAATTACTATTATGTATAAAACTAAGCTCACAATGTGTACTCGGATTGGTTTTTGACAGGGAATATGTGCATTATAGATGATATTTAATTATAATAAATTCTATCCATGATTATGATTTGAATTATTCACTGTGTGTCAAACAGTGGAGAGAGATTGATTAGAAACTCAATTTCATTTATTTTTTAAAACTAAAATTTCTATTTTATAAGTCGTATACGTATAAGTGTTGACAACTTATTTTTTCTAACCACTGTTAGGTTTCTTCAATTTTCCTTATGTAATAATTATTTCATAAACTATATTTTCTCTTTTGATATTTTATCTTATAAATGTATATATATATATATAGTTCCCAGTTTTGAAACAAAAAGTAACATTTCTTTAAATCAAGCTTTTCATATTTAGAGTTTATATATTTTATCAGTTCATAACTAATATTTTATACAGCTAATATTTACTATAATATTACTATGGGTGCCAAATGGAAAAGGCCAATGGATGGTTTTTGCTCTTCATTAACTGAGGCGTCGATAATATTTAGTTACTTATAGGTGTAAGTAAGTAGTTAAGAATAATTAAATATAAGTTATACATGCAATTATAAAAAAATAAATTACGAATAACTGTCTGTTCATCGACGAGAATCAATCTCATTACACGTCGAGATGTTTTTTTTTTTCAGTGATCAACGATGTAATAATGAGCACTTTTAAAATGTTTAATTGCACTATTTTTAATTTATATTAGGAAGCAACAATGGGGCCACTGGTGCTACTGGGGGTAATCCTCTGGATAATTTATAAATTCTGGATATCTGCCTACAAACACTGGGAACTTCGAGGAATTCCTTTCGTGGCAGGAGTGTTCCCCTTTGGCACTTCTAAAGGCTTCTTCAATCGAGCCTTCCAAGGGGAGGTTTTGGATGAGGTAAGAATATTTTTGTTTATTTACTTTACGTTACTCTTTCCTCTGCAGCACTTTCAATCAACCAACCAAAGTGTCGCAGGATTAATGACCTATTTAACGCTATGATGAACAGAAGGAATGCTTTAATCCGAAAGTTGGAAAAACAGGACTGGGGGAAAATGATAAAGTTTCTATGTTGTTAGGTAGCGGTAGAGGGAAGAGTTAAAATAAGAAAGTTCAAGTCATGCGACTGGAACATAACGCCAACACACACTCAAAGAACGCCCAGCATATATAGGAATTCGTTAAAAATACTCCCCGTTTCTATAATTACAAGAAAGAGGAGTCTATTGGGTATCTAACTGACGATTAGGTTAATTTAAAATAAAAAAAAATGATGCACCGTAAACGTCTTTTAACAGATATCCCTTAAGGGAAATCACCTGTTGAGGTCGTAGTCATGACGTAATTTTCGAAAAATTTCCTCAAATGTCCATCGATCCTACCCAGGAGATGACGAAAATGAGGTACGTTCAAAATTATATATATATATATATATATATATATATATATATATATATATATATATATATATATATATATATTTGTCTGTTAACGCTCTAGCGGTCGCAATTTTTGTTTGATCGTTACCAAACTTCATATTTTAGCGTTTTATGCAAAAAGAATGATCATGTTTGTTAATGGCTGATATCGGACCAATGGGAGGGGGGGTTTAGAAGGGGGAATTTTGGAAAATTCGAAATATCTCAGTTATTATGCGTCGGATCGAAAAATTGTATAAAATCAAAATTATTGGAAATTAAATTTTCTATAAATATTGTTCTATTCTCTATCTTGAATATTAACCGAGATATTTGCATTTGTATTGTGTGTGGTCGGCAGGAGTCGGCTATGTTCGGGACTATCTGCTGAGAGCTAGTGCGGCCGTTTCCGTAACTATTCGTCTATCGTGAATAGGTCTAGAGATACCTTATTATTAGGCAGATTTCTCTATTGTAAAACTTCATGTGGGAAATCTGCTTAGTTCACGCAGCCCCTGCGTGACGGACTTTTTAAACAGTTACGTTAATAAAACACGTTTTTCCACAAATGGAGGAATATCCAGTTGATAAATATAAGGAGACTAAATATATTGCCTCCTTATATTTATCAACTGGATATTCCTCCATTTGTGGAAAACGTGCTTTATTTACGTTTTATTACAATGGTTTTCTCGCTTCTACTTGATTAGCTCTTTTCGAAAAGTGTGTGTGTCTGATAACACTTTAGCGGTGGCAATTTTTGTTTGATCGGTACCAAATTCGATATTCAAAAGTTTTATGAAAAGCTAAAAGTCAGGTCCAGTAACGCCTGAAACCGTGAATTTCCACTGGTCTAGTTTTAGGGGGATTTCGAAAATTCAAAATATAGCCGTTATGATACTCGGATAGAAAAATTGTATAGCCAATCTAATTACAAATTTACTTTCTGTAAATATTATGTTATATAATTTTTCCCTTCCTAAAGTATTAACCGAGATATTTGAATGTTTTAATTTTCAATCTTCAGTAATCCCCCACTCCAACTCATGTCATATTAACAAGAAATTTTTATATCATGAACCACTTAATTCGAAACTTAAATACCAAAGATCGTTTAAAACAGACTTTTATTATGAGAGATAGACGCAAATACGTTGTGGTTAGGGGAATGACATAATCAATAAGATTCTGCGTTCTTAACTCGAAAATGTTTATTTAATCTTTACCATACTCGATATTAAATTGTTTCATGAAATACTTTTGTTCATGGTTGTTACTGGCTGAAATCGGGCTAGGTTTAAAGGGGAGGGGAATTCAGAAATTCAAAATATTTACTTTATTCTGAGTCGGATAGACAAATGTTATGGAACCGACCATGTTAAACTATTAATACTCTACATTTCCTTTTCGTGGCTCAAATATTTAGCGAGTTACCGCGCTTTCTTGTTTTCTGGGTTACGAAAAACCCCACTACTCCTTATCAAATTATGTCTTAGAAATAGAGCATATGCAATGAAAATACCGTGTTCCCCGGATTTGGATTAAAATTCCAAATTTTAATTTATATGTTTTCTTTTTCTTTTGGTGACAGATGTACAAGAAGATTCCCGGGCCATATTTCGGAATGTATGTCATGAGGACGCCGTTCCTAGTTGTCAAAGACCCGGACATCATCAAGCTGGTCATGGCGAAGGAGTTCTCACACTTCAGGGACAGGCAGGGTTTCAAGATGTAATTATGAACCTATTACCTCATTATATCATTCTTAGTACAGAATTAGGAGCGGTCTTTGTCGTGTTCGTTCAGTTGTTCGACCGCTTCGAATGTAATTACACCTTCTTCGTCAGTCAGTCGATGTCATCCTTGCCAAGGACTATTCAGTGCCAGAGCCTGACAGAACATCTCTTGCCAGCTCATTACGTTCTCAATTGGTCCACATGGTTAACAGTATTCAGGAATCGGTGCCGTAATATAAAACACAGATCCAGAGAGTTCGGCTGTCAGGAATATTAATAAAACATTACACCAGCTGATAGTCTTACACTGATGTCACACTGTAGTGGCGTGTTACATTAAACTCAGAGGGCACCTATAAGATTGTGTGGTTTGCTATTACAGGTAGGCCGACGAAGTACGTCTAAAGACAATAGTGGTGATCGGCCCACAGGCACCATGAACCAGCTGGATCCACAATATTCGGTTTTTAGCAGATATACCTTAATTAAGTTTGGACGAGTCCATGATGCTTTGGAGGGGTAGGCTATTCTTTCGCCAGTATATCGCTAATAAGCGCCACAAATATGGAATAAAGATTTATATGTTGACTCAACCTGAGGGTCTTGTGCTGAAGACGTTAGTCTACTATGGGCCAAGGGATCCACAAGTTGGAGGGAAAGGACACTTGAATAAAGTTGTCAGACATTTGGTTGATGACTATCTCGGCCACGGCCATGCCATTTACGCTGACAACTTTTATACGTCTGTCTCCATGGCCCACGAGCTTCTGGATCAGGGTACCTATCTTCTTACTGGTACTCTAAGAAAGACTCGGAAGGGCAACCCAGCTAAGGGGGCTAAGCTCAAAAAAGGAGAGATAAAAGAGAAATTTACTGAGAAGAGTGTGTCCGTTTTCAAATGGCGCCACAAACGAGATGTCAATATTATTTCATCGGAGTTTGATAAAGGCGGTCACGAGCAGGGGGAAGACCGTCGAGAAGCCCAAGGCAATTATTAATTATAATAAATATATGGGCGGTATTGACAAGTCCGATTTATGATTTCATAACCAATTACGTAATAAAGAAATTTCCCATTACTAAACGAAAGTTTCTGTTCAGGTGGTGTATTTTCAGCTATATAAGTTCATTTTGGATCAATATAATTTTCATATAGATCTATTCCATTATTATGTTTACTTTATATGCATTTGTAACCTAATAATCGTATTTCTACCTCCCTATGCAACGTATGCAATGTCCGCACACGACAGTGCACTAGGTAGGGAAATACACACAAAATGTTCTGTCTTGAGGGTTTGCCTACCTAATTCACTGCCGTGTGCGGACCTCGCATACGTTGCGAGGTTAAAAAAAATACGATTATCGTTGTTAAAAATGCATAAAAATTGCCACAAATAGGTTTTTACTTAGTTTGAACAACTTTAAAACAGAAAACAAAAAAAAAAAAAAATTCGTTTTTTGGAAGTGATTTTCGGTTCGGGCATCCGCAGCGAACGTGTTAAGGGAAATCAGCTATTGACCCCTGGCGTGATTTTCGAAACATTTCTTCAAATGCCCAAAGATCCTACCTATTGGGTGACGAAAATGAGGTCCTTTCAAAATTATATATATAAAAGCCCTTCACGCAGGTGCTGCGTCAACTAAGTGGATTTCCCACGTACGCCACGTATTTGCATTTATCTGCAAAAGTAAAAGTTAAATGAGAACATTATTTGGGGTGTAAGTTTCCCTTAAAGTGTTTCATTATGTAACAGAGTATCGTTTATGTGACATCAGTAGTAGTGGTGTTTTGCTGAAGGCTGAAAAATAAATAATGCAAATATCTCGGTTAATATTGAAGTTAGGGAATAAATGTATATAACAATATTATAGAACATAAATGTAAATACTTGGCGTACGTGAGAAATCTACTTAGTTAACGCAGCACCTGCGTGACAGACGTTTATACAACTAACCCAGTCCTACAAGCAGCATTTTAGCAGATTTCCCACCTTAAGGGAAATCAGCTATTGAGGCGTACCTACTCATGAGGCGATTTTTGAAAAATTGAAAAGAATCTCCTACCAAGGAGATAAAATTGTGGTCCGTTCAAAATTATAATTCAGTCATCACATGTGAAGAATAAACTAATATATCATGAACTTTCTTCTTTAAAGCCGAAATTCTCCACGAAAGGAGACAAAATTTTATCTCTTCGAAATGCCTTGTTGATAGTAATTTCTGGAGCTCCGATACGTACGATGAATTTCATCTACTATCTATCCCGTATATCAATGATATGAATTTCGCCATAATGAACAATGGAAGAAGAGTATACGTTCATGTTTGAATTGTTGTGTGTATTAGAGGAAATACAGTATTACATTGCCAATGGTCACGCTCCCGTGAATTCGTAGCCAGAATAAGGCTGTAATGCACTGTCATTTCAATCCGTTATACTGTCTAAAGTACATTATAATTATCTATCAGGACCGCTGGAACTCCCAGACCTTGGGCTGTCTCAGAGCGGCGGCTGGTAATTTGATAATCTCTTGGACTTGAAATGACAGTTTACACCAAAAACTTGGAACATCTCTGTGATCGCAAAACAGCATAAAACATTTATCCGATATTCAGGGACTGTGACTAAAATGTCTCTTAAAGGTTATGGCTTTTAGTAGATTTCTCTCAGGGGAAATCAGCTATTGAGGTTGTACCCATGATGAGATTTTCTCAATATATTGTTCTCATTGAACTTTTACGTTTTGAGATAAATGCAAATACGTGCTTAGTCTGCCGGTGAAATCTGCTTAGTTAACGCAGCCCCTGCGTGACGGACTTTTTGTGAATGCCTTCTGTCCATGAACTAGTACAATGGCTAATGTTCTTTCGGTCAATTCGTTTATCGCTGGTGCTTAAAATATTTCTTCCTAGAATCATTAATATTTTATTTGTAAGATTTATACATCTCTCACTGGGATATACTCGTAATTTACTTATAAGATTTCATTGTGGAAATATTTTATTTTAGAAAGTAATTGATATATGTAGACAGAACAAACAATTGAGGATGCACAAGATATTATTGTTTATGTAAATATTTCGCTTCGGGATATTTTGTCAACAACCGTGTACTATCCTTAGCTTAATTCACATCAAAAAATTATATCATTCAAATGTTATTTCCAGTCAGTATAAATAAAATTCGACTTCTTCTTAGCCGTCTAAGAAGAAGTAGAATTTTATTTATTGTCTCAGTATCACTCTTATCGTTTCCACCCCTCCACAGCGAACAAAATGTCGTCGCTCCATTCGGGCTACTTCCCTCGCTCTCGGCAAATGCCACTTCAGCTGCTCTTCTGCAGCTCTATCGAAAAATTGAGAACCCTCACTCCGGTCCTGGTCCTTTCAGTCCAGAATCAGCTTCCATTTCCTTGCCACTTCTCAGTCGCGTGCTGCGTACCCCACGTTGCTCGCCAGTGTGTCAGCGGGCTGTCCTCGGCCGAGAAATGGTGACAAAGAGAGTGCCGAACCACCCGAGGTGCAGGGAGTCAAAGAAACGAGAGCAGTTCCAGATTAAGCGATGCGTGCAGGTTCTAGAGCTGGAGAGATACTGACTCCTGCCCCAAAAATCTCCCCAGCGGGTTCCAGAGCAGGTAGCTGGGAAGGGTCAGAAGAGAACACAACAAACTAAACGACATTTATAGAACATTACTTTTGCAATAAGATTGGTTTTACACAATATTTCTATGTGATGCATAATAGCGGAGGTATTTCAAATTTTCGAAATTCCCCCTCCCCCTGTCCCATTTTAGCCGTTAACGAACTTAATCTTTATTTTTACATAAAGCATTTAAATATCGGGTTTCATAGCGATTAAACAAAAAATACAACCGCTAGAGCGTTAACTGGCAAATATATAAATCCCTCTCTCTCTCTCTCTCTCTCTCTCTCTCTATATATATATATATATATATATATATATATATATATATATATATATATATATATACACACACACACAATTTTGAATGGGCCTCCTTTTTGTTATCTCGTATAGGATCGATGAGCATTTGAGAAATTTTTTTGAGAATCGCAAAGCATGAGTACGACCTTACTAGCTGATTTCCCTTAAGGTAAATCTGCTAAAACAATGGAACTTCATGCGTTGATGAAACTACAGAATTTACTTATATGTACCTAGTGCCAGTTAATTGAGCAACGGACTTTATCAGTTCCTTAGACTAAATGACATAAACCAGAATGGGAGAATATATGGCAGTGTTGCCCTTATTACTGTGGCATGGATGAAGAGTGATCCATCCCCTTTCTCAATAGGACTTTCCATCTAACTGCTCCATTAGCGCAGAACCAGGTGCTATTATTTTTCTCAAGTCCTCTGAAAGTGCCTAGCTGATAAACATTTCCCTATTATAGTTGAAACATTCTCTTTAAAACATTTCACTGTGAGCTATTTTATTTATCCAATGCAATCATTTCTTTTAATACTATAATAACTTTGAGGTATTGGAGATTCAATTCGTGAACACTAAATTTATATAATTCAGGTAGACCTCATGATCAAAACCATCAACATCCAGCTATCATAAAGAAAGTTTGCTTTTTGTTATAGGTGTGGTCAAATATTTTATTCTCTAATAACGATTCCCTCACTTCTAAGTGTTGCAATTTTCTAATGAAGTTCTTAATATCAAATTAATGAATGCTATAAAATGTTATGATTCTTATACTGTAACTATTTGTTGTCTAATTACTAGCTAATTGATAATTTTGGATTATGTTTCAGTTTAAAGGATGATCTACTTTCACACAATTTATTCAACTTAGAAGGAGAAAGATGGAAGCCTTTGAGAATGAAAATGAGTCCAGCTTTCAGCAGTGGGAAACTAAAAGGAATGTTTCCCCTTTTTATTAGCTGTGCAGAAGTAGGTTTAATTTTGATTAATTTTTTATTACTTTTACGTAAGACTCAAAGAAATATTAAACAAATGCCTGTGAAAATGATGAAACCCTTATGATGAAGTAATTTTATAACAATTCTGTAAGTTTAACTTTAATTGATTATAAATTATTATAATAAATCTAACTAACTTAAATATTTTTATGTAACTTGAAAGTATAAAACTAATCGATCAGAAAAAATTCATTGATTTTAAGAAGCTATGAATTTCATACTACTGTGGTACCTTTTATTCCTACAGGCACTAAACTCTCTACTCCTTACTCAAGTAGAATCTACAGTTAATATCAAAGATATTGTTGGTTGTTTTACAACAGATACAATTTGTTCGTGTGCTTTTGGAATAGAATCCAGTAGTATGAAGAGCACTGGACGAGATGTGAGAGATATTGGAAGAAATGTTTTAGAATTTGACTGGAAAATAAAGTCATTAATGTGGATTTGGAGGACCTTCCCAAACTTAGGAAGCAAACTTCCCTTCAGGTATAAACAACAAATACATCTATTTATTTTATGTAATTCTTAACAGATAAATTGTATCTCGATTTAACATTGGTGAGCATGATTTATTTAAAGATGGTAAATCCTCAATTTTTCCAATTAACTTGACTTACTTAAAGTCACTAACACATGCAGGGGTTAAGCTTATTCATTTGTGCCTCAACTATCTTATTTAAAAATTACTCCAATTAACTCTCTTTATTATCTCAGGTATTAATAGTTTTTCAGAAAAAGTGTAATTAGTGTTGGTGCATGGGTTTGGATAGTTAAAAAGAGAACAAACTGATTTTTGTCATATCAACTTAAATAACACACAGGACCATTCACGAGGGACACACATAACAGACTGAGGTTGTGGGAGAGCCTTCATGATCAGTTCATGGCTAACCAAACATAAAATAATTATCTTCCCCAACAATTAGTATTTCTACAAATTAAGACTGCAAAATGAAAATAATGATTTATTTTTTTAAATGTGAATTTAAAATAAATATATTGCAGGATTGTATCAAAAGATATAGAAGATTCATTGATTAAGTTCATGAAAAATACTATTGAATACAGAAAGAAAAATGATGTCAAAAGAAATGATTTCTTGGATCTTTTACTTCAGCTCAAAGAGAAAGGGAAGCTGAATGATGATACATCAGAAAGTCAAGATGACCATAATGATCTGTCAGTGGGTAAGGAAATTACTTCACAGACTAGAAAAATATTATTTCTGTTTTCCTCATAAATCATCTGAAGAAGGATGAAATTTTCTACATTAAATATTTATTTATTCAATTTATTTTTCCACAGTAGAAGTAATCTTTAATGAGGGAGTTTATTTACATGCCCCATAAGTCCTCTTATATCTTTGGAGATTAAACAGAAAAATATACAGTCTAACTTTACATAATTGGTCTTAATAAAAAAAGAATTTAATAAAACTTAAGTAGAAACGTTAAATATAATATTCCATATCTTAATTTACACTCTTTTACTAACATATTCATATTTAGCCTGAAGCAATTTAGTCGATCACCTCTACTTAAAAAGTTCTGTCTCAAGTACCTGCCTAATAAGAGTACTCTAATAAATCTGTAGTGTTAACTCATCTTGAAAGTGGCATGACACAGCAGGATTTATGATATTTCTATGGAAAAAATGATTTTTAAAATGGATGGGTTGACCTTTATTTAATATCCAAATTAATATTGGCCTCCAGCAGCCCAGAAAATATGCGCCGGAATAAAAATGTTGTTATTACAAATCATACAAGACTCTCTGATATGTAAGAGTACATATAGAAGTGAGGTTGTGGTATTTGGGTTCTTGCACACTATGCAATTTGTAGTAACTTATACTTTGTTTTGCAGAGATAACTCTTGAGTTGATGACAGCACAATGTTATGTGTTTTTTGTTGCTGGATTTGAAACATCTAGTTCTGTTCAAAGCTACTGTCTTTATGAATTGGCCCTCAACCCAGATATTCAAGAAAGGCTTTACAATGAAATAGAAACCACTATAACCAAACACGGAGCACTCACATACCAGGCCATACAAGAAATGGAATACCTTGACATGGTAGTTTCAGGTAAAATTGGTTCATAATGAGGCACAAATTTACATCACACTTTCCAACTATTTGTTCGAAAAAAATCTGTATGAATGAATGAATAACTTTTATGACTCCTTCACCGAGTATTCATTAACAATTTTAGAACTCGACTTAGTTCCTGCAATTTTATGTAATTATTCATAATATTTCTCCTGAGTTCCAACCTGCTTCATCGGATGATGCTGACGTCTTTTGGCAGTCTTGTATGACCCCTTTCCCTGAACTGTAGTGTTTACGCAATGTGCTACTACAGTGGGTGAAATTAACAAGAGACCCAGAAACTTCGACAAAGAGGAAGTGCTGCCCCTGCTAGCCAGGGGAAAACTTTTGTTGAAGCGTGGACAGTGCCCTATTGGCTAGCTCAAACACACCACAGGACAGGCAGTATATAAGAGCAACGAACGGCACTCATCCTACAAGAGCCACAGTTGTGTCATAAGCACCACTTGATGAACCCGGTTGGAACACTGGACTTGAAATATTCCGAATAATTACATGGTGGTGCTGGTACTAATTCATTTGAATATATGAAGAAAGTGAGGAGGCTCTTCAATTATACTCTACCCTCTTTTTTTTTCTGTTCTTACATTACAGCTACCAAAAAATTTCAATTTCAGAATGGTATTCTGTTTCCCTTTTTGTTCTCTGAATTTTTTGATGATACACTTTCAAAAGAAGAGAGTTCATTTAATGACTAAAATTTCTTTGTTAATTTTCAGAAACCTTGCGCAAATACCCCACCCTTCCTTTTTTAACAAGGAGCTGCACAAAACCTTTTTCCATGCCAGCAGGAAATAGGATAGAAGTAGGAGATAATATCTTCATTCCGACATGGTCTTTACATCGTGATCCACTTTACTTTCCAAAGCCTGAAGTTTTTGATCCACAAAGGTTTTCTGCAGAAAACAAAGAAAAGATAGTACCTTACTCTTACCTACCATTTGGAGAAGGACCAAGGATGTGTATTGGTGAGTTCATGGATTTATTAAATGTAACATATTTCATTCATTTGCTTTAAGGCTCTATAATCCCGTCAGACAAAATTATAGTTCATCCAACAAGGTTTAAAGACAGGCTCTTCAATTTTTGGCACCAAGCAATCTGCGAGCCCTCATTCAGGTTATAGGGTCTGGATGTTCTCAAGTATTTTATAATTTTGATTTTGAGCTCTAAACTAAACTTTCCCACAAATTCCTCCATGATTTGGTATTTAAACATATCAAGCATATGCCTCATGTTGTGTTTACCTATTGTATTCATAAGATAAAGTAGGAGTTTGTTTTAATTTACCAATTGAACTCCACTTCGGTGGGATGAAGACGAACAGTGTAGGAAAATTGTGGATCCCTGTACTAAGGCAATGGTTACCATAACTTTGAATAACACCAACTCATGTAGTTTTTACTTACAGAATATAACATTTACAAGTTTTTATAAAATTTATTATCAATGAGTTTCATAACAATAAGTTTAATTTAAGTCATTAGTCTGATTATAGGGTTACATTTGTTCATTCAAATCCTAATTGCTTCTCTTTACTACTGTTACCATAGATGATTGCTATCTATCCTATCTCGGAGCAACTTAAATCAAATTCAGCAGTTTACATTTTCAATTTCGGGCTTTGTTTAGGACCTCACTAAGATATGCTATCCAGGCATGTCTGGAAGTAGATGCAGACTATTCTTAATCAAATTAGCTTATGCCATTCATTAGTCATACCTCTCTCTATAAGAATTTTGGCCTCAAGTGGATTCCTTTCTTGATGATACTTATTGATCCTTGTACTTCTTCCCAAAGAATCTATTTTTCGTTAGTTTCAAGCAGAAAAAAAAGGGAATGTAATAGTTCATTCTGACCCTCTTCTTGGCAAACAACTACAAGTTGAATTCTAGAGAAATGAAAATTTACATTTTCAATAAAGTGTATATCTTCTTAATGGGTCAAATACAATCAAGAGTAGTACAGAAGTACAGCCCTAATCTCACGGTTTAATTTTTATGACTAAGTTTAAAAGAAACCAGACTTAACCTATCAGAAAATTATTCAAATAATTCGCTTATTAACCTTTCCAATATACTCACAATTCTGAGAAGCACTGTAGAATCCCATAAAGCCCTAAGATCAAATCCACTAATTGTACTGTTAAAGGCAATTGTAATTAACATTTATAAAAACTTCTGTAAGCCAAATTCGGTAAAGCATGAGTCTTATTTGGAGAGTTTAGTTTACTGAGGAGAGCTTTTAATGTAGGTCGATAGTCATGCCAGTAGCTCAATGGGAGTGTACTGGACTAGATATTGAGAATATCTGAGTTCAATTCTAGAGAAGTGAATATTTTTTCTATAATTAAATTATTATAAATAATATTTTTTTAGGGATGAGATTTGGACTTCTACAAACGAAAGTTGGCCTCATCACAATTCTAAGAAAATATAAGGTAGCACCATCAGAGAAAACCAAGATACCGCTAACATTTAAGGGATCTCTTGTAGTCTTAACTACTGATAGCCCAATATACTTGAATCTTCAAAAGAGATCTAGCAGTAGTGAAAGCTAATGCATATATGTAGGTAAAGTTGAAGTTACCTATTTAAAACAGAAAATATGCAGAGTATGTAAGCAATATTTAATTTAAATTTTGAGTGTAAGAAATCAGATTTGTATGTAACTTTCCATAATCGTAATAAATTAAATGTACAATATGGTTTGCAGTACTTCATTTAAAATTATTTTATTTTAAAGTGACGTACTATACAATATCTCCAATCCAATGGATCAGAAAAAAAATGCCATAGTATATAATTTACAGATCTTTTTATGATAAACAAAAAAGATCTAATAAAAATCTTCTGTATCACTAATGAATATTGCAAAATTTGACATTTTTTATTAATGTCCTTCTCTATACCCCATCCTCCTTAATTGATTTTAATCAAAATGGAAGGTACACAACTACATATTACTGGAGTCCTAAATAGGAAATAGTTTAAACATTTTAAGTCAAGACGTTTTTTAGTTATGTGAGATAAACACACATGCACATACACACTGACATACCTAAATTCAGACGCTACACTCAGTTTAAATGGATTCATGGAGTGTCAAGCCGAGACTCTGTTGAAATCTGAAATTCGAATTTTTTAACGATTACCATACTATATCTGCATTTCAAAATGTTTAAAAGTAGTATAAAGCATGATATTATTAAAGTATAATTTCTTAAGAATAAAAACAAAACTAGCAGTTTTAAAAGTACACATATTACTCAAAGTCTGGAGAAGGATGGTGTAAATTAGAAACCATAAAAGAATGTTACTAAACGCTTGCTTAAAAAAGTGGGAATTACTGTTAATGAGGACTGAGTAGGAGGAGACCTGGCAATCAAAGGACAACCCCCGAGTAAACAATATTAGCTACATCATGTCCACTAGATAAAAACAATATACCAGACTCCCCCCCCCCCACCTTCATATATCCTAATAAATGCTTCAATACACCTGAGTAAAATTGAGCACATAGAAATAAAGCCTTTGATAATCATAAAAATGTAAATAGGAGATTAGGCCTGGCTGAGAGGAACCCAGGCCTCTCTCGCCTCTGCATCCAGTATAGCTGGGCCCCTTATACTGGTACCATCTCTACGAAAGTAAGTTATTTTGTCCATTGAATGTTCACCTTTCCATAAAATCATTTTTCATGTCTTGTCTGTTCTTATGACATAGCTATTCATCATCTTCATCTCAACTTGTAAGAACAATTTAAATGGAATATATTAGACAATCCACATTAATTTAGGAAATATTGTGGTGTTTAATATTGATAACTGAAACATTCACTTGAAACTCATTTTTATTTATGGCCATTAGATGTTTTATATTTTAACCATAGTTTGATTGTTCCTATCTATCATATTAGCTGATTTTCCGTAAGGGAAATCAGCTATTGATGTTGATCTAATGGTGCGATAAAAAACTTTCTATCGATCCTATCTAGTAGATAACAAAATTGAGGTCAGTTCAAAATTATATATATATATATATATATATATATATATATATATATATATATATACTAATATCTATGGTACACAGGGTTGATCTTTAAATGTTATATATATATATACATATATATATATATATATATATATATATATATATATATATATATATATATATATATATATATACATATACAGAGTTGGTATTCTGGCAGGTGGAAGTGACTTCTAATGTAAGTAGGATGAAAAAATTGGCTAAGCTTCCACTATAACAATTTATTAAAACGGCAGAGCGCTTTCGAAGCAGTGCATCATTATCAGGGCCCGAAGGTCCTGGATATTGACCTGACGGCTATTGGATCTAGACTCTATTCCTTCCTGATCTACTATACTCAAAATTTAAAAGCATTTCATTCAACACCAAAGATTATATTAGGTAATGGCTGGAATTGACCCGGGGGGGGGGATTTAGAGAGGGGAATAATTGTAAATTCAAAACATATTGGTTATTATTAGTTGGATCGAAAAAGTTGAGATGACCAATGCTTTTGGAATTTTAATTTTCTACAATTATAGATAAATAATTTTTTTTTCTTATCTCGAATATTACACATGTTATATGTTATATTTTTATGTTTCGGCCAGATTAGACCACCACTTATACCTATCTGATTTTAACAATAAGTAACTGAGTAGTTATTTTAAAACAATACATTGTAAGCATGTATATAAATTTATCTCAAAGTTCTTTAAATAAGTGCTATAACATATTTCTTTGTAAAAAGTAAAGATATTGCAGACAGACTTTTCTCCTCCTGACCAAGGCTTTCAAGTTTTATTATTCCAAGGATGGAGAAAAGCTTAAAAATAAAGTTTGGTTTATAATGTGGCTGGTCCGAAAAAATGTTCAAGGTGGCCCACAGGGTGGGGAGTGGCCACCATAGATGGAACCATCTCTTTCATGTTTTATTACAAGCTGTATATCTGCAGTTTTAATTAAGAGAGATTACATAAAGAAATAACTGGTTTTAGATCAGTTACTCTAAATAAATAACATGCTTTAGTCTCAGGGTTCTGACAAACCGGAACAGAAGCAACGATGAGCAGCATTAGAGCTACTGAAATTAGTGTTTCCACTTATGAAGAAACTGCTGAAAAAGATAGCTGGACATTGTGCTGAAACAGAATAGAAAATACAACAAATAGGACACGTGATAGCATGACTGTTACCACAGGTTAAGAATTCGTATCAGAATAAGGAAATATATAGGTGACCCAAATAAGAACTCGAACAAGTAGCAACCATTTAATGATTTATTACACAACTGTGGCACACAAATACAAAAAGCAACTGGAATGCAAGCAACAAAAAATATAAAACTAAAAATTAAGTTTCCTAGTGTAATGATCATTAAAGTACATAAGATGAAATGAAAATGGTCCACCTTGAATTTTCCTAATAATTAAAGACAATGGTATAATTTTCACTAATATATATATATATATATATATATATATATATAAAGTTAAAATATCTCTATGTATGTATCATGCATGTATATGTACGTGCATTAAAATATACAATTTTAAAAAGTAATGTCAATGGAAATCCTTTTAAAGCTAATCCAATGAGGTTATCTACAGCAACCTTCACTAGCCAGGATAGGATAAGGGATTCTAATTTATGGTCCATAACTAAATTCATTCTTATGTCTAAACAGATATTTTCTCATGGATTGAAAGAACACATTCTGGAACATAAGAAATAAAGTTATCTACAGCAAAAGAATAATTAATATATTCTTCATATATAATTATTATATTTTATGACGATGGTCTCCAAAAAAAACATTTTTTTCGGTGCAAACTTTATTGAAACTGCCCTACATGTTTTTTATTGGAGACCCTTTCCATAAAATATGAAGAATATGTAAATAATATTAGGTCCAGAATAAGAAGAAATGAATAATTAAGCATACTTGCAGGCTTTTGGGGAAAATTCAAAGAGCACCATTTTTCATTGATAAACAATCAAAATAATTCCAAAAAGGTGAGAATGAACACTACAGTTACAGATATTTTTATAATTTCTGTGACTTTAGGTTACAATTTATAACATGGAAATGACAGTACTATTTATGAGAAGACAGATTTCAAAATAAAATCTAAATTTACAACTTTTTTTTTTTTTACAAAGTTTTATTTTGCAAGTTATTTTAATTAGTGTGCTCACAAAACTAAATAAAGTTCATTTAAGCACATTATGGGGAGGTGGGGGATTTCATCTGGGACTTTGGTTAATCCTCTTAATTTAACTATGTGAAACAGAATACATACAAAAGAACTTATAAAGAATTAATTCTCCTTCTAAAGGCACATTTTTGTTTTACCATGCTTCTTTAGTAATGTGCTAGCAAAGAATAAAATAAGATAAGAAAGTAATGTTGTATATCACAATGAAAGATAGAATAAGAGAGGGTCTCATAGAATTTCAAATTTTGTTTAATAAATATTTAAATAGATGAAACAGAATAAAGACACTAGGAAGTGCTAATGCTACAAACATATTAGTGGTTTTAATATCAAAATTAAGAAAGAGAAGAATCTGCAGAAGTATTATACTCCGTTGAATAATAAAACGACTCCACAACCCCATAAAGAGCCTGCCTGATATTTCCTATTAAGTATCTAATAAATTTCTTTTGAGAAGTCTCTTAGAAAAAATCTTGTGCCTAGTTGTATAAGCAGAAACTGCTTCATAAATGTTCAATTCATTCCAATAGAGAGAAAAGTAGATCGAAAATGTTGTTACTCTTCAAACAAATAAAATTTATTCCATCAGTTCTTGGAAAGCTTGAGAAAATATAAACTTTATTAAACAAGCACTCAAAAATGCCTATGATTATATCAATTTAGTACAAAAACATATTACAGACCTTTAATTTTTACATACTTCAATATTAATTAATATCTTCAAACAGGCAAGATAAAATAATGAACTTATAAATGTAATTATGAGCACACTGTTTAAAAAAATGTCTATTTAACAATGCTGCTTATAAACATCAGCATTTAAAAATAATAATAATAAAGAAGGAAATTATTAACTTGAACTATGAAATAAAAATATTCTTAATTTATTATTTATGTATACTAATATAAGATAATCAGTTTTTAATATTTCAATTTTTTTATTGCACATAAAACATAATTAAAAAGAGCGAGCAAATAGCACCAATACACATTACCTTCCAATTGGAATCACAATGACAAACTTTATTAAAATAAAAGCTCCTATTACACAATCCCTATTTTCCATAAAATTTATATAGTCTATGCTTTACCTGAATCATAGTATTCTATCACTAAGAATATAATCACAATAATAATATAGTTTTTACTGTATCATTCTGTTATCTCTACCAAAAGCAAATGTTTAAGTGAGTTTCTGTTTTAGCAAAACTAGTAGGTCAGAGAAAATAAATTTGTTTTCATAAAATCTTAGGTTCGATCTTTTTTTTTTTTCATAAATAATAATGCATCAAATAGATTTTTCAATGGCTAAGTTACGGAATTTAATCATATTCATAATAATTAATCAGGTGTCAACTTTATTTTGTTTAAACTAAATCAGCAATCTTAGTAATGAAGAACATAAAAATAATTTTAAAATACTATATAAGAAACATGCAATGCCTAAATAAAATAACTAACAGTAAGACTAACATTAAAATAAGTAAATTCCAACTGAAAGGCAATTAATGAAGTATATCTAAAAACTGAAATATTTAAAACAAATAACAGAAAAATAATTTAAACTGTCATATTAAAATGGAATATTTTTTCCTTTATCAAACAATTTTATATTTCCATTGCTAGAAAGATATAATGTCATGCTAGAAATGAAATAAGGCACGCATATATTAATCAGAGCTACTAATACTAGTGCCAAACAACAAACATACTAGTGTTAAGGCAGTTGAACCAAACGAGAGGCTGAAAGAACGACATTAATGGAGAAAAACAAAAAAGTAAACACCTATGTGATTCATTATCCCCAATTAATAAAAATTTAAATTTATATCAGACTGTAATTACTATTAGTCTTAAGAATAGCCTCAGTAAAATATAATGTTTATACTTGATAGGAATATCCTCTTTTAATGATTAAGATACATTAATTGTCCTTCAAATGATTGACAAGAAGAATCATATTTCAAAGTTTGGCTTGGAGAGAAGAGTTCTGAGCCAGTTGGTTAGCTGGTAGAGTGACCCAGCAGGTAAGAAAGGCTTTTCTCACATATACATAATGTTTTAATTATTAAGATCATGATTAAGAAAACAAAGAGTTTTCATGCAAATGAAGTGGCAGCAAATGAATTAATGTCAAAACATTTCAAACCGATGTAACAGAATCAATTCAAAATGTTCAAATTGTATTCTACAAGAATATAAAATACATTAGACTTTTTTTTCTAATCATTAATGAATATTTTTACATTTGAAACTCCATAAAACTTAAGAAATAAGTCACTTTCTGGATGTTTCTAGAAATCTTACGTGAATTAATCAAGCGTAAAAATTAAGTGCAAGTGTAATTTCATGACAACTGTAGTTAAACTTATTAGCTCGTTATTAATATGAAATTAATAAATGATAAAACTATTTAAAAACTTCTATATGTTTCAATCCTAGGAGAAACAAAATAAATTAGTAATAAAAGTATTTAGTTAATTATGAAAAACTCAAGCTAAATTTAAAATTTCAAGTTAATGAGTGCAGTGATTTTTTTTGTTTGATAAAAAAGTAATAATTTATCCAATCTTTTTACAGAATTGAGTTCAAAAACATTCATTTTTAAGGGTGGCTTGTTTGCCTTGCAAATAAAAGGAATGAGAAATATTATGATAAAAAGCCAACAGTACATATTCATATGCATAGTAGCACAACATATGCCAAATAAAGTAACGACTGAACTAAGAAATGGCATGAGAGACATGAATCTTACATAAAACTTAAATTTATTTTTAAAAAACACTTCTGTTAATAAAAAAATTATTGAATTCTGTCAAAAATAAGAAGAGTTTGGTCATTTTAATGTAAATAGTATTCATTTTAAGGAGTATATTTTTTTTTGTTTTTGGGTTATAAATATTTATGAGTTATTAATACATATTACAGTCAAAAAAGCAATAGTTGCTTAAAGTGAAATAAATAACTCCAAAATATTAGTTCCAAATGGTTAATTGAAGTTTTATTACCTTAAATATCTATTCTATCTTTCTGCACTGGTCACCCAAATTTAGATAAATTTTGTATTTTATATTGACTAAAATATTACATAATTTTTATTTTGCAAATTCTTCTTCTTCTAACAAAACCCTTCTATTTTTTTGTAAATTCAATTTGAAAATGCAACTACTTTTGTACAACATTTTCAGGTACACTCATAACATTAAGTTGAACCCCTACCATATCCATATTGCAATAAGCTACTTATTCTCATACTACAGCCATTTACATTTCATTCAAAAATGATGTAATATTTTCATCATTATATTATAAGAATTAATTCATTTATATCAAGCTTCCAAGTTGTTCTCAGTAGAGTAAAAAAAGAAAAAGAATATTTTTAAAAATGCTTCATTTTTAACAAGACATGAATTTTGGGAACTCTTTTTATTATTAGAATTAATAGTTTTAAAAAATATATATAAATGGAGGAACAAATTAGGTTTTGGCATACTTAACACTGTTCACATGAGAAGCATGTAGTTAGATCATATAAGGATTAAAAATTAGGAGATGAATTATCAGTTCTTATGGCAGTTCAAGCAGAATAGTTTGAATACAAGATAGTGTGAATTTAACTGTACCAATCAATGTTAATAAGATCCTGGACTGAAATAAAAATGAAAAAAATTTTTCCTTGCCTTCTAAAAATGAAAATTTACATTGAACAAAATAATGTTACACCAAGTATAATTAAAATATGCATGCATATTGTTTTGCAAATAATACAACAATAAGCTCATTTTATACTAAACTATATTATTTTTAACCATTTATAAAACTATATTAATGAATGATATACTCCTTAACAAAATATATTATTATCTAAAAACAAGTTTAACATTTTTAAATTAATGCTAAAGAAAATTGAGCAAATATTTGATAAGTAAATTTGATAACTCCCTTTTTTGTTACTTTTCTTTAGCTCTTGAGACAATAAATTTAAAAATAAAATCTCTTTTTTATTAACTATAAGTATATATTTCTCAAATGATGTTTACTAAGATTAATAATTTGTGTTAAGAAAAAATATTTACCAGTGAGTTTTGCTAAATAATAATACCAGGAAAACAATTCTTGAACAACACAGAAGTTATATTTTGGTGTTTCACGTGAAAACTAAAAACTGATCACAAATGAGAAACTAAATGAATGAAATGAGAAGTTTCTAATTTATAAACTTTTCTATTATACATGCAATTCTCAAGTACATTATCCTAGAAATCATTAAATAAAAAAAATAAATTGTAACAAAAATATTTCAATAGCTTTATAAAAGCAAATTCAATAAATAAAAAAAATCAAAATAAGTTTTCTAAAAAACATTAGAAAACTATTAAATATTGCCTACAATATACCAAACTGATAACACTACATAAATGCTAGATTGTTAATATGATAACATCTTCAACTATACACTTACTTGCTTTTATATTAATAACTCCAAAAAAATCAAAGTGCAAGACTCAGAAAAACATGGACTTGCAAGGAAACAATTATATTTCAAGAAAAACTTCAAGAAATTGAGTATCATTGTAAAATAAATACATATTATCACAATAAAAATTTGTTCATTTTATTATTATTATTTTAATAAAAATCATTTAACAAAAATCAAATGTACACTCATGATTTCCTTGTTATTAGTAAAAATAATACAAAACATAAATGTAAATTAAAATTCATAGCAGTGATCATTCATTTCATAATAATCCAGCTTTAAATTAAATTATATAAACAGTGCAGAAGAATTACCATCTGAAGTACTGTGAAATTTTAAAGCCATTAAAGAATTTTTTTTAATATATTCCACTTGTAGCATTGGTAAATGAGTTTATTGTGTTATCTTAACTTATGGAAATTCCATTAAAAATTAAACTAAAATAAAGAGGGACAGGTTCCAGACAGTGAGCTCATACAGAGCAACTGTAGAGCACTGCGTAAATGCCTCACAATAAGGATTAGTAATTAGTTTAATTAGTGAGGATGACAAAAGATTTTTTTTTGTTTTTCAAGTTATATACATTTATTTTTTAAATAAATGAATAATAATAAAAAAAAAGTATTTGGTAACTGATTGTTTAAGCCACTTTCTTCACATATCATTGATTTATTTTATTTTTTATTTATTGGTATTTCATAATACTGATTGTGCCAATCTTAAAATTCCCACCTAGATTAAAGACAATTTCATTTACGGGACTTTTAAAGGCATTTTAAAGACATTTTGAACAAAGTACTCGTACTACTTCTACTGAGCATCAATAAAGGTTTCCTCTATTTCCCTATGTTTCATTATATTATTCTCTAAAGTATGGGGATGAATCTTTAACCGGTGATGTTTGCTAAACACTTTCAAAGACTTCTGTTTTCATTCCCAATAATATTTATTACTATTTATTTATTTTAATAGTAGATTAAACAGCAGCAGACAGTGGAAGCAGAAACCTCTAAAAATGTTCAGTATATCAAAACTTGAAGAAAATCAAATTATCACAAATATTCAATTCATTGTATCATAACGATTTACTTAGACCCTCCAATAACCAATTATTAGACTTAGGTCTATCACAGCATTATAAATAACCTGTTTTGAACAAACTTGTCACCACGGAAGCGAGTGTGTGTACCTTAAAGAAACAATTATCATTCATACAATATAATCCTTTAAAACTTGTTTTTATATTAAATATAAATCAATTTTGAGTTTTAAAAAGAAGAAAAATATAATTAAGATACAAACCTCTTTAAAATTTGTTTTTATATTAAATATAAATCAATTTTGGTTTTTAAAAATAAATTCATAAAATGTTTCAATATACAAGTTTTCCAATGAATAATATCAAAAATCTTTTTT
This sequence comes from Riptortus pedestris, assembly GCA_019009955.1. Taxonomy (NCBI): domain Eukaryota; kingdom Metazoa; phylum Arthropoda; class Insecta; order Hemiptera; family Alydidae; genus Riptortus; species Riptortus pedestris. Next base: position 81,253,723 of record CM032232.1, read on the forward strand.
TAATATATTTCATTTTGAAAGCCTTAATCACCAAATTCAGTGAAAGTACGAGGGTCGTCCAGAAAATAAGATCCGTTTTGGTCTGTAGGGCGGTAGGAGTGGTTTTTGTGCCAAATCCGGCAACACCGCTCGAAAGAGGAGAGGTGGGAGAATAGAATGAGAGGTGGGGGACCTCAGTCGGTCAATTACCAACGTCAGGGCAGGTAGTTGAAATGGAGCTCTCCATGTCACGTCCCGCCACCTCGATCCCCGTTCCCTCTCGAGTTGTTTTGCGCGGAGTGATTCAATTTCTTTATGCACAGGGTTTCAAATCAGTTCAAATTCACGAACAGCTCATTTCTGTTTATGGAGAAGGTGTAATGAGTGAGTCAATGGTGAGGAGATGGGTACGTGAATTTAAGGCGGGAAGACATTCACTTGAGGATGAAAGTGGGAGAGGCAGACCCTCAGTTGTGATGGACGAAATTGTCGCAGAAATCGACTCAAGAAATTGAATCACTCCGCGCAAAACAACTCGAGAGGGAACGGGGATCGAGGTGACGGGACGTGACATGGAGGGCTCCATTTCAACTACCTGCCCTGACGTTGGTAATTGACCGACTGAGGTCCCCCACCTCTCATTCTATTCCCCCACCTCTCCTCTTTCGAGCGGTGTTGCCGGATTTGGCAAAAACCACTCCTACCGTCCTACAGACAAAAACGGAACTTATTTTCTGGACGACCCTCGTAGTTGATAGAGGTACATTGGAATAAATTGTAGAACCTGATTTTTAAGGTTTTTATAACCATTCCTGGTTTAAGTAATATTATGCCGTCATTAGAAATAAGTACTGATAGGGCTCATAAAAAAAGAATAGAAGAAAGCAAGAAGAATGTTTCCTATGGCCCTTACACGTAACTTTACAAAACTTCCAGTAATAACTCCATAAAATAGCTCTGTCCAGGATTTAAATATATATTCTGATTTTTTGTTTCAAAGAAAATAATGATTAAATGAAAAAAAAAATTAAGAATAAAAAATTATTTATTGAAATATAAATATATTATTGGCTTTCCAGGTTTCGCCTCCCCCTTTTTCCCCAAAAGAGATTAAAAAAAACTAAAAAGTGAAAGGAAATTTTTCAATTTATAATGATTTAACAATATTTTCTCAGGAAATATTTGATTTAAATTTGTTCTCTTATGGGGCAATAAATAAAAAGGTAAGCGTATAATAAATAGAATTAAAATTTGTTTAGCTTTTTTCAAATTTAAAATAAATGGAATTCACAAAATTGTGAACACATCCAGAACTGATTCTACCTAACTTTGTTATTACTATAAACAGGTGTTATTAATGATATATATATATATATATATATATATATATATATATATTTAAGTAAACAATTCTGACATATTCAGCTATTAAAAGCGATTAATTAGAACCAATAAACCATTATCCATTAAGAACCATTAAGGATCCCCCCTTAGGAATTCTTAATTAGATGCTTCCTTCATGAATAAAAATGCAGAAATTGCTTTTTTAATTAAATCCTTTTAACCACTATTTGCTCAGAAATGATTAAGAACAGAAAATTCAAAATAAATCAAAAACTGTAGAAAAAACATGCCCCCACTTAGAAATTAATTGTTGTAATCAGTTTTCTTATCAGAATAAACTTCTCACTTTCTTCATACCCTTAAGATACATGATATAACTATAGGTAAATATAAACTAAGGTGTACAAGAGACACGTTTTACAAACTCACCAAATCATTACCTTAAATATGATGAAAATATTCAGTGCTGGGCACATTGGATTTTATCATACTGTATTTTATCATGGTTACACAGATCAACATTGCTACCACAAAACTTTCTTATTAGACTCTTCTTTTTTAGCTATGCTGCTATTTATTTCTGAGAAAATTTAAAAATCAAAATCATTAAGTACAATCACTGAACTTGAGAAATATTGGGTGATATACACACACATACCACCCTTACAAAGTAAATTACATGGAAGAAAATAGACATTTAATGATATTTCAAGAATGTTAGATCCTTTTATCAAAATAAGTCTGATAAATAGAAATTTACTTATTTAATTAAAAGCTTCCCACTACATGTTTCCCATCACAAAAGCCATGTACAGCACACTAATTTACATACTTCCTATTTCTACATAATTTGCTTTCACATGAGCTTATACTACATTGGCAGCAATGTTATTCAAATGTAAGTTTACATACTTATAATTCTGAAATCATAATAAAACTTGATGAGGTGCTATGAGATCAATGACACCAAAGGATTTTTAATATATTTCTCTGTAAAATATATGCCCATTTCTTTATTCTAGAATACAAACTTTTACTTTTAGAAAAATAGTCGTAATAGTAAAACGTTTCTACTTTTTCCCCCCCAAATATTAAAAATAAATAAAAATATAATAATGATATTAAAAATATTTAAAGTAAACATTTATAACAGAGTGCATAACTATACAAAACTTTGAAATAACAACATTAAGAATAACTCAAAAATGTGAATAATTGCAGTGAAGAAACATTGAATAAAATAGACATAGATCTCTAAGAAGCGATTTCATTTATTACTTTCTCCTATACCACAAGAAAATTTACTCATCAGAAATTTCAGAATTTTTCAAAATAATACATATTATGAAAAAAAATTATGAAGGAGACTGAGGATCAACAGTTTCTGAAGATCCAGCAGTTTTTGAAGGATCACTGCATGCAACTGTTTTTGTAATGGATGAAGGAACATCATTTTTTGTTCGTGATTCTAAACAATTACCAAGTAACTCAGGGCAAGCTTTTAATCCATCTTGTATACTTTCAATTTCTTTTAACAAGTCGTAATTTATTTCTTCAGATATTACTGAGTCTTGTCTGAAAAATAAATAATGTTTTAAATTTAAAATATGCAAACAACACAACTTCATACTAGATGAATACAAAAATCAGTTTGGAAAAAAAGAAATGTCCGCGTCAAAAAAAAAAGAAGATAAAAGAAAAAGTATTTAAAAGGAACCATTATTTTTATTAATGATACCCAATGAGATACTATTACAGGCAATTTTTTTTTGTTTGAGCATCTTTGTATAAATGCAACAAATTTGTACCCTTGAACAGATAAATTATTGCAGCTATAATATGTACGTAGACATACGTACTTGTATGAAGGATGCTGCCTAACAAACTGACGGATCCAGGAGGCTGTGGTAAGTAATTCTCCAGAGGCTCTCTTTCGAATTAGACTCAGATATTGCTGGAGAGTACAATGAGTATCAGCATCAACATCCATACTTTGCAGGTAATTATTTATTAAAGGAATCAAACCAGGAAATACTCCGTCCTAGAAGAAATAAATTCTTTTTATTTACATTATTATAAATTTATTGTTTTTATTGCATGCATCTAAGGCTAGTAAATTTATCCTTTTCTAGACATAGTGGAATAAAGAACATTATTTGGTGAGTTTGTCACCAAGCTACGTAGGCTGTTGATATCTCATGATTGTAAATGAGCCAAACACTGGGATATACTCAATCCCTAATTATGCTTTACATTCATAAGAATATAATATTAATTAACATGAAATATTAATATGAACAAAAACAATTAAAATCTCTGTAAATATGATATCTAGATAGAAAAGTGATAAAATTATGATAATAATTAGTAATATTAAATTATATACTTAATAAAATATGGGGCTAACAAAAAAAGAAAAATACCTTTCCATTTATGATGTGGTTAATTGTCATAGCCCCATATTCTTCATCAATTTCAACTTCCTCTGGAACTTCATTGCCATGAGGTGGCAAAATTTTCTTCCTAAACCAAAATACTTCTTCTCTTACAGCAGATCGTTTTTGAGCTTTGTTCATGTTTTCATCAACCTAAAAACAACAGAAAAAATTGTACCAATGTACCCATATAAACCAGAATTGATAAACTGAATATGAGATGATAACACAATAACCATAGATTATACTAAAAATAACATTATTAGAAGTAATGGTTTACTAAAGGCTTAAAATTATAAAATACGAATAACTCCGTTAATTTTGAAGTAAGAGTAAATATATCAAATGGATATATAACTTTTTTCAGGTGAGGTACCTGGTAGTTCATATTGAAAAGAATTGTTGAGTAAATTTCTCTAAATAACAAAATAAACAACTTTTGTTATGTGCATATTTGCCGAAACCCCAATAGGAAACGAAATATCACTATTTTAGCAGATTTTTTTTTAATTTCAGGCTTCCCTTATAACCCCCAATCCTGCCCGTCCCTAGAAATGTTAGTATGGCTTATTATAAGGAAGGCATTAGTGCTAATACACATACCGAGTGTTTTATTTAGTTTGGTTGAGTCTTTTGTGCCAAATAAAATTGTTGACTCCCGCAATAATTTTTAGAGTATAACGCCTTTATACTTCGGTGTACGACGATAGTCTATATAACAAAAGTTTCTCTAAATAACAAAATAAACAACTTTTGTTATGTTTATATGTGCCAAAAAACGAATAGAAAACGAAATACCGCTATTTTAAATTCAGGCCTCCCTTACAACCTCCACTCCTACCCGTCCCTAGAAATGTTAGTATTGCTTATTATCATAAAGGCGTTTACGCTAACACACATACCGAGTTTTATTTAGTTCGGTTGAGTCTTTTGTGTCAAATAAAATTGTTCACTTCCGCTATAGGTTTTGGCGTATATCTCGTTTATAATTCGGTATACGAAAAAAGTGTATATAACACAAGTTACTCTAAATAACAAAATAAACAACTTTTGTTCTGTTCATATTTGCCGAAAAACCAATAGGAAACAAAATATCTCTCTTTTTAATTTCAGGCTTCCCTTATAACCCCCTCCTCCTCGTCTCAGAGGATATTAATATAGCCTAAAGTCCAAGTTGGGTTAGTAGTAATATGCATACCAAGTTTCATAAAATTCGGTTCAGCCGTTTATGCGTGAAAAGGTAACAAACAAACAAACAAATAAACAAACAAACAAACACAAAAGAAACAATATGCAGTTATGGTGTCTATGACACGTGAAATGAAAAGTTATCGTGAAAATTCGCGAAAAAAATCAATGTACAGACAGAGGTTACAATTTTATATATATACTAGCCAAGGTACCCGGCTTTGCTCGGGAAATCATTTGAGAGGGAAAGATTTTATTTTGTTTTTGGCAATGCTTCTCTGTGTACAACTGCTCTTCTAGATTTGAAGAATAAATGAAAATAAGACTCTAATCATTCCCTCTCCACTGTTTGACACACCTTGAATAATTTAAATCTTAATCATGGATAGCATTTATTACAATTAAATATCATCTATAATGTACGTATTTTGTATATACAATCTAGCTAATATACCCGGCAATGCCCGGGAAATCATTGTTGACTGACTTATGATTGTATTTTTATAGAAAATCGTTGAAAAACCAATTGGAATCGGAATATAACAATTTTTCATTTCAGGCCTCCCTCATAACCCCCACTCCCGTTTGGACCTAAAAATTGTAATATATCTTATAATCATGGAAGAATTAATGCTAATTCACATTCCGAGTTTTTTTAAGTTCGGTTCAATTGTTAGTGTCCAACAAAATTGTTGGCTCCCGCTCTAGTTTTTAGTGTATATCTCGTTTAAACTTTGATATACGACAAAAACGAATATGACAAAAGTTACTTTAAATAACAAAATAAACAACTTTTGTCATGTTCATGTTTGCCGGAAAACCAATAGGAAGCGAAATATAGCTATTTTTAATTTCAGGCCTCCCTTATAACTCCCACTCCTGTCAGTCCCTAGAAATGTTGGTATGGCTTATTATAATGAAGGCGTTAGTGCTAATACACATACCGAGTTTTATTTAGTTCGGTTTAGTCTTTTGAGCCAAATAAAATTGTTCACTTCCGATATAGGTTTTAGCGTATATCTCATTTATAATTCGGTATACGAAAAAAATATGTATAAAAAAAGTTACTCTAAATAACAAAATAAACAACTTTTGTTATGTGCACATTTGACGAAAAACCAATAGGAAACGAAATATCACTATTTTTAATTTCAGGACTCCCTTATAACCCCCACTCCTGTTCGTTTCAGAGAATAATAATATAGCCTAAAGTCTAAGTTGGGCTAGTAGTAATATACATACCAAGTTTCATAAAATTCGGTTTAGCCGTTTGTGCGTGAAAAGGTAACAAACAAACAAACATACACGAAAGAAACAAAATGTAGTTATGGTGTCTATGACATGTGAAACGAAAAGTTATCGTGAAGTTTTGCGAAAAAAATCAATGTACAGACAGAGGTTACAATTTTATATATATATAGATATATATATATATATATATACACACACACACACACACACACAGTTATATATTTATATATAAACTTACAATTTACCCATTTTCTAAACCTCTACTACTCTTTGTCGTATTTCAATTATTAGCTAACCAGATTTTAAGTTTTACTTGATGATGAAGTTATTTATAAAACAATTTTCTGTTTAACCTCTTTAGAAAGGACTCTATGCAAAGAAAACTTGAAATAAAAACTGAAAATGACATACTAATTTAATGATTCAAGATCTTCATGTGAAAATATATAATAAATTTAATAATTAATGTGTAGTAGGAGTGTAGGTTTACTCAAGGGTGAAAACAAAAACAAAAAAAATAACTTAGGTAATGGGATATCACATAGCGGGTTGGCTCTATCAGTATATATATATGTCAGTATATATATGTATATGTGGCGTGTATATTGGATAGGTTACAAGAGTGAAAAGAATTCCACTTGATCCCAGTTTTGTTACTTTTTTTTTGTGTAGTCCATAATCTACGATATATGTAGCCAAAGTATTGAAACTACAACTTATATTTACCCCCAGTCTTGCCCCTCAGACATAATGTGTGGTTTAGACAAAGAAGAAAACCAATGTAAAGAAACAAGTCTTGTACAACAAGAACATATGGTCCAGACCAGACCTTAATATGAAATATACTTGTGAAATGATAAAGAGATTTGACTGGATTTGGGAATTTTAAATAATGAAGTGATATTTTCAATAAATTTTCTAACATAAGTAAAGAAAATAATTCAAAATATAACATACATACCTTACTAATAGGGATCAGAAGATTGATATCAAAAGAAAGGATGACTCTAGTAAGTAAAACAACAAATACTACAATAGCAGCATTTTCAAAGTCTGTAATTTGTAGTTCACACGGTCTGAATTCAACTCTCCATCCAATCTTACTGTTAGGAGGTGGTGGCTTGAATCTCATAGTTTGCCAATTTGTTGATTGTATGTTCTACAATATAAAACATTTTATTATATTACATTACAAAGACACATTTTGTTTCTTTGAAAAAGAAAATAGAGAGTGGAAAACCAAAAATAACAACAAGGGAAAAACAGTGCACAGAGAAAATGCAGAATAAGAAAGCACGGGATACTAGACTATCCTCAAGATAAAAAAGATATTTATGTACCTTAAAATCATAATTAATATTTTGCCAGTCTTCAAAACAGATGAACAAAAATCAGTATTTTTTATTGTTATTTATTAACGTCCACTTTTTCCTACTATTGCTAATTGGGACAGGCTATTTACACGTTACAACCCTTTTCTAGCTAGGGTGGGGCTAAAGATTATATTAAATGAGTTTATCACTAAATAAATTCCTATTGCCCAGACAAGAATCAAACTTGTCACTCAAGGTTTACCATGTGAAATTAAGGCCGATGCTTTAAACTCAAGGGGCTAACCAGAGTCCTGTATTTTTTGTTTTTATTTAGGTATATAGAGATTATAAACCAAACATGAGCCTTACTGATCAAATATTGGTTCATGGAATCATGCATCTTAGAATGACTATTCAACTTTCGTAGAATTACATAATGCTAATTCTTACTGCTAATTCTTACTTCAGTTAATAGGCATAGCTTTACTCAGAACTGGACTTAACTCGTTGTTATTAAAAAATATTTGTGAACTTTTAGTAGGGATGAGAGGAGTAAAGCTCATTTGATACCTGTTTCATTATTTTTTAATTATTTATTAATCTTTTGGAAGAACCATGTCATGAAGTACTACTAAAATATTTAAGATAAAATGGACAAATAAACAGAGATTGGTTAGTAGGTCATTTAAATTAAATAAACAGTATAAATAAAAGCCATAAATATCTTTGTAAGTTCAATCTTGTCATGAGCCCTAGTTATTAATTAATTGAATATTTTCTATAATATATAAAATTGTTACAATTACAAAATCAGGCTGCTAGAAGTGAAAATTGGTAAACTTCTTTTAAAATTTAAATAACATAGAATGCAAGCAGAATGAACTACCAGTGCGTAATAAACATGACTTTGAGAAAAATAAGAACAAGAAATAGATTAAGAAAAAACAATATAAACAGGAGTTATGTATGGGGTTAACAAAGCTGATCTGTTAAGGTTCCATTATCATGAGTACCAGAAATAATACCAGCACAGTACCAAAATCTCTTAACTGCAAGAGATTAAATATTTTCCATAAGAAACAATAGGTATTGTGTATTGAATATGGTATAAAATTATGTGAATGACTTATAATTATAAAAAGTGTTCAAATTAAATTTTTTAGCCAAAAAACAATTTTGTAAAGTGGAGAATCACCTCAAAATGATCTGTATCTGTAGGTGCCTGGTGAACTTTCTCAGAGAATAGAGAAACAGTATCTCTGAAACATAATGTAAATATTGATGAAGGATGGCAGTTTAGAGTTCCGGGCTTTCTACAAGGAATGATGGACAAATGTTCTTAGCTCTTCAGAAATGTTCATATACAGTTTGAGCTGGCAATCAATAGATTATACAACTATCCTCAGAGATACAGTATCACTTTGTTCATTTGTTTGTTAATGGACTGCATCTTGGGAGGTTAACACACTAAGTACTTAACATCTACATTTATCTGTCAGACGAAAATTACTATTCTTTATTTAAAACTATTATCTTTAAGGAGTGTAGTATGACAACAGAAAGCCTGCTCTGTATGTAAATATGCGTTTCCAAAGGACCAAAAACATTTGTCCATCATCCCTTATGAAAGCAAATGGTACATTAGAAAGCATGGAGCATAAGAATGATAGATTATTTTGAGTATTTTAGGTTTGAAAGAAAAAGAGTAATTAAAAAAATGAAACAAAGCATGAATAAAATAGTTAACAATTGATATCTTCTTTACTTTGGGTTTAGCCAATTTTTACAATCTAAGAAAAAAAAAAAATCATTTAACACCTCTACTATTATTTTAAAAACTTGGATTTAAGCCACTTCTAGAGTCTGATTTTCATATGACACCTATACGTATTCATTCATTTCAGATCAAATAAAAGTCCAAAACTGCATAAATTAAGGGAACTTTCACATGCCAGAATAAGAAACATATAAAATAACACCTGTGTTGTATGTGGTGTTGCACACTGGTGATCTTATCTTACCATAAATTCAGTACATCTCCCGTAGTAAGAAGCATATATAAACAGAAACTGAAATGTTTGCTGGGAGTGAGATTTTTAATGAATCAGTTAGTAAAAATCAAACAATTATAACTGAGGGGTTTACTGGAGGCTGAAATCTTAAAAACATAGGAAACTCGCTTAATATTCGAGAAAACCAATAATTGTAGAAACTTAAATGTTTAACACAATTGGTTCTATTAAATTTTTTTATCGTACTCATTAGACTAGAAATATTCTGAATTCCTTCAAAGCCCTGGACGAATTTAAGCCATTAGTGACTATGATCGTAAGTTTCGAATGAAACAGTTAAATATTGAGAATGGTATACATAAAAAAGTAAAGGTATACAAATAAAAAAATATTTAGTCTAGAACATAAAATCTTAATTGATGGTGTCATTACACAATATATTTGTATGATTCACATAGTTAACATTCCCTGAAAACAATATTTGATATTCAAGATTGGAATAAGGAATAAAAATATGATAAATAAATTAAAAAGAAACCAAATCAAACAAAAATAAAGTGGAAATTAAAATAAATATCATCAAGATGTGTTTATAATTGGGGAGTGATAAAGACCTTAAATGGCAGACTAACGAGGACTGATGTGTAAATAATCAAACTATCGTGGCAAGAGCACAGATATTCATTTAAAATTATGGTTATGGTCTTCTACAATAGTCAACAAATTTCTTTAGTACACAAATAAGAAGAATAACAATACATACCTAATAAAGAGGTGGGCAACATGTTGAGCAAGTAGATGGTCAACCCCTGATGAAACTAGTCTTTCATATATACTAGGGTCATGAATCACAGGTTGGTCATTGTATCTGCAAAAGAAAAACAACATTATGCTCAGTTTATGCAGGAAAATTATTAAAAGCTGCCCTGATTCAAGACCCCGTGTCTGTTCAAGGAAAGCCCTAAGTACAACATATGGTGTCTGTGAATTCAAATTTTTAACTGGGGAGGGGGTACATAGGAAACCCATATTCATCTATATCATTGTTAATATTGGTTTTCTCAAGAAACTTAAAGAACAGAATACATTCAGAAAATACTTTTTCGGTTTTAAAATGATACTAAAATTAAATGAATTTCTTAATTTTGAGTTCCGTCATCCAATCCCTCAATGGAAATTATTTATGTTTCCCTGAAAAGGTAAAATTGAGAAATCATGTGTATACATATTAAGGGAATGAATATTGCCAATGTGAACTATTCAATTCTTTATTGCTACTGGCTGGAGTGGGGGTTTACTTAGAAGCCAAAACATAAATTCTTCTGCAGTATTGGTTTTATCGAAAATTGTCAAAAAAAAATTGTGCTTAAAATATATTTTTCAATCTTAACCCATTTTTTACAATTATGAATCTCAACATATTTACTTCTGATTCCCAGTGCCATAGTCATATAAACCCATATTGTAAAAAACACCTAGCTGATTACTTTGGACTATTGGTCACCACTTCATACTTCTGTTGAATTCTAGCAGATTGCTGGAACAGAATTTTATTTATTTCTACTAATTCAAGGTGATGCGATCGTCTTGACAGGAAAATAACTTCTATATATTCGTCAAACAGCCATTCCATGCTTTATGCATAAACAATAATATGAGTGCAATTTAATGAAAATAAAGGGAAAAGTTGGTGGATACAGAAGGTACTTAGTGCTTTCAATGAGCCCTGTCATGATTTTTTGGAAAACTTAAAGTGCAGTGGGTCTGTCCATTTTTTTTAATGGGTGAAAACCCGTGATTTTGAATATCTTCTACAAATGATTGAACACAAGATTCAAAATACAAATTTTCTATTTTCATCATTGGAATGCCAAATATTTTATGTCTTTTCTTTTTCATCACAGTTTTCGTAATAGATATTTCTGATCTCCTCAAAGCAGCAGTCAATTTAAAATTTTTTAATTAGTTTTGATGTAGCTTCAATCCTCCATATTTTGAAATACTCTATAACAAGAAACTTCTACTCTCAGGAATGTTCCTCCTGTGGTTACCACTTACCAGCATATCAATATTTTAATTATGATTCACCTACAACCATGTAACAAAGTAATTCAGATTTGAGAGTAAAGTAATATTATGCGGTTTTCTGGCCACATGGAACTCACCTAAGTGGGATGTGTAAGGGAGGGCAAAAACTTAAGTATAAATATCTATTCCTACGTATAAGATCAAGAATTATTTTAAAACATAACGTATGGTTTTTTTGCCATGTTCTCACAGTTTCTACACCTCTAATAAATACAAAGAAATTTACTATTTTGCATTGGCATCCCCTTCTAAACCCAACTCTCCTCCAAGCAACTTTGTAGGACAATGACAAATTTCAAGAAAAGTTAACATTCTGCGTTTCAAGGTTATTGCACAATATGTTAGAAAATTATTGCACTAACAGGCATGAGAAAACATAGGCACACATACATACACCTCAAACAAACAATGTTTTCTAATTAAATGAAGCAGTCGTTACTAAGGAACCCCTCAAAATGTTTCATCATTCTTAATAATTTGCAATCACTATAAAAATCTATTTCCCTAAATGTAAAGAGGAAGTATTGACTGTCAAATAGAATCTAATACTGAAATATCTAATAATGTTAAATCAAAATTTGAGCAGGAGAAAGTTTTGATATTATGTTATTTACACAAATCTTTGCTGAGTTCAAAAGATTAAAAAAATTATTTACAAAAGTAGACTAAAGCTTATACTGATTATAATTCATAAGTGAAAGAAACTAATTCAAAAAAATTAAAATTGAATTTAACTTACTTTTCCGCTCGAGGGCTAAGGTAACTATCAATACTGTCATAACGTGACTTTGGTATCACAAACTGGTTATGTTTAAGAGGCTCCAGTCCTCGCTCTTCTTTGGTTCTGTCATCAACTGAGCCAGATATCACTGTCCACCTGCAGTCTATGTCTGTGAGGAAGCCGTGATGGATTGGTGAGGCAGCTGTTAGCGCTAGCTGGAGCAAACTTTATTTCAACGAAAGGAATAAATATCAAAGATAGTCTTTCACTATCATTTCCATGAAGAAAGAAAGAAAAAGGTATTCTTGTGATACAATTAACACTATAAGTATTAAATACTATTATGCATTCATCTTAAACACTTCAAGTTATGTGTTTTGTTTTCCCTCTTTTCAAACTTTCATCAGTTGTATGTGCATGTAAAAATAATTAATTCTTCATAGTTTAATGGCAAGGGTCACCAATAAAAGCACATTTCTTTACCCTGCAAACTTTATTCAAAATTGCCCCACATGTTTTGTGGCTTACCTATCACGTCTTCAGGGGCTATTTAGTTCTAAAGTGCTTGTTCCCTCTTACATTCGTTGAAATGACCCATCAACTCTGGGCAGGCCATTGAAGCTCCAGTTTCAATTCCAGTTAAAAGAGAACGAGCACTTCAAAACTGAATGGCTTCTGAAGAGGTGGTATGATGCCATGAAACATGTAGGGCACTTGTGAATAAAGATTTTGGGGGGGGGAAGGTGGTTTTATTGGTGACCCTTGCCTTTAAACTATAAAGAATATTGGGTCCAGAATAATTCAGATGTAGGTCCATTTTGTGGCCCCAACCACACACTACCTTAACACCTGATTCCCCTTAAGGGGAAACCTGCTAAAATATTATATTACTACTCTAATTACATTACCAATTACAAAATATGATCAAATATTGAATGGAATAACAAATGAGGAATGTTTAAAATAAATTAATTAAATTAATTGAGATTCAGCTGCAGCCTGAACACATATAAACCACACATAAAATAATAAAATAAAAGCCTGTTTTTTGAATCAGAATTAAAAGCATTTTAATATGCTAGTTAGGCACTAACAGACACCTGATTAATATACAGAATATCTATACCTATATATATATATATATATACTAGCTCAGATACCCGGCTTCGCTCGGGAATTCACTTGGGGCTGAATGGTGATGGTATATTTTTGGCAAGGCTTTACTTTTCACGACATTTACCCATCCCAGTGTTTAGGGTTAACACCCGTCGTTTCTGTGGATTTGTTAATAATGAAATTAGTTTTTTATGTAAGACTTCACTGTCCTGCATATTGTCATATTTCCCGTTTCCTGTGTATTATGTATAGATTTGAATTATTAAGGAGAAAATATTGACATACATTTGAATTAATTTTTTCAGGTGAGGTCCCTGGTAGTTCATATTGAAAAGGATTGTTGAGGAAATTTCTCTAAATAACAAAATAAACAACTTTTTTATGTGCATATTTGGTGAAACGCCAATAGGAAATCACTATTATTAATTTCAGGCCTCCCTTATAACCCCCACTCCTGCCCGTCACTATAAATGTTAGTATGGCTTATTATAAGGAAGGCGTTAGTACTAATTCACATACCGAGTTTGGTTTAGTTCGGTTGAGTCTTTTGTGCCAAATAAAATTGTTAACTCCCGCCATAATTTTAAGCTTATAACACCTTTATACTTCGGTATACGACGATAGTGTATATAACAAAAGTTACTCTAAATTACCAAATAAACAACTTTTGTTATGTTCATATTTGCCGAAAACCCAATAGGAAACGAAATATCGCTATTTTTAATTTCTGGCTTCCCTCATAACCCCCACTCCTGCCCGTCCCTAGAAATGTTGGTATGGCTTGTTATAATGAAAGCGTTAGTGCTAATACATATACCGAGTTTTATTTACTTCGGTTGGGTCTTTTGTCCCAAATAAAATTGTTCACTTCCGCTATAGGTTTCAGCGTATATCTCGTTTATAATTCGGTATACGAAAAAAGTGTACATAACAAAAGTTACTCTAAACAACGAAATAAACAACTTTTGTTATGTGCATAATTGCCTAAAATTCTATAGGAAACGAAATATTGCTATTTTTAATTTCAGGCTTCCCCTACAACCCCCACTCCTGCTCGTCTCTAGAAATAATGGTACAGCTTATTATCATGAAGGAGTTAGTATTAATTCACATAAGGAATTTTATTTAATTCGGTTGGGTCGTTTGTCCCAAATAAAATTGTTCACTTCCGCTATAGGTTTTAGCGTATATCTCGTTTATAATTCGGTATACGAAAAAAAGGTATATAACAAAAGTTACTCTAAATAACAAAATAAACAACTTTTGTTATGTGCATAATTGCCGAAAAACCAATAGGAAACGAAATATCGCTATTTTTAATTTCAGGCTTCCCTTATAACCCCCACTCCTGTTCGTCTCAGAGGATATTAATATAGCCTAAAGTCTAAGTTGGGTTAGTAGTAATATACATACCAAGTTTCATAAAATTCGGTTCAGCCGTTTATGCGTGAAAAGGTAACAAACAAACAAACAAACAAACAAATAAACAAACAAACAGACACGAAAGAAACAAAATGTAGTTATGGTGTCTATGACATGTGAAACGAAAAGTTATCGTGAAATTTCGCGAAAAAAATCAATGTACAGACAGAGGTTACAATTTTATATATATATATATATATATATATATATATATATATATATATATATATATATATATATATATGACTTATGGTTTCATATAATGAAAATAAACATCAGTAAAAACTTAGTTTGAAAAAAATACAACAGTTAAGTATAGTCAACCTATTATAAACACTTTGTTAGTTTTAATCAATTCATTTATAGTAGTTTTAAAAAATAAAATCAAAATTACCAATATAGGGCACATAGGAGTTAGCTGATCATATAAGTTTCTTGCTTCAGTTATATTTGAAGCCTGAAAAGTATAAAAACAAAAAGTTAAAAATCAAAAAAGAGAAAGGATAAATTTAGATATTTTAATGAAAATCTAAACAACACTTATTTTGACATGACACTGAATAACACTCAACACTCTGATGTGACTCTATGTTCAAAATTCCCTCCCTTCTGTAACACCAGGGAATTCCATTTTCAGAACGAATTTTACAAAGTGATGGGACTCTTCATGGGAAATTGTCTTGCTCCCAAACTAGTACCCATTCTACTCAAAGACCTTCTCGATCATAGTCCCATTTTATCATGATGACATCTAATTTATTTCTTCCCTTTTTCTCATCATAAACTCCAAGGAATCAAAAAATCCATAAGTTTATACATCCCATGTCTCCAATTCACAAAAACTGATAGCAAACTCTCTAATCTAGACACATTAATAATTAGACGAGATTACACCAACATTACTGACTAGTATACGAAACCATAGGAAACCCCCACCCCCCTCCCTTTCCCTTCCTTATGATCAAATCATAAATGTTATTTATTAGGAAAAAGGCTCTACACCCACTTGTAACATAGTATATATTGGACAAACCAAACAACACCTAAAAACACGTTTTACCAGCACAAATGTATCATTAAAAAATAAAACATAGACAGTTCTGCCCTGGCAAAGATGCTGTGACCAATAGAATTGAACCAACAGACTTTTGTTTTTGACAACATCTGTATATTAAACGTATAAAAAACATCATCAGTGACAGCTCATTTCTGAAACATTACTCATCAACATAAATCCCAATATCCTTAATAACAAAACAGACAAACAAAAAATATATCCCACCTCTTCTTCCTATGCACACGTATTCTAAATGCTTTCTGCTTTCGGGCCAATATACTCCATTTCCTCTGCTTTTCCCTAAACCATTCCAAACCCAACTATCCTTGCTCACTTCCCACTTATAATGTAACCAACAATGAAAGAGATATTATCTCAGAAAAACTGTTGGTTTTTAGTTTTGTATTATTCTCTTATAATCATTTCTTTTTTTTGGTTTCAGCCCTTTATTCAAAGTTGTGTTAAACACCTTAATATAAAATTCTACTCTACAGCTGGCAAACAATTTTCGAACGCCAGAAATTTTGGTAAATGTAATATTTCATTAACAGTCATCAATGTTTTACCACGGACAAAGTCCAGTACGTATATTGTATTAGAAAATTTTGCATTCACATAATCATTCGAGCTAAGGTCATTCCCAAACAGAGGGTAATGTTTATTCAAAGAGTTAGAAATTTGCAAAGAAAGAAAGACTTTTTTAAAGAAATGTGTGAGTGAGATGCTGCCCAATGATAAGTTGCTGGCTAGACAGGAATATAATTGATTTTTTTTTCAAAGGGAATATAATCATAATTGTATTCCTGAGATTGAGAAAAATAATATTTGCTTAATTGTAAATCAAATAATCATATTCGTGTCATTGATAATAGTGAATCCATCATAGTTATCATATAAACACCATAACACCATTAAACAATTATTTTCTATCATTTTAACTATAATTTACTCAGGATCAATAAAAAGGTCTTGTCCTCTCCTAGTGTTTTAATCTATGCAAAGTGCACTTTCTGAGTCAGCACTCCATCGTCAGTGCCTGATAATAGCATTGTAGCCTGGACCAAAACCACCATAAAAAGATTTTTGAAAGAAGAATTACTGATTTATGGAACAGAGATAGGATGAACAGAACAAAAGGTAGTCATCTATAACACTGCACACGAGAGGAAATAAATGAAATACATAAATGGACTGCTTACTCAAGTACAAACTGGACATGGATCAAATAAAAGTTATTTTTATCATTTTGGTTTGACTGATAATGAAAATGAAAAACTTTTGACCATATAATATAGATGGATGTTTAGACTTTATAACAGACAATGGATGATATTAATAAAAAATAGTTCTTCAAAACCAAGCTTGGGCAGCTACTAAACCGCAGTTATTGTGTTGAGCACAATTATGACTTTGTGAACTTTAGAGATGAGCTGAACTGATACCAAGGTAACTGCTTTAAACTTCATCTAAATGTCAATTTTATTATTTCTACTTCATTATTTTTTCTTTTTCATATTTTATTATTTATAATTACATAATTGTTAATTTTATGTACTTTTTATTTATTTTCTTCAATATAAAAATTGTAATTTTTGATGCTGTTAAAAAAAGGTATTTTATACCATATATTATAATTTATGATGGAACATGGGAAATAATTTCCTGTGCTGTGGGGGTTCTGCAGTATAAAAAAACATTAAAAAAAATGCACTTAGCAAATTTCTGTTGCCCTATCAACAGAGGTATATTCAATAAAAAATAATAATAAAGGAGGAAAATTTAGGACTAACTGATTGAAATAAGTATTAATTACAAGTTCTTTACTTGAAATGTAAGCTGAAGGCAGGAACAACCCATTCCAAATGCCATGGCATCCATGTAGACATGGTCTGGAAATGCTGCTGATTCACTTGATCCATCATCGCCAAGGCTTTTCAAGTCTTCCCTAAAAGGGTCCAAGGTGTTGCGATCTCTAAAAACTGAAATTTCAATTAGATTGTAGCAAATTCCAATCATAACACACATATTTAAACATTACTAATTCTATTTAGAGTGCTGGGCCGGTGGTCAATAAAAATATAATTTTTATTTTTATATTATTATAACATTACTCATTGCAGTTCAATTAAGTCGAGTTCTACAACTGTTCAATTAATTTTGAAGTGTGGCCAAGTGGTATTTTTTGTTCTTTACTCGAAAATGTTTATTCGATCTATACCACACTCGATATTTACCACTTCACTTAACAGTACAACCACAAACACATATTTGTTATTGGCTGAAATCAGACATGGAATAGTGATGGTTAAGAGAGGAGGAATTAGAAAATTCAAAATGTTTACATTATTAAGAGTCGGATCGTAAAACGTTAAAGAACCAACCTTATTAAACCTTTGATTTTCTATAATTGTTAATTCTTAATTTCTATAATTGTTGCTCTATGCACTCAAGTATTAACCAAGTTATTCGTACTTTCTTGTTTTCTACTATCAATAACCCCCCCCCCCTCTACTTATAGGTTTTTCATATATACATAGAGAATATGTGGTGAGATGATATCACAAGTATGTTATACCAGCATGTGAGAGATTTGTTTAGTTTTTGCAGCCCCGTGTAATAGACTTTTTAAAAATCAGAGCTGTAAGTTTTTGTTGTTTTTACAAAATATTGGAGGGGAATAACATTTTTTTATATATTTTAAATTCTCCCTTCTGAGGAATGTAGGTAACATATGATAACTATACTGAACTTCTGTTGACAGATGATGTCGCCTCTCATTGTTAATGAATAATTTTAATATTTTTTATCATATGTTTTCACACATATTGTTTTAAGGTTATAGTTGCATGTATTCAGTTTCATCATTTTACCTTGTTCTGCATCATGATATTAAAACTTATATGCCATTCTTAAGTATTACTAAGACTAGCAATTTAGCAACTTCAAAGGCAATACCATTAAAAATAAGAACATAGCAACAAGAGAATCAGGTATTTCTATTAAAAAGTTTAAATACAAAACTGATGGAAAATAATTTAAGGATTTTTTTTTTAATATAGATCAATGGAGTATTTAATTCTGAACCTTGTAGAATTTTTTTCAACAAAAATTCAATTTTTTGGATGATTTGGGAACTGAACGAGATATACTGTCACCTTGAAGTTAAGTGAGTACTGTATGCATATTGAAATATAACAACCTTTGGGGGTCACTATTTTTTAATTTAATAGTATCATCCAAAAAAGGGACATTTCAAACTTAATATTTTCTATCAGTAATTTATATTTGATATTTTACATCTGAACAATAAATAGATTTATACTTAATACTAACTCGTTTGGAGAACCAAATAATATTTTTCTGGTGAAATGAATTTACTACTTTTTTGCTCTATAATTTAAAGGAGTGTTCAGCTTAGTCATTGAGCTAAAAGTGTTGACCTTGGTCTCACATGGTAAACCAAAAGTGGCAAGTTCCATTCCTGCCTGGGCAATAGGAATTTAATTAGCGACAAGCTTATTAAATAAAATCCTTACTCCCGCCCTGGGTAGAAAAGAGTGGTAACCTGTAGATAACCTGTCCCAATTAGCCATAGTAGCAAGAATCAGACGTTAATCAATAATAATATAATTTAAAGAAATTAATAGAATGTAAGAGTGTCGTCCCTTCATTGAGATTTTATCCCACTTTTTAGGGCTGATTTTAATTATTATACGAGGAAAAAGTAATTTTTATTATATATTTTGTACGAGACAAAATAAGAATACCCAATGAAAGTAATGACTCCTATATTCTATATGAAATTAACATTTAAAACCATATAATATTTATTGAATTATATAATGATAAAAAAAAATGTATTTTATTTAAGATATAGGGTGGGGACTACTATAAAAGTATGAAAATGAGTTTCTGTACATTCAATGAAAGAGGGACTCTTTTATTTACCAGATGATTATTTTTTTTTAAAATGTGAATCTTGAAGAAAAATTATTCAGAAAATCTTTGCAAACAATAGACAGTTTTATCTACGTCTAATTCCTGTGTGTATTTTCAGCAACTCTCAGCTATTGGCTTCATGTGCCCCATCACTGAAGAGTATTTGTCTATAATTAGGTATTCTGCTGAGATTGCATGACGTTCTAAGTGTAGTGCCATTTTTATTTTATTATACTCATCTACTGTTACAATAAGACCCCACCCCCAAGGTTTTTTTTCATTAACAATGAGGTGGCAAATAAAGAAGAATTTGAATAGTAAATTATGAAAGTTTTCTTTTACTAATTGGACAATCACTAACAAATTGGTGTTAGGTTTTTTTGATTTAAATTAAATATATAAACACTTCCTGGACAAAAGCTTATAAGAATAATATAATATAATAAATTATAATTTATCTCACCAGGTATGTTGATAGCGACTTTCTCTCCACGCCTCATTCTAATGTTTCTGGTGAGGTTGGTGAACCGTGGATGACCAGAGTATATTACTTCATCAGGAATGAAGAGAGATCTTGAAGCACTATTTTTCGGGTCAGGATACGTAGGAGGGGTAGTGAACATTCCGTTTCCTAACCTAAGCATGAGGGCCTTGATTACAAAAACCCACATGAGCAATAGAAATACTTTAGATATTTAATGCTGCAAAGAAAAGCATAATAAATATATAAAGATTCATAAGACAAATCATAAGTAACTGTTTTAGGTATAAGTGAGAGTCATTGATGAAAATTTGTCATACAAGTTGTGCATGAATTAAGATTTCCCATATGCTGGAATGGTGAATTGATGTCATCTCAAATTCGTCTTTTCTATTTATCCACTAAAGAAGCCTATGAAACTGCAAATTCAAAAACAAGTTGGATATGAGATCTTTAGTGATACAATTGCTGAAAAGTGAAAATCCCTTAAGTAGGTATGGGGTTTACTGAAGTCCGAGAACAAAAAATACAAAATAATAAAAAAATCTCTAGAAGAGCTACTCCAAATTGTAGAGAAAACATAAATTTTAAATAAAGTAGATTATTTGATTAAAATCAAAACAACAAAATACACACACACCTCCTTTTCACCATCATCTAGATAGGATTAGTGGACATTTGAAGAAATGTTTCAAGAGCATTCTGTCAAAAGTACAGCCTCAATAAAGTTCTGCAAAATATCATGAACTTATTCCAATCGCTCATAAAGTTTTGAAGTCTATAACAACTAGGTGAGTGGAAAAACAAACTGTAAGACTCAAAGAATAGTTTAAAAGATAAAATCAATGTAGGATAACTAGTAGAGATCTTCAAATTCAGAAAATTACAGCTTTCAAAGACTGAAGTCGAGTTCATTAGTTCCCTAATGAAATATAAAAATTGAACTAACAGGTGCTTATTACTTCAAAATAAGCAACCCTGTCACCAATATTTCTGTGAATGCTATTAACAATAAATGTTTATTTGGTAAGTGTTTTCCCTTCAACCAACCAACATATGTTAAATTCTAATAATCGGCTTTTGAACAATTTAAAATAAAGATTACTTGAAGAAAGGAATGAAATAATAATTGCTATACAAAAAATTATCATTATACATATATCTTAAGTGTTAAATACATTTTTCTGACTAAATAAAAGCTAAAAGTTTTTATTTGAAACTTAATGGCACTTATTGCTAAGATTAAGTCCTGCTTTATAACTTATTAATACAGAAAACATTCTTTGTTTAAGAAAGAAGTAGCAATTATCAGGCAGGGGCTCCAATTTTGAAGTAATTAACCCTTGCAAAATAGACAACTCTCGAAATAGACATCCATAATTACAGGCTACAGCAGCTGACCTTCAAAAAGAATGAATGACAATTAGCATAATTTATGGGTCTTCAGTTTTTTCAACATTTACGACATTATAGCTTCTACAGACACATGTTAAAATCAAATATATTGTTTCAAAACATTTTGTTGACTTTGTATAAAAGTTAATAATTCTCTATTTTCATAAAGCATGAAAATCACGGACACTGATATAAATCCACTTAAGTAACAAATTGTAAGTTGATTCAATTCAAGCATATGCATTCCTCATGTAAAAATAATGAAGCTTCATTAGAAATAGTTGAAGTAATAATTGTAAACATTACGAAATAATATTGTGACTAACCATTTTTTATGTACTAAATACACATATACAAGCACGCACAACACACACTACTCAACGCGTGTGTAGGCAAGTAACATAATTAATTATGAATGCATAGAACTTTTTTCTGTTATTTGTTGAGATTATAATTTTTAGTCCTTCATATTCCCGCATCATGGGACACATTCATTTTTTCATGAGCTTTTGAGTTCCCACAAATATATATGGTCATTCATTATATGTTCACACATTAAAGAAAAAAAAATTCAATTTTCATATTTTCTATTAGGTTTAATTTGTATTCGTAAAGTGAGAAATTTTCTTTTTCGATAAAAATGTAAACCTGTTTGACAAGACAATATTTTTTTGAACTTTAAAAACATTGTGTCTTTACACATAGTCCCTTTGTTATTTCTTAATTCTAATTAAGGCTTCTTTTCATGAAGTATATAATAATACAAATAAGTATGCAGCACCACCTTCATTTTGAAGCTCAAATAAATAATAATGATATAATATAAACTTGGTAATTAAAATTATTAGATTAATATAAGAACTTTTTACTTGCTTCTAGGCAAGTGACCACCCCATATTAATTGAAATTCCTGGGGAAAAAGGCAACTCAGGAGGAACTTACGTGTCTTGTCTCTTATTTATCATAAGCAAATATACATATTTATATATTCTTAATACGACACTGTGAACTAATTATGAGCATGGCCACACTGAACATACCTATTCTTTTTGTTAAAGTGAATGCATAGTTTTATTAATTTCTTGATGACACTGTACTTATTTTTCAATGCATAGGAATACAATACTATCTATTGTATTATAACTATACTTTCTATTATATGTACCATTTTAGATTTTGGCTTGCATTGCAAAATTTAGTCTTTTTTGTTCCCTATGTTTATCCTTTTTGTCTGTAGTCATACTTTTGAGTTGTAATGCCACTCCAAAAAAGGCTTTTCACAGGCTTTTGAGACAATGATTTTCATTTTTTTTTAATTAATCAGTTTAAATAAAAATATTCATCGAAGTAATATTGAACTTATATATACTTGCTTAAGTATTAATTATTTAAAGTATTTTTTTTTTTTTTTTTTTTTTTTTACACAGGCATGGGAAAGCAGAGCAAGAGTCTGATTATGAGTAAATAAATTGAAATAACAGAAAGTTTTAAGCATTAAATAAATCCATGAAAGAAGGTGAGTTGAAATAAGGTTAAATAAGAAATCTATAATAAGTAGAATGTCTTTAATTATGCAAGCAATAGTATAGTATTAAATTGAATGTTTTCCTGATTATTTAATTTATTTAGTGAGCACCAAGTTCTTCTTATAACTAATCAAATAAATAAATTACTAATTTCAAATAACACATTAACATTATGAGAAAATGATACACATTATGACAGTGATAAAAAAAAAGAAGAAAAGTTTCTCCATTGAAAAACAATTTTTCTTTATATATATATATATATATATATATATATATATATATATATATATATATATATATATATATATATATATATCTTTATTCACCAAAATAAAACAAAACTGAGACTATAAATATCAATAGTAATAATAAAATGATGAAGGTAAAATATGGCTGATATACAGAATAAACCAGAACAATGTAATGTTATTTTGGATCAAATTAAAAAAAAGAAAAAAAAAAGTATAGAAGAAAGTGGAGATAAAATATCTAATAATAAGAGGTGATCATAAATGATCTAAATTAGAAAATAAATAAAGTGATAGGGGAGGCTCATTTCATAATAAGATAGGACCACATTAATTAAAACAAGAGGGAACTAATCATCAGATATTTCAACAGCCAATGATTAAGCAGAACTAGATGATTGTGTAAATGCAGACAAGTTATTAATTTGGAACAGGTTAAACTTTCTAAACTTGAAATATTTGACCTCAACATAATAACGCTTAGTTTAAAAACTTCTTAAAACTGTTATTGATGGTATAATCAGCACTTGCTTCAAATTAAAATTGTAATAAAAGGAATGAGGTAAATACAAATTCAAGGTTTTTCAGTTATTAACTGAATGGAAAGACGTTTACAAAATCTCCAAAAGTAACTTGTTGGATTTAAGTATTTTAAAAAGCATACACATGTATCACAATAGTAGAACAAATCTTAGGCCATTAAAATGTTAGTTAAATTTTTCAGTTTATATTTTACAGAAATCAGCTCAATTTAGCCATATATGTTAAGGAATAGCACTTATTATTCTTGGATAATTTTTGAGACAAAGACTGGATTTCTGCATGGGCATAGCGTTTCATTTAGTTTCAGATTCTAAAAATATAATATGTAGATCCAACCAGGTTTGTGTTGTAGGGATGTAGCCAAATCCCTTAGCTTTAGCTGTACCAAACTAGATTATTAATATGTTGTTAATTTATTTATTTTTGCTGTACACACAAACCAAATATTGAAAATTAATTGAAAGAATATATACCAGTAGCATATACATTTTTGTTAGAGTAGACTAAAATAAAAACAAAACAGGAAAGAAGAGAGGAACCAAACAAAAAAAAAAAATCATTTGTCATTAAGCAGAGCTTTCAATTGCATCAAAACTTCATTTTTGAGGTGTAACTATTTGAATAATTATAAAAACTTGTCATTCAAAACTACAATAATGAAATTACTTGAACTCTATTAATTCATATAAATTAAAAAACAAAACATCTAAGGCTATAAAATGAGGACTTAATATGGTAGTGTGAATACTGCTGGTAAAATGTATTTAATCAAAATAAAAAAAAAAAAATAAAAACCCCTATACTGCTTTCATAGGGTCTGTGCAAACTAGAAACACATTTGGTGTCCTTTGAAGAAAACTAGGACCAAGAGGCACACATGTCCCAAAAGATCTGCATGATTTAGGAGAACAGATAGTTTAATATATTTTTATGAAACATGAAGGGAAATAAACCCTGTTAAGATAAAGATTTGTAGTTTTGATTCCTGACTTGCATGAACAAATAAAAAACAATAAATTAAGGTCAAAAATAAATTTAAGAAGGCTTTGGTATCTCGTTCTGACTTATATCATTTGAACTGTTTAATCACCCAATTATCACTAAGCTTGATCAAAGATTATTGCTTAATTGTTTATAAATACATAAAACACTTCACGCTTCAAATGATTAGTAGCAAGGAGGTTACTGTTATCTGAACAATAATAACAAATACATGAAGTGGCAAGTAGAAATCCACTACAACCACTACAACAGGTCTGTACCTGTAGTATTCAGAGCTGACTTAAATGCAAAATACATAGGAAATCTCAACAATTACTAAAAGAAATAGATAATTCTCGACATTAATAACAGCTTACAATTTCAAAAAGCATTATCAGAGCCTTCAACAGACCAAACATATGAGTTAAATTTACATAAACAATAGTAATTGGTAAATAAAAAAATATACTACAAAGATAAAAAAAACACTAAAGAAAATACTCATATTTATTTGTATAAATTTTCTTTTGCAATCAACAAAAAAAGAATATTTTTCAAAGTATTTTGAAGTATAACTATTGTCAGAATTAAATCTCAGTGTGATGTGAGTTAGTGTTGACCTTAATTAATGTCAAATGGTAAACCTTGAGTGGCAAGTTCGATTCTCGTATGGGCAAAGGAAATTATTTAGTGACAGAATTCATTAAATAACATCCTAAGCCCCACCCTGGCTAGAAATGGATGGTAACCTGTAGATAACCCGCCCTAATAAATAAATAATAAAATTAAAAAAATTAAATCTCAGAAATTCATAGTATCAAGTGGAAAGTGAAAAATATGTAGAAAGTGATAATGTTAATAAAAGGAAACTAGCTACAATTATAAAGAGCCTGAACGACTGTTTCAATTACAAATAGAGCTTATCAATAAAATTCATGTAGAGCTAGTTCTCTTATCTATTTGATTCACAAGGACTATTAGAGTAATCATAAATATCTAATGTACTATTCATTATTTTGTCTGCAAACATTACTGCATAATGAAATACCTCTTGTAAAGATAAAATATCAATTAGAGCTTAAGATCTGATTATTTTGACCTCCCACAACTATTTCCTTATATCAGCTGTTTACCAATGTTTTAACACGACTATAATATCACAATAATAGTGTGTTCATTAAAGCACTACTTTTATCTCTACAGTTTAAAACAGTAGAAATATTACATAAGTCATAGATTTAGGGCAACTCCATTAACAAGATGTATTTAGACTATATTCAATTAACATAACCTGAAAACATAACTTCAATTTTAAGTGTATTAATCAATTATTCTGAGGAAGGTTGATTTTTTTATATCGAATTTTGTCCCATAAAGGCTTTCTCCCCCCAAGATAGAAATGAATTGAGTTAAATCGTTGTCTATATTTTCGTTCCATGTTAATAATCATGCATATCCTGAATTAGAGGGTACGGATAACTTTAGTTAAAAGTATTTTTTTAATATTCTGATTGAGAATTGCTAATTAAGTAAGCCTTATTATTATGTTTTGATAATTTTCTATTGTATGCTCCCTCAAAAAAGGCTAAAAAATATTTTAAATTAAAAGTTTAGTATTTTTTATATTTCCTAATCATCAGGTTTGTCATTGAGATAACACTTTAGGCAGATGAAGTTCTAATTTGCACTCTTGTATTGGTTAAAACCTATTGCTAGTCAGCTTAATCAGGCTACAGAGGAATGACTCTTAGCAATTTCGATATTAAAAAGGTCTCTTCCCTCATCCTGATGCCTTTATTGTTTGGTTAGTCCTCTAAAGAAGACTATAGGAATCCCCCCCCCTTTATAACTCTCTTCCCTAATAAATTACAATTTGCTGTTCAAGGAATTGCAACCCGACGTAACCTATAAACACAAGAAAACATAATTTTTCATATAGGACTTTTTTTCACTTGTAGGTATTTTGCATATTTGTTGGGTGTATTGCTCTGTTGTCAGTCAGTTGGTTAGATGTGTTTAGTAGTTGTTATATTATTTAATGTGAAAGTTTATCACAACTGCATGTTAGATTGTTGATAACTTTAGGTAGGCCATAATGAATTATTTGCCAAAATGTCTCCTGACAACAATTAGATGTGTAAAGGTCTGCATGGGTGTATGTTTTAGTTAATGCTTCCTTGTAATAGAAATGAATAAAAAAATAAATAATCTTCATGGAGTTTTCCGAATACTCTAGCTCTAACCATTAGCTCAAATTCAATTTATTAAAGAGTTATTTTATATGAGTTTCATAAATCTAGAGAGATTCAACTTCAAGACTGTAATTAATGGTTGCAAATTTGCCTATTTTGTTAGCTCATTAATTGTCTTCAGTACTATCAGATACTAATCTCTTTTTTCACTTATCCATGTTTTCAATATGATTTTATATTTTTTCATAGACTATAAAATAGTATTTTACTAGCAAAAAACAGACCATAATGTTGTGGTAACTGAGCACTTCTGATGGTTAACTAATTTAGGTCTTAAAGTAATAAACAATCAGTTGATCTATCATTGAGAAAATATTTTGGGCAATACTTTGTAAAAGTTCCAAGAATGATATGTGTTTAACACAACACTTTTTCATTGTATAAAAATTGAAAGTAATCACCAATAGTGTTAAATTTAAAGTATTATATATATATATATATATATATATATATATATATATATATATATATATATATATATATGACACACGCACGCATATAAATAGTGCAGCAAATGTATATTCCAATGACCTGAATCTGAAGAAGGAAATTGAAATTATAAAAACGTTTTTTATTGAGATTGATGTTAGTCTATGGTTTAATAAGCTTTGTAGTAAAAATGAGAAGACTTGAACATCATTCTTACCTTACAGTTAAACATCCTTTATATCTTTAGGTCACAGTCCTATCAAACCACAGTGAACAAGAAAAATAACAGATAGCATTCGCTAGTTAAATATTTTGAAAACAGTTTTCTCATAGCGATTTAGTGCCAACAATGTTAAATTTTAGTGAATGAAACTTTTAAAACTTTTTGAAACAATAGTTAAACATATGTTGTTTACCAACCATATGAGACAGTGAAAAGTGGCTTGAAAGGAAGACACACGCACACACACACGCACGCACATACGCACGCCCACACACACACACACACACACACACACACACACACACACACACACGTGCGCACATATTCATGCATGCACAAATAATGCATATTTTTTTTTTTTTTGCATGTTTAGGCACATGAAAATAAATACTTAACTTGTCCCTGATTCTAGGTGTAGTGTAACTAAGCATGTGACAATAGAGTATTACCAAAGGGGTATATTCACTAAGAGAAATAATTATAATTATTCAAAATACAGAGTAATTTTCCATGGAGGCATCATTTGAAAATCAATATTTTTCAAGTAGGTTGAATATCCAATTTTCAAAATGCATCCTTCAAAAATAATTGGGAAGAAAGTTAAATACGAATCATATTTATTCTACCTAGATTTAAAATTTACTTGTGGCAGTACGTAAATTATCACTATAGTTGAGGGGTTGATCTTAATGCACTTGGTAAACATAGTCATCGGTTCAATTCTGGCATGGGCAATATGAATTTTTTAGTGACAAACACACTAAATAAATAGTGACAAACACACCCATCCCAATTAACCCTAACATCATAAAGTGGACTAATAAATAACACATTATTTTTTTTAATTAGGTTTTGATAATTTAGGATTGATGGAATAAAATCTTTTTAGGTCATTATTATTTTATTGTGCTTCCTACCTAAAAATATTTATATATAATATAATTATGTTTTAATCGACATGTGATATAACACTTATATTGTTAACATTAACACCTTTTATTTAAAATACAAGGGTCCACTGCATGGCACCGAGAATTTGACAAATGTTTTGAGATATAATTTGGAGAAATAAATTCAAGTGCTTTTTGATTCAAAGGTAAAAGATGACTCCATAAATAGGTGGAAATTTCAACAATAGTTCAATCTTGTATCAGCACCATCACTTCATGAGCCTACTCATTTCACTCTAATAATATGCAATATATAAAATGCCTGATTCCAAGCATGAATAGTACATGCAGTTTTTACCTTTACTGTATAAGATACATGGCTAAATGTGCAAATGGGATGACATCCTTAAGAATTTTAAATACCTAATGCTCAACAAACATAATTTATTTTTTTTAATTGATAGTTACCATACTTTATTGCAAAAAGAGGACGTTAATAAATAATAATAGCCATACTTTATATTTTAAAATGTTATGAAAAACCAAAGATTGTGTAAATTTGAAAAACAAGAATATAAACATACTTTAATAGCAGGTAGATACTTTAATATTCAACAACTGATGATCCATACATTTTTTCTGTATCTTGCAGTTTACATAAGTTTTTTTTCATTTTTTGTCCTACTGAAAACCCCTCCCAACTCATACAATTTTAACTTTAAGCTCATATCACTAAACATTTTATACACTACTTCATATTCAAAAATTGTTTTGGTAGAGTTCTTAGAAATAAATAAATAGACTACAGAATGTTACATCATAAGTGAGTCATTCCAGCACTTGAGAAATAGATCTAGTTTACACATCTCCAGAACTCTTTCTTTTGTGGTGTTTTTGGTAAGATTATTTTTTTGCAGCTTCCACTGTGAGCAAACTGATATATTCAATATCATAAAACCCTATGAAGTCTTCGTTTAATAAACAGTGTTCAATGTAGGCAATAAGGAGTTATTAGAACTGAGCTAGAAGTACCTCTTTGTATATTAGACTGTGCAGTTAAGCAGTTTTCTCAGCTCTGGGTTTAACATAAGCTTACTTAACCACTATAGTGGCTTTGCGCAATGAAAGGATTAATAAATTAGAGCATTGTTTACACTTCTCTCACTTGCTGTTGACCTAATTTATTGAATATGATGTTTAACATGCAGACAATACTAATGGGATTCAAAAAGGCAAACAAAAAATAGATAGCTTAACTAGAATGATCACAACAAGGAAAGAAAAGCTTTGGTTCAATATTCCATGAAGGGTATGCGATGCCATAGGACAGTGGTGAGAAGTCTTGATGCATTCCATGTTGTATCCAGGAGTTTCTGATTGCTATTTCTTTATTCAAGTTGCCACCCAATTGCATTAAGATGGTGATTAGGGAAACTGGGGGAATGGATGCAAATCCACCCTCAAAGCCAGTTAAACACAAAACTAAATGAATTTATTGAGCTGGATATTGCTTAAAATCAGGCCCTTAACTAGGGTAATTGAGTTCTTAAATCACTTAACGACTATAGATCCCAATTAAGATAGATTTAATCAATGGAATGTTTTATATTCTTTATTTTTTAATTTGAATTAAATAAGGTTTACTATGTCTTAATAAGTAAGTAATACATTAATGACATTCATTAAATAACCATAAAATAAAGTAAAACTGTAATAATCCATGTGAAATATTTATTGAAGGATGAATTGGGGGATTACTAGCAATGAGGTGATTCAAATGTATGTGCTAAAACAACAACATTATAAATATTAGCCAAGAGCATAGTTATATGCATATACCAACACTCAGAACAATAAAGAGAATAAAATACAGAGATATTATAAACAAAACCGAGTCTTTAACCAACACCCATTTTTCAATATATTCAATTCCTCTAGATTATCTGAAATGTGATTCTTTTGAACTATTACATAACTGATAAATATGCCAATATGACCTTTTGACATGGACGTACATGACACTCTGCATCTAGTTTTTCACCAAATATATTAGAATATCATTGTTAGGCCAACAGATATTTAAGCCTTTATAGGGCACATTTCGCTGGCTATGAGAAAAATTAAATTTCTCTAGAAATGGTGTTAGGGAGTCTATAAATGACTATTAATAATAACAGAATATATTTAAAAAAATTGGGGGATAAGTTATTGGAGTAGCTGTTATAGAGGTCCTTGCTCGTTAAAGTCGTCGGCCTACCCAGGGATTACTAGCTGATGACGGCAGAAATCTCTCTCCTCCAGCAGGTAAAGGGTCCTGCTCATTACCTGCTCCTGTCCTTTCTTTCTCTAACTGAATAGTTTCTGCAAATATTTTTGCATAAAATATTTCAAATACCTGTTATTTTCTGTTTCAGCCAAGACATGCAATGTTTGTTATCACACTAATAAACATATTTGAGAATACTAAATTGGTATAAAATATAATGTTATATTATAATTTGGAATTTGATTGTTTAACTTGTAAACATCGAAAAAAAAAATTACTAGAAGCAAATGAAAAATAAACACTCCTGATTTTCAATATGGTAAAATTGTAAAAATGGAATGGCAGAGCCGTATTTTTTTAATTACTGGACATAGAACACACATGCGACAAAACATTATTAATTTATATTTACTGAAACATGATCAAGAATATCTTACTAAAGTATTAAATTCCTTTTTGCTGGAGTAAAAGCAGAAAAACTTAGGCGACAACAGATAATGCACTGTGAGCGCCCAAATCAGTACTAACAGGTAGCAGGAATGGGGATTTAGCTGCCGGGAAGGGGGATCTTGGCTCCGGAAAGGCCAACATTCAGGAATAATTCCTTATTTTCTCCGGACATCTAGTGGAAATCCTTGGTACTATCAGCAGTACTCTCCGTCGGAGCTTGAAAGAGAGTGGTAGGTGGCCACTAAAGCGGTCCTTACCCTATAAAGGGTTAAACTTAAAAAGAACTCTTAGGTCTTAGCAAATTATTTTTTATTTTCCAAATATGGGTATTACCTGGGGTAGCTGGTGAGGGTTAAACAACGTTCTCCTTTTTTGAGTAAAGCTTCAACCTCCTCTCTTCGGTACTTCATGCTCGCTTCAACAGTGTTAATATGAGCTATGAGCCCACCATATGGTTTTCCAGGGGTTCCCTCAACCATATATGCTGCATATTCAGGCCTCCAGAGGGATTTACAATTTCTGAAATTATTACTCATTTATTAGAATTATTTTACCAAACTACAGAATTATCTCATTATTGTTCTAAGTGACCAATGGTTTTCTATTGTCTCATGTTTCCCCAGCAATAAAGTAATCAACACGAAAATTGCATTCAACATCAAAGTTGTTAAAGAGCCATCCCACCATAGCTAATAGCTTTCATAAGTGATAAGTTCGAAAATACAAAATATCTCTGTTATTATACGTCAATTGAAAAATTGTACAGAACCAATATTTTATTGCTTATAAATGTTGCTATATATATATCAATCCATTTTGAGTCATCAAACAGTGGTTGCTTCATTATTTGGCCGGTGGACTATATCGTCCTCATGCCATGGTGGCATGACCTGTCCTCAACGTGTTAAAAAAAAATGAAAGGGTTACATTTTAAGTATTATACCCTTTTTACTCCAATTTAGATTTTAGGTGTGAAATTAGAGGCTATGTTTTCATATATCTAACTCTTTTTAAGGGTGATGTTTCTTGAGAAGGATAATGGAATTATGTCCATCACAAAATAAAATTCTATGCCCCTGAGAAATTGAACTTATGGATGCTTGTATCACTAAAATTCTAAGGAACAACTAATACACTTTAATCTCAGCTACTTCAAGATACCCATATAAATTAAACAGGTTATTTTTTATTAAACAGGTTTGGTTATTTTTTGCAATAACCAAAACTTCAAGATTTCCTACTATAGTAATAAAAAGGGCCATATCATTGGACTATTTTATATTGGACAAAGATGAGATGGATAGTTAATAATTAATTAATGCTAAAAAAACTAACTTTCAGGTAAAAGCATTAATAATTTTTAATTATGCATTTTCTTCTGCTAAGGAATTATAGACAATCATCAATATGGTACCAACATTACAAGTGTGTAGATTCTGTAGATTCTAAGAAAAAAAAAAATTGAACTTAAGTGTGAAACTTACTCTGGGTCTTCATTTTCTTTTTCAGTTAAAACATTTAATACTTCCAGAGCCTTCAGACTAAGAGTACATTTTTTCTTCTCATCGTCATAATGTACTATCATGTACTCAACCTATAATTAATAAAGTAATATTAAGTAAACAATATAATTTATTTAAGTATAATACAAACAACAAATTAATGTAAATATTTTTCCAACTGTGATAATACATTAATGAATAAGAGACAAATTAAAATGTTTCACAAGTACTGGAAAAAAAAATCAATAGACCTGATAACAGTAAAACATAAATCTCAAATTATCTTAATTATGATACTGTAAAAAAAGTGGTAATCATTAATTGTATCAATCTTTTGTTAAGTTGTGATAGCTATGTGAAAAAGAAAGGGCAAGAAAAGTCTCGCTGTCACAGAGAGCTGAATTAAACCATACAAAAGATGCGAGAATACAATGAAATTAAATTTATTTTTTCAAATACGATGGGAACAGTGCTTGCATTAAGTAAGACAAAAAGAGCTAAGCTGGAATTTGGATAGCAAAGTCTAATTGGCACCTAAATACCTATAAATAATTGAAATAGGAGATAGAAAGTGTTGAATTCTAGTTATAACCAAATCCAGCAAAAAAAAAAGTCTCCTAATCTTCCTAATCAGAAGCTGTTGGTCTATAGTCTCTAACAAGCACATATACAATATAGTAATAATATATATTCTATTGTCATAGTTTTCAATAATTATAAACATATATCTCTGAAATTTATTAAACACATTTTATATCTCTGCAAAATTATCTTTTGAGAACTGGGACGAGGGGGGGAGGTGTGTAGGGGGCCTAAGAACTAACTACTAATAGATTATTTTATTGATAAATTCAGACTCAATATTTATATATCAGTTGAAACTACTATTGAGTACTCTTAATAAAACCACCATTTGATTTTCTAAAATTTCTGTGACATGCAAATTTGACATTTTTAACCCCTTCCTTCTCTATCTCTGTGCCAATTGAGTATAACTATTTAAAAATGTTTATGAAGTATTATAGCTATGTGAAAAAAATACTTTGGTTCCATTATATTCTTTTTTTTAGAATTTTTCCAAAAAAACTGTTTACAAGGCTTAAAAAATTGCTTTGAATAAAATAATTATATCCAGATAAATGTGTGGACCTTTCAATTTTATTTTTAAATTTAAAACATCAATATTCTGGAATTGGCCAAATATTAAAAATTGAAGGGTTTCCTCTAATAGCTTCCAAAAAGTGCATTTTCAAGTGTAAAAAGGCCCTTTTTGAAATAATCCAACTGGTATTGGTTTCTGTTAGTCAATTTTCAGATCACTTTGAACAGTTTCATTCAAAATAAAAAATATATGTTGTTCAATGTTTTATATATATACATATATATATATATATATATATATATATATATACATATATATATATATATATATACAGCTCCTTGTCTCCATGCCACTCCCACCTCTTCAGGGTCACTAAGCTCCCTCCATCACTAAATTTCATAATCTAGCATTATAAACATCATTCACTCAAGTGTTGTAAATAGGAGACAAGAATTTATAAAAGTAAACATGTTTTTTTCCCCTTCCGATTTATGTATGATGAGTAATACCCATTAATTTTGTATTTAATTTTTAAGTCTAATTATTATGTCTACCAAATGAACGATGTAACTTTTGTCTATAATGCATATATGAAGTTAATATTAACATTAGTTTTATTAATTACATCACTAATGAGGGTGTAAGTTAATTGTACCTCTTAATTGAGATACAATAACTTCTGAGTATGGTTTAAGAAAATGTCTGTACTTATAAAATCCACGGAAGAAATTCACATCTTGTTTGTTGAATACAATTATGGTAACAAGGCTGAGTACAATTTTTAACAAATTCTGATAACAGATGCAGATTTGGTTTTTGAACCCACATATTATTTTGAGCATGAACTACCAACTCAAAATGACTAAATGATTTCCCCAACAACTCATATGAGTAGGCCAGATTGAACCGCAAAGAAGATGATACAAAACAAAAACTGAAAAGAAGAAAAATCTTAGGTGTTTTGAGTAAAAATAAAACAATTGTATAATTAAATCGGCAGAAATAATAAAAAAAATGGACACAAATTATGGTATATAGTAGATCTGTGCCAGTACGAGGGGAAACTCAGCTGAATACTGGATTGTCTTCATTATTTTTTCTTGAAGACGTCATAAATAAAATTGTAAACCAAACCACTGAAGAAATTCGCAGTCAAATAATGAACTAAAATGGTCAACAAAGCTCTGCATTAAATGAATCTGCAAAGAAGAATTCTAAACATTATCGGAGTTATAACATTTATACAACTAAAAATAAATCATTTGTCAAAAGATATTATACGTCATGGCACACTATTTAGAAACAATTAGGGTTAATGTGGGGAACAGGAGGTTATAATATAACCAACATTGCAGTAATTATGATACACATTTGCCTAATTTTCAGAAAACAAAATTCTAAACCATTGACTAGATAAATGTTTCTATTAAATCAATAGATTAATAACTGGAAACAAAAGGCCACTACTATCCCTTACATTAAAATACCAAACTCAAGAATTAATTAATGATGCTATAGATCCATATCCTCAATAAAAATGAAATCCCCAGTTATTTGTGTCACTAAACAAAGAAACACATGGACTAAATATATAGTGCCACATAAAAGAAACCTATATGTCATGAACATCAAAGCAAGGTTATTTGTCCTAGTTGCTAAGAATTTATTATCTATGAGTACCTATGTAATATATAATTGTTTAATTATTTATTTTGTTTATTATTCAGATCTTAAAATCCCACCCTGGCTAGAAAAGAGTGGTAACCTGTAGATAACCAGTCCCAATTAGCCTGAGTTGCAAAAAGTGGACGTTAATAAATAATAATAATAATATTCAGATCTTATTTCTTACAGTAACGTTTTAGCTAAGTTTTGCCCTCGGTTACTGTACAATGTTTTATTTATGACTACCGTTATATTTAATATTTTCAATTTTAAATAATTTTCTAATAATAAGTTTATAGACTAAACTATAATTATTATAATCCACCTCAACTATAAATTGTGCCTGATTTTTATATTTTTAAATAAGCACACATAATTCTTATGTACAATAAACATTAAAGAGCTAATGAGATACAATTTATGATGCGCATTCAAGGATTAAACAAAGAGTACTCTTAGAAAGTCATATGAATTCAACCAAATTGTCAAGTTTATGTATGTTAGCAATGTTAGGGTATACTAAAAAAAGAATTAGCCAAAAATAGGAAAACATTCAAATGTATTCTGGAGGAAAATTTTCAAATATAATGTATTTTTTACAGAAGGCTACCATAGCACAGGGAGTATACACACTTGAGGTTCACATTTTATTATTACACTAAGGGATAATACAGTACATATTATTTAGCTGTGCAGTTATCCAGCTTCAAGGTTGAACTTCTAACCATTGCCCCAACACAGTATCATGAGACAATTAAGAGCTATTTGAACAAAAAGTAGAGATCCTTGGCCTGGAATACCACCACAACAAGGCAGGAATGCACAAAGCTGACATGACACCCACAAAAGCCATGTGGCAAGCCCTTTATGAGCTGCTAAGTCAAGGAGTTTCATTTTCACAAATTTTTACACGTATCAATAGCTCTAACCAATATTAAGAATTCGATGAATTGAAAATGATTTATAATGTTTAATCAATTTCTCATATTTGTATAATATTACTTGAAAACAAATATCAATATATTTAATTTTCATTTTTTGAACTTAATGATGAGAGCAATACTATTGATTACAGAAACAATCTTGAAGCGCCTATCTGTCAAAGTGAGTTACAGATTAAAAGGCTTAAATACGCAATTAAATCATTAGAAAGGAGTTAAAAATGCACCTTGAATTACGTAAAATTGGAATTATTTAGACTACACACACACTCACATGGTACTTGAGCGTGCGTGCACACACACACACATATGCATGCACGTGTGCGTGATCACACCATGCACATACATATACATTCATTCATTTACAAATAATAAAATTATGAAGTGATCATTATGAATTTTGAAAAAGAAAAAAAATTAT
Source organism: Riptortus pedestris (assembly GCA_019009955.1). Lineage (NCBI taxonomy): Eukaryota > Metazoa > Arthropoda > Insecta > Hemiptera > Alydidae > Riptortus > Riptortus pedestris. The sequence continues at coordinate 81,290,906 of CM032232.1, forward strand.
GAAAATTGTTTAATTTATTAATTAATCAGTTAATAGAAGCAACCTACTTACATCATTATGAAAAGCATGAATAAATCAATAAACAGAGTTATTCTCAGCATAAATTGATCGACCCAAAAATGAATACAAACAATAATTTGCTGATGAGACATTACAAAATTTCTATTCTTACAATGCATTTTTAAATAATTTTGTATTTACTGCATAGCCATATTTATGTAATTGAGGTGCACTTCTTTACTACTCTCCATTTTAAAAAGGTGTTCTTTGTATTTTATATACTATATTTTATTTTCTAATTATTTTTAAATCTTCCCATTTTTAGAAAAAGGTTTAGAGGACATTTTATAAAAATTTTATATTTATAAGTAAATATATATATATATATATATATATATATATATATATATATATATATATATATATATATTTAAATATATTTATATTTTTAATAAATATTTCCACTTATTAACTCCAAATTTACATGAGTAAATTTTTATTTTTTTGGTATTTGAGATTTGAGAGATTTTATTTGGAATCTTTTATTTGAAAAATTATTGTAATAAAATATGGAGTATAGTTATTTAGGGATGTCATTTAAAACAAAACTTCTTAAGTATTGTTCCACCAACAAAGGGACATAAACAATAGTGCACTTATTACATTATTTCAAAACCATCAGTGCTACAATGCAGCTAGAGTGCTTACTACTCATTGAATAGAGTTTCACCTTCAAAATATGTTCCTCTGTGCCTCTTATTGAGCATTTGTAAATTATTTGTACCAATAATTAACAAGATATAATATAACTAATATTTAAATTAAAAATAACTAAATTTATAGTCATTATGAATGATGTTAATTCAGTTAATTAAATATTTTTAATTGCTCATTTAAGAAACCCTTTAATCTACTCCCATTCTGGCTCCGAATTTCAAGAACCAGTTATAGACTGGTACAACTCTATTATTATAGTTTAATCTATTAAACTTGGCAATATTGTTTCTTTTCCATCAGTTCACATTTCTGTTTTATAAAACTGATATTTATTTTAATTTAGCAGATATTAAAAAATGTTAGTGGATCACGCTAAAAGTTTACAGAGTTATGAAAAAAATCTGTAAAATGGGATATAAATATAAACATTTTATTAGATCATAATATCACTAAAGAATTTTTTTTATTAATATAAAATAAGATTTTATATTCACCATACTATCTACAGTAGATAGTTATTTTTTAACACTTTATTAGCAATTTATTAAAAGTGCAGTTTCATAGGTGCATTACAAAACTCAATTCATTTTCCATACACAAAACATTACTAGGTTTATTTTCAACAAAATTTATGCAAGTACGACTGAGTTACAATTAGAGCAAAAGGCATATTCATTTCCTGATATGTTTACTCTTAGGGCAAAATAGATATTATCTATTTAAATATAATCATACCCGAAATTGCAATGGGAGAAATTATTGTAATTAAGCATGAGTGACAAGAGTGGGTATATTTAATAATTATTGAATAAACTTAACTGGAGACCATAATTAGGTATTCATAGGAGCGACAATTAATGGCTGAATAAAGTGGGAACCACTAAATTTTTTTTTAAGTGTAATGAAGTATTTTTGTGTTATATCAAATTTAATATTGATTTTGCCAATAGTTGTACACAGGTGAGCCCTTCTGATATACATGTTATTCTTAAACGAGAACACTATTATACTATTAGCGTTGAAGTAATTTTCACTGTAGATTTCTTATGCTTATTTGGTTCAAATTAGATTATTATAGAATTTGCAAAACAGCGACTGACTGACACAACAGAGAAACAATTACTATTCCATAATTTAAACTTGGCTATTAATTTGAAGACAAGTTAAAAACATTCAATTTTAGAGGTGACAGTAGCAAGTTCAGAAATTTATGGGGGAAGTATGGGGTCACTGTGGTCTAGACTAAATTTATAGTGTATGACATATATGTAAACTAGCTTTTTGTAAGGGAAATAGTTTTACCTCATCACCCCACTTTAATCCATCACCAGTCCTGTCTTTCAGATTATGGTAAAGATTGATGAACTGAGTAATTCCTTCCCTCCTCACATGTTCAGCTAGGTCTTTAGTTTGTGCCCATGGGAGTGGACTACCTTCAGACAAGAGACCCATCTCCCTGGCTCTAGAATACTACTGAACAATCCTTAACCTTCACCAATCTAACACACAAGCCTCAGCCGATGGCTGAGGTATGGTAGGGAGGAGAATTACGCAAACTGGCCCAAGTTCCACTTATCAATGGAATATTTGTTTTCCTTCTCAGAATGAGTTTCATATTTTCAACTCACTCCCACTACCCAGCATCATTCGGCCGGTTATGACCGCTATTTCCCTCTCGTCTTTTCTTCTATTGTTTCTTCCAAGTTCTAGATTTGTATCGTGTTTGCAAAATTATTTTGATTCATTAAAATTTATATCACATTCCACTTTGAATGATAAGGGATCTTTGTTTCTATCCTTCATGTAACCTTGCGCAATAGTTGGGCTTAAAAGATGACAGTAAGTAATTTACAACCTTCATTCTTTCCGGGAAATGTTTTTAAACTAGAGTTTGCACAAAAGGTGCGAAATAAGTCAACATTTAATGGACGGAAAATTAATTCGCGTAGTCATTAATCAATTTACACACATAACCTGATGCCACATGACTACCGTGGGATTACCTTCCTTTCTTATCACTCCCGTTTTTCTGATAGTTGTAAGGGATTAAGTTCGGGAATTGCTCTGTTAAATACAACTGTAATCGGGCATTAGCTATAATTCAACTAACTAGCTAAAGATAATATGACGAGAGAAAAGAAGATTATTTTAGTCACCGGTGGCACCGGGCTTGTAGGTAGAGGGATACAGACAATTATAAAAGAAGAAAATAATGATCAAGAAGAGTGGATTTTCTTAGGAAGCAAAGATGGTGACTTGAGGTAAAATGTGTACCAATGAACTGGTTTTAAAGCTATTCCTTGTTTATGAACTTATTTTCTACAGGTTGCCACTCTTTCTTAAGAAATTTAAGCTGAGTTATAGTAATTCATATTTCATCCCCATGCCCTCAACTTCTTTTGGAGAAATGCAAAAGGAAAATCTGGCTATACTTCTCAAACTTAAATAAGTAAGATATTCATTGAATGTTCAAAAGGTGCCCACACATATTATATATCAAATCCACAAAAGCCTTATTTTTTGTTACAAATGCCAGAATACATATAATGGGTAGTAAGTGATTTTATGGATCTTTGAAGCTAAAGATGTTGGGATTTCAGTGGCATATATTACTGTGAACTCTTTATAAGAATTTTGCATATAACTGTTATGATTCTATGATATTGTTAAGAAAATGTAGAACAAAAGTAGGATACAAATTACTACTATAAGATAGCAGATTCATATCTCACTAACACCCACTAATATTTTTACAAACATATTGTATTCAAATAAATTAAGCCACAGTTTTTCTGGGAGGGAAGTAGATAGTAACATCAATTAGATATGGCAAAGTATAGAGAAGTGGGCTATAAAAATTGAATAACAATAAGATAAGCACCAAACATGGAAGGAACTGATAATGCTTGTCTTAAAGTTAAATCTTAGTAATCCATAAGGAAATGTAGGTCACACAAAGTCAGAAACTATATACTTAATATCTCAGGTTCATATTAAATGATATCTCTTGTTTTACTAACGGAGAAATAGAATGTTATATGATGGTATGTATCTCTAGTAAATGGGGAATCTGCTTAGTATATGTAGTCCCTGGATGGAAGTTTATTTTTGATTAGCAAACTTGCGCCTATAAATTTATGAAATTTAATTCTTAGCAAATAAAAAACCTCAGAAATGTTCTAAAATCTTTATCATCTTTCGAAATCCCACAATACCATTTTAATTCCTATATACTAAAAGAAAATTCCTATGTGTAGAACCTCTGAATCACTTAGTTTTGAAGATAGTAGTAAAATATAAAAATCAGATAGCCCCAGCTCCACATTGAGTGAGTTAATCACTCATGGCACAGCAATTTGTAAAGCATTTACTCCTAATGAGTCTTAACTCATTTATTTTTTTCATTGTGTTCCAGTAATATTGATGAAACTGAGAAATTATTCAAAAAATACCAGCCTACTCATGTAATCCATTTAGCTGCAATGGTTGGAGGCCTTTTCCATAACATGGCCCATAACTTGGATTTTTTCGTAAGTTTATTATTTATTATAATCTTTAATTTAGTGGGATGAATTCATGTGAAATGACATTGTTTGGGGATATTTCATTTAGAGCTATCTTGGAATACTAAAACATGGATTGAAAGCATTTTAAATTTGTTTAACTACCACTTTTCAATTTTGCCATGTGTCATTTTTTATTATAATAGTATTTAATGCTTTACAGTTACACCTATTTTTTATAATTCTGATTGTATGAGAATTGTTTAAAAACCATTACTTGAAGAAAATTTTGGTAATAAACATTTTAATCATGATAGGTGCAATGATTATCAAAAATTGGATTGGGAATTTACTTGTATTGGTGAAATGAAGTTTTTTAAATTAACCTTCTAAGCTCGGCAAGTATGGTTAGATACTGTAAGTAGTTGCTACAGTGAAGAAAGAAGAGGAAATGGATATAGCATGAATATATTAATGCTATATCATATTAAAAATAAAAGTCCGTAACACTGGGGCTGTGCAAACTAACCAGATTTCCCAAGTGCTGGTATGATACATTATTGATCTTGTCTCCCCGTATATTTTATATTTATAAGTAAAGGTTCAATGGGTAGAAGTGGGGGTTGGTGAAAGTGTATTTTTGTCCCCCCTTGGTGGTGCACGATGACGACGGCGGCCATTTTTTTTTTCTAATTTTATCTTTTTAACACTTTAAAATTTTGGAAATACGCCATTGGTGATTAAAACCGAGGGTGGGGGTTTTGTTGTTCTAACTATATATTTTTTAACACTTTAAAATTTCGAAAATACCCCATCAGTGGTTTTAAGCGAGGGCAGGGATTATAACGAAACAAAATGACAGTGTAGGGGGGACTAAACTGCACTTTAGCCGTGGGGGTTTAATGAAGGTTGAAAGCAAGAAAGTAAAAATAATTTGTTTAGTATTTGAGCTTTGAATAAATGTATCGAACTACAATTGTAGTGCATCAATAGTTTAAGAAGGTTGCCTCTGTAACATTTTTCAATATGACTCATAAGAATGGAGATATTATGAATTTTCAAATTCTCCTTCTTACCCCTCCCCCTAATCCTTGTCGGTTTTCACCCATTAACTAACATGATCTTACATGTTGAATAGAACAGTTAACTATTGAGTACGGTATAGATCCAATGAACATTTTCTAAGAACATAAAATCTTAAATGATGTGATGTCATCCCCCAATATATTTGCATGTACCTCACACAGTAAAAGTTCAATGAAAACAGTATTTCACATTATCTTGCAATAAAATAGTTCTTGATTTAACAGCTTATTGTTAATATGTCATGAGTAGGAGTGGGACCCTAAACAAACTTGAACTTTGATGTTGAATACTACATACCTTATAAAATGCTAAATGAAAAATGGTAGAACTTCATCAGGTCTATTTCCTTTTAAATTTAAATGTATAGTAAATTCTTTATCTTTCAGAGATTTGAAATCTCACATTTTGCTTAGAAATTGTATTTTAGAACATATTTTTACACACCAAATGACATTGTCCAAAAATTTGCTCCGTTTGTTTGAAAAAACAAAACAGTATTTTAATTTGCTAGCCAACATCAAACTTATTAGTTTTCATATTGTTAACCTTTTTACCAGTGTTCCAATACATGAATTCATACAACGTTTTTGCTTCTGTAAATATTGCACTCAGAGTGGGTTGCTACAGTCCTTTATTTGTGTGTAAAATTATTTTCAATTTAATATTTTTTATAATAGAATGGGCACATTGGCAATAGGCTCTTCGTTCTTTACTCTCCCCACTCAGCACTAAGATATTCATGGAGGAGCATCGTATATTACTCAATGTACTTTAAATATTACATATTTTGGTGGTACTGGCACTGTGATGATCTGTGGGTCTGACATGCCAGATTATTTAGGCATGTAAGCCAATGCTTTAATAATTTGCTGTTATCCAACTTTGATATATGGCTGTGCTTTTTACAATCCTATTACATTCTTTTTAATTCATGAATTATTCCTTTAAAATGGTATATTTCTTATATTATATTACTTTTGATAAGTACCAAGCTATTTACTTTTATTATTTGGTATTAACAAATAAAGCTATTAATTATAATTATAATTAAAATTAATTATAATTCTTTTTCAACTATTTTATGTTATTCTAGAGAGTGAATATGAAGATAAATGACAATGTTTTGCATTGGAGTCACCAGTCTGGAGTTAAGAAAGTGGTCTCTTGTTTATCTACTTGTATCTTCCCTGACAAAATAACGTATCCCATTGATGAGAGCATGGTAGGTATGTGTTTATCCATATTTAAGTTATGTATAATATTTCTGAGTACTTTTACAATGTCTCTGTAACTATTGATATTTCATTTAGCTTTTTGAAATATGGAAATGAATTTATATGTCTACTATAGTCATCACTAAAATTAACCTTCATAACACCCATTAAAATTAATATTCATAATACCCAAATTGTTCTTCACCTTTAGAAGCCATCACTTCTTGTATCCCCATTTAGATGAATCTGGTTGATTTATTTACTGCTATAGATGACAAATAAAAATTAATTAGGGACAATTATTGGACAAATGGAATTCTGAGTTGACGCTGCTCTGACCCCATAGACAGGCCAACGTATATATACTAAAATTGAAATGAAGATCTGGCAGATGAAAAACTTTATTTGATCATCAAAAATTTATTATTCGTTGTATGGACACATCTCTCTAAAAAGAAGGGTCGAAATATATCTATGGATTATTTTTTCCTCTTGGAGAACCAATAGGGACAAAGGTCTAGGTTTGATTCTTCTTGTCCTTTCTCTCTATCTGTTATTGAGCTTCAAACTGGTGACATGGAAGAACTCTCCACTACTTGTTCTTAACATGTAGAATTTTTATTACGGAATCTGCATCCCTCCTGAGAATACTGGTTTGCCGCTCGTCATGATATTCGTTGTTATAAGTCCAGTCCTGGTGAAATTTTTGAAAGTCTAAACATTCTGGGTGTGACTACCACTTCATGTTTATTATCTAAATCATTTATCTATTAATAGTATAAAATATAATTATATCTTATCACAATCTGCCCACATTTCAACCTGAGATCTATGAGTTAGTATTATATATTTTTGATGATAAATTCAATTACATTTAGGGTTGTTAATTTCCCTTTGAATAAATCTCCTATTAATTTAAAAAAATGCATGACAGGTAAAGTAATCCAAGTACAGGTTTGATTAGCTCATACATTAATTAATTTTTTTAAGTGTTCTGCGAAGTTCACTTCTTGGTGTGACTAGAATTAGCAAGTTTTAATAATCTATTAATTATTAAACTTTTAGTACTTTGTGCATAAATAAGTCCAGTACTTTTCGGGTCGCATGAGTGAGTCTGTGTCTATGACATTGTCTTGCTCTAGAACACAATAAAATAAATTTATCCAATAGGGGAAATAAAGAGCCATCTCATTCATAAATATTTCATAATAGAGAAAATATTTATATATCAACATTTATAGGCAATCAAATTTTCAATAAGATTGTTTATCTATAATTTTTCAATCCGGCTTATAATAGCAGAGATATTTCAAACATTGCCTCCTCTAAAACCCTTCTCCCACCCTGATTTCAGCTGTTAATGAACTCAAGTTAAAATATAGTACTGGAAAAAAGTTATTTTTTTAATTTGATAGGAGTACAAAGAAGACATTTGATGTCCATATCAGATTTTTTTTTTTCCATATGCATTACATTGTTCTTATCATTATATTTTCAGGTTCACAATGGCCCACCACATTCATCAAATTTTGGATATAGCTATGCAAAAAGAATGCTTGATGTATTGAACAGAGGATATTTTGAGCAACATGGGTGTATGTTCACATCAATAATTCCTTGCAATATATTTGGCCCCTTTGACAACTTTAATCTTCAGAGTAGTCATGTCATCCCTGGGCTCATCAGGAAGCTTTATGATATAATACAAAATGGTAATAATCTGTGTTCAGTCCTAATGTATAATATTTTGTTAAATTATCTTATATGTTTAAGGCGATGAAAAATTAAAACCAGTTCTTTTATATATTTCAAGCAATGACTCTAAGAAATCAAAGAAATATTAGTTCATTTTTAGAAAAGTGCATACTTATTGATTTGCATTGTATATTATTAAAACTATTTCAGTCATAAGCACTGTTAGGATTCAAAGGGTTATGATAATAAATTTCTGAGTAAATCTTTTAGTGTGGGCGTACATTCATCCACAGGTGCGCGTGCATGTATATACATTGTCTGCTTGCTCTTTAGTGGCTGAAGACCTTGTGAAATTGAAACCAAATTTAATACTTCAACTTTTCACCAGAAAACATAGGTGAATATGTCTTCATCAAATGACTGAATCGTATATTTATCAATGGGTTTCATTCAGCTATAATCTACTAGGTTCTAATACACTTGCAAGCTTCATAAAAGGATTTTTCACTAAGTTATCTAGTTCTTAAATCATACCATTGATCTTTATTTGGTAAAAGGAAATCTGAAATCAAAAGTTTTAAATAGATATATTTAAAAAGTGGTTTAGTGCTGTAAAACATTTTCTAAACACAATTTCTTCTTTATATAAATATTGTTTTTAGAAAACCAGTAATAACGATGACAAAGATGATTAAGTAAGTTTTGATTTAGATAACAAAGGTGAACCCCTACTCCTATCAGTTTTAGTAAAATACAAAATAGCACATGACTACAGAGTCCATTCTCTCTATTCATATTAAAAAAAATATTCAGTTATATTGAGTCATTCTTATATCCAATAAATTCTATGGAATGGCTGGAGTTTGGAAGACAAAATTTTGAAAATCATCGATATAAATGGCCATTTAGTATTGTAAAATATATTCTTAACATAACTTTTTTTCTAGACTTATTTTTTTTTTTTTTTTATAAAGTCAGTATTGATGACATGTTGACCAACGTTTTAACTTGGGAGTAAACACCTACTTAGAAAAGCAAACTGTTGTATAGCACAATTTCCTATGTCATGCCTTGCAATAGTTGACTAGTTGACTCACAAACATTAAAATTATTGAGCTATTTTTAATTTTAATAATTTAAAATTTGAAGATATTGTTTTTAGATTGATCTAAAACATGAAAAAAAAATTATGCTCAACACATTTAAATAGAATTTTTATAAACCTTGGAGTTTTATGTATAATTTTATAACCTTCTAAGAAAACCTTAACGTTTTATTATTTTTTTTAACAAACATATAAAAATATAATTTAATTGATCTACAATCTCAATGTAATGTTTTCTTAAATATGATATAAATTTAATTATAATAATTATAAATATATTCCTTTAATTACAATAATTATAAATATATTTATTCAATTATATTTATGTCAATTTGATGAGCTAAAATCATCATCAAGTCAAGCCATTGTAGTTTGAATCATAAGGATTTTTCAGGAACTACTCTTTATTTTACTGTATGTCAACTTACTTTTATTCATTATACTCTTTGTAAAAGACTTGAACTATAATTTATAGGAGGTGATAAATTTACTGTCATGGGAACTGGGAGGCCCTTAAGACAGTTCATTTATTCTTTGGATTTGGCAAGGCTGATAGTGTTTGTATTGAGGAACTACAATGATGTCGAGCCTATTATCCTATCAGGTAATGACTTTTGCTCTCATTACTATTAACCTTTATTCCGTAATGCTTTCCTTGAACCACACTATATGAAATAGGCTAACAACTTGATGCTTTGGGGGCTTTAATTCTCTATAACTCTTTTAACTGTGCGTAACTTTTATGCCAAGGTAATCATTTCCATCTCTCATCTTTATGTTACCTTTGTAGGTGTCATATTTTTTATATACTGTCTCTGTAGCTCTATAGTGGAATTAATTTGTTCTGTTTATTTTAATGATTTTTTCTAATTACAAGATGTTTCTTCCTATTGGTTCAATAACCTACTCTATTAATAACCTAATTTCTGGTGAACTCACTGTTCATGAGTGGTTCTATTTAATATTATCTTGATATTAATTACAACTTTATGGAAGCATATAACATGTTTGCAGTAATAACTATGATTTGAAAATCAATTTATTCAGAAGTGTATACAATAACAAAGTTGTGAAAAACAGAAAATAATCAAACTCATAGATTTTCTTATTTGCAGATGTTGGAGCATTATAAGTGCCAATCACATTTAAACTTAACCAAACCTGATTTAGTATGAATGATTGAAAAGTTTTTTTAAAATGGGCTAAAATAACTTACATAGAAATTATATGAATATGAATTCCTTTTGATTGCTCTCAATGTTCCCCCCTCTATGGTTTATTTATTTCACTCAAATTATGCTACTAATTTTTGTGCTTGTGTGAACAATAGTATAAAGTAAATTTTTAGACTTGTACCTTAGACTTCTTCATTTCAGGATTTATCGCAAAATTTATAGTTTGCATAGTTTTAATTTACCGCTTCCTCAATTTTATTTCGCTATATTTTAATCTTTGTTTTAATAATTTTGCAAACATTTTTATTTATTTTAAATTAATAAATGATAGTAAATGAAACTGAGCTACATAAGCTCATCAAATAAATAAATAAATTACTGTGGTTGGCATCTGGGACCCAAATCTTCATAACATGGATATTTTGTCCTTAATGTGCAGTGGTACAAGACTCTCATCCCAGGGCAATTCCTCATATGGGCAATAGTATGCAAATTGACTTCTACGAATGTGGTTTTTACTTAAAGCTAAAAGGTTCGTCTGTTTACGTACTTAAAAAGTGAGTAATAAGATTAATGTGCAGATCTGTCGCCATCTTTGCTGGTACAACAATATGTATGAGTCTTTGTGTTATATTCCACATGGGAAATCGGCTTAGTTTATGTAGCCCCTGTATGAGGTATTTTTAGAAATTTATCCTAAGAACTATGAGCAACTTTGGCTCTTTCCTTTCATATGCGCTAAACGAATCAGCTTTATCAAGAGACTACTTAAAGAGAACTATGAGTAAAAGAGTTTTGATTCATGCTGCAGTTTCAACAATTAGGGCTGTATTTCTCAGATCTAGCCAATTTGCTCATTAGTGGTAGGTCAACAATGCAGAAACAGGTTTATAATATTGAAACATCAAAGCCAAAAATTAAGTGTTCTGAACATTCATGTAGCTTACCAATTTAGTGATTTAACATGAACATATTTTACTCATAAAATATTAAATTATGTCATATGTTTTTACATTCAATAATTACGTTCTCTATTATTTTCCTTTTCAGTGGATGAAAAAGATGAAATTTCTATTGCAGACACAGCTAAATATATTGCTGAAGCTTTTAGCTTTAAAGGTGAAATAGTGTTTGACACTACTAAAGCTGATGGTCAGTACAAGAAAACAGCATCTAATTTTAAGTTGAGGAAGCTGATTCCAGATTTTAAGTTTACTCCATTCGAAGTAGCTATTAAGGAAACAGTTGATTGGTTCAATGCCCATCATGATACTGCAAGACTGTGATGTGATATTTATATTTTTTTAATAAAATAAATATTTTATTTATTTAAGTATTTTTTCATTATAAAAGCATGAATTTTCCTGATCTTTTACGTGTGTATATCAAAAGAAGGGCAAAATACAGGCAGGAAATAATTAATTTGGCATTCTATATATCCTCCATTTTAGAATATAAAAATTATTTTTTGAGTAATTAATCCTGATATAGGAGATTCCCAATAATGTATTACAGTATGGGAATCATCTAAAATTTGTTTAAGCCCACAATTAGAGGAAAAGAATAACTTCACACAAGTACTATGGAGAAGGATTATCATTTATATTTCCTTGGCTTTGAGTCTTCTCTACTACCAAAACATTTTTTTTATGTGTTTTTATCTTGAGTTTAAATTGACTTAGGGCACCCTTTAGGACTTGCAGCATTCTGTTCACCTCTACTTTGAACTTTGTGCCAGTGTAATGTCATCTCCAAATTTGATAAAATGAATGGATTTACCGTTAATCTGTAAACCTTCGGTTCTTTCTCTCATTTTCATTACTGTTATCACATGTTGACAGATAAGCTGAAATAGGACATCCTTGTCTTTCTTATTTCTAGCTTCACATTCAAACTTAATAATGATTTGTGTACTCTGAGTTTTGTAAATATTCCAAATTAACCTTCTGTCATTCTAAAGCGGCCCTTACACGGTCATTAATAATGACATTACTTTATCAGAATGACATTAATACTGATCGTGTAACGTCGACAAAGTTGGAATGACGAGGGGGAATGATGCGAATCCGGATTTTCTGATCTCGGCACATCATTACTGTAGACGGGAGGGGATACTGTCATTAATAATGATAGTGTAAGGTGTGCGGCATCATTACTCAGTCTACCACACGAAATTGCGAAGACAACATGTCGGCTACGGAGAGTGATTGTGTAGAAACCAGTGATGTTTTGCAATCTTTTATATCAATGTACGAAGAATTACCAGTATTATGGAATCCTTCAGATTCAAATTATAAAAATAAAAGGAATGCCGCACTCCTGAAACTGCTATCAGTCTACAAAAAATGCAAACCTGGAGCCACGATATCTGACGTCAGACGTAAAATTAATACTCTCAGATGTAACTACCGAAAAGAGTAAAAACAAAGTCCGTCACGCATGGGCTGCGTAAACTAAGCAGATTTCCCACGAGATGTTTTACAATAGAGAAATCTGCCTAATAACAACTGTAGTAGTAAGAAACCTCTAAACCTAAAACATTATTTAGGGCGTAACCCAGTAGTTTCTAGCCCCAAAAAAACAGTTAACCTAACCTCTAAACCTATTCACGAGGGACGAATAGTTATAGAAACGGCCGCCAGAGCTCTCGGCGGAAAGTCCGAACATAGCCTACTGGTGACCACACGCAGAATACAAATGCAAATATCTCGGTTAATATTCAAGATACAGTTTAAATGTATAGAACAATATTTATAGTAAATTTAATTTGCAATAAGGTTTATTCTATATAATTTTTCGATCCGACGCATAATAACGGAGATATTTTGAATTTTCAAAAATCCCCCCTCTAAACCCCCCCTCCCACTGGTCCGATTTCAGCCATTAACGAACTTGATCTTCCTTTTTACATAAAACGATTAAATTCCGAGTTTGGTAAAGATAAAACAAAAATTGCGACCGCTAGAGCGTTAACAGACAAATATATATATATATATATATATATATATATATATATATATATATATATAATTTTGAACGGACCTCATTTTCGTCATCTCCTGGGTAGGATCGATGGACATTTGAAGAAATTTTTCGAAACTCGCATCATGAGTACGACCTCAATAGCTGATTTCCCTTGAGGAAAATCTGCTAAAAATAGAGGACTCCACAAGATCAGGGGCTGGAGCCGACGATGTATATTCACCGTCCTCGTGGGTTTTCCACGCATTGCAATTTATTAACAATTTTGAGCAACCTGTTGACCTTGGGAACTCAAAAGTAAGTAAAATGCTTTTAAATTATATTGTTTTATTTTTCGGTGTCTCTAATTTCATTCAATAACAAAATATGAGAATACTGTTCACGTTTTTTTAACCACTCCTTCATCCAACGTTTACGTTTTACTCGCCGTTTTGTAGCTAAAGCCAAAATTATAGCATTACAAGCGGTTTTGTGTGGATCCATTTTATTTTATACGTCTTGCTTTGACAGAGACCACCACTGTACTGAAGGAAAGTAATGACAATAAAAATGATTGTGTAAGGTTTTTACAGTAATGATAATCTGGAATGAAGTGCATTCGCAAAAAATGTCATTACTGGTAATGTCATTATTAATGACCGTGTAAGGGCCGCTTAATATATTCCTATTTTACACATTCTGTCAAACATCAGTTTCCAATTAACGGTATCAAGTTTCCAATTAAAGCTTTCTCTGATCTACAAATGCAACTACCTTTTTTTTATTCATGTCTCTCCTCCTCTCCAGGATGACTCTTAGTACTAGAATATATCTCTTGTTCCTCTTCTGTTTAGAAATCCATATTGATCTTGATCAACATAGTGTTAAATTATATCTCTTAGCCTATTTTCAATTGACTCAAAAATAGTTATTTTAGAGTCATGAGAAAGAAGAGAAATAATTCTGTAATTACTACAGTTCATTGTGTTACCTTTTTTTAGGTTCAACGAATGGTAAACTTGGTAAGAATGTTTCCATTTTCATAACAGTTTTTGTTTGTTATGAATTGTTGTTGATTTATTGGACTTCAATCAACTTCATTTCCCTATCAAGGTTCTTAAAGGGTTCAGCTAGTGTCTCATCAACCCCAGTTACTATTTTATCTTTTAAACTTTGTAGAGCATAGTTTAATTCCTTCATCAAAATGGGAAGGTCCAAATTATATTCATCTATATATAACATTTGCTCCAGTATTTCATCAGTAATAAAAGAATCACTATTAAGTTTTTCTATATGTTCTTTCTAATGGTCATATATTTCATTATTATCAAATTGCATTTGGCCATTTTTGTTTTTCGCTGTCGGACCTACAGTTTTGGTTGAACTGCAAGGATTTGATTTTACTATATGTCCTTCTCAGTTTTACATATGTCTTTATCAGCTTCTTATGAAATATCTTTTTCTATATCTCGATTATTAAACAAGATATTTGCTTTTTTTAATTTTCAACCTCAGTAAACCTCTACTATTAGTGATCCCATATTAACAATAAACCATTATGTCATGAAACGTCTTATTTCAAGCTTAAATATTGTTTTCAACAGGCCTTTATTATGAGTTACATGCAAACATGTAGTATGATATCATCAATTAAGATTTTACGGTCTTGACTCAAAAATGTTTATTTGACCTATACTATACTCGATATTTACTTTTTCATTCAACACTAAAGATCATATTAATTAATGGCTGAAACTGAACAAGGAATAGGGGGGGGGAGGGATTTGAAATTTCTCGGGTATTATGAGTCTACTGTTCATTTCAGTCATTATATGAAGATTGTCTACGAAACAAGAACATGTAAAACAGATTCTAAAGAATAGAGGATGATATATGAAGACAGAACCAAATCCAACCGATCATTCACCCCAGCTAGTATATAATATAAACTTACTTCAAATGAGTATTCAATTTCTTAAATACTAATAATTTGGAATAAAAGGAAAATAAATATTAACTTGAATAGGTTATATTATAATATCCCATCAAATACAAACATTTTCATAAAAATAATTTAATTTCTTACCCTAAGTTTTAAATGTCTTTATTGTTTTACAGTTAAGACTAGCTAACGACATATAATTTCTACTATTACTTTTGTATTTACACAAGGCTCAGTAAATCTTAATTTACAGATATTTAGTATAACTTTTTACACTTACAATTTGTCTCTTAATCAAAATATTATTACTTTCCTAATATTAATTCTTGTTTATCTATGTCGAAGCTTTGTCATTTATACAAATATTTTAAGTACATTATATACATATATTACACAACTAGATAAATATCTTTTAGGAGTAAAATCATTAAAATAGTGCTTTCCCTAACAACTTTATTTTGGAATCTGCATTTCATTCAATGCATTACAAAGCAATTAGGGACTTTAACAGCCTCCCCATAATTGGGACAACCAAATATCTTCTACATCTTCAGCTCCTCTCATTTCTTCTAGCTATATTTATATTATTTTTATTTATTTTTTTCATATTCCTGTATATAACCTTCCTTAAAATTTGATAATTCCTCCCTTTGAAATCCAGGCTTCAGAAAATTAAAATGTATTAAGACGAAGACGGTGGCTTATTAAAAACTCCAGCGAAGAGTATTGTTTGTGAGACTTTGTCAAATATTAGATAAACGAAGGGATGGTTGCAGTTAAACCTTGCAGGGTCGAGCGGGCGGGATGACCTGAAGTTGAATATAGCTGTAGCAGCAGCTGCTGTAGTTCCATCTTCATCGAGGCTCACCTTTGCTTTGTGGATAGCATCGTCCAGCTTTATTTCATTTGTACCAGTCAGCCCAGAGAGATCAGAGGTGCTTTTGAATAAGTCCCCAACTCCCATTGTTTCCAAAATCTAAATTTAAAAAAAAATTATTACAATTGTAGTAACCCACAAATAGTTCAGTTGTATGGTCAGTAGTTACTTATGTGATGCCACTTTTCAAATACATATACAACAATATTATAATAATAAATCAGACTTCTTGTTATAAAATAAGCGAAACTTTCAAAATAAATAAAAATTAATTAAGATTTTTGAATAAACTGATAATATTCACAATTATAATTTCATTAAAAATCATGAAACAGGTACATTCAATATTTACGGATGTAAATAACTATTTTCCTTCTGGCAACCCTTATGTTATCAGGGGGCCTGACCCATTTGAAAAACCAAATTAGGAAATAGTCTAATGATTTAATTTTAGAAGAAATGCATTACACAAAGATTTATTACAATAAATCTCGAATTGCTGGATTGGCCCCAAGTAAATTTGGAGATAAAAATGCAAATAGTAATAGTTCAGATGAGTTATCATCAGCAGGAACAGCTTTCATTTTATTATAATTTGAAAGTTTATGATTTTCATTGATTCCTTTAAATTCTTCTATTGCAGTCCCTACATCACCCTTTCTCATTTTCAATGATTGAATATTTTAAATTTAAATATCTAATGAAGTCAAAGTTCATTCCACATGCTTAAAGTGATATCTTTGAGAATAACTACAAAAAATTATATATTTTATGGCATATTGTATGTAATTAATCCTTTACTTACCGATGCAAGTTTTAGTTCATGTTCAATAGTGAACTTAGGAATGGAAACATCAACTTGTCTTGGAATAAGTTCTTTGATCATCTGCTGGAAGTCATTTGTCTTCAATCTCCTGAGGATGTTCGTAATTCCCGTAGGACTGGCAAATGGCGGGAGGAGAATCAAGAGGCTCACATCTTCTCCTTTATATGGTAATTCAAGAACATGGGCTCCTAATTTTTCTGAGACCACTGAAATAGAAATGTATGCATGAATTGTAGTTATTTAATAGTTAGCTAGAGTTCTGATGAAAAATCATCTAAGCATAGAAAATAAAGTTGAAGATTGTCTAATATAGATCCTTATTGAAAAAATCACTAATTTTCTTTTCTCTAATTCTGATGAATTAAAAAGGAATTGAACAGAAAGCCAATTTGAATTTGTCATTGGAATTTAGATCATTTGAAATCACTTCTATTATTTGAATTATTTCATCCAATTATTTATTAAATTCATCAAATCAATTTAAAAATTGCCCCCTATTTTTTATTTGTGAATGAAAGCAGGATATATGCCAGTACCCTGGTAAAGCTAGTTGTCCAACCTTTCCTGAAGAATAATAATCAAAGCCACCAAAAACCAGCACAAGTGGACATTCAGAAAGTATGTGAATCAATTATGCATTATGGGAAACGTAATAATAGAATAATTAGATACCTCCCCAGAAGAGTTTTATTTGTGTGTGTTTTTAATGTATTAATTAATTACTTTAATTATTTCCAACTTGTTAACATTAAAACTTATCCAACTCTTTTCTTTTTTTACATTAATTACGTAACTCTTGAGAGCCATAAACAATAAAAAACTAGATTCAGCAAAAAAATGTTGATAATTAGTTAACGATCATTAAAATTAACACATTCGCTGCTGCATCGGTCCCCGGGGTCCGATCGTCATCAAGCCTATAAGTACGGGTCCCCTCTCCTTCAGTCTACTCCAAAAAACGAAGGCTGTAGCAAGCTTATTATGAGAGATATTTTAACAGGGATTGGATGTAATTTATTCTTAGAACCTGTAGGTTTAGTTAATCTAGAAAAATACGCTATAGACGCCGGGGACCGAAACCGTCTAGAAATAGAGAAACTCGAATTGGGTACGGCACCACCCCCCGGCACCCGATGCTAATTCCAGTCACAACTTGATGAAACACGAACTGACTTGAATCTGTTTTACTTTCCATGCCCCTCCTTCGCTCATTTTCCGTTGTGTTGCACATAATATGTCTTGTGGTCGGAAATTAGTAGAGTAAGCACTATCTTTAACTCATGCCAGAAAGCAGTGAAGTGAGTGATAGACTTCAAGTGACGATTGTTTTGCAGACAAGAACTATTTGCCCTCATGTTCTAGTTCAACTACTGACCATGAAGAGCTTACAAGTTTAGAGTGCTTATTGAAAATAACAGCTGACAAGGTGATAAAAAATGTACATTAGTTATATACGACATCGGACGCCGGGTACCACTCCTGGCTTTGCTAGAGCTAGTTCTTGGGTTGAAGGACTGATGGCTCTGCTAATTCATTCATTCAGTTCACTAGAATTGTCAAGATATAGCGTTACCTTCGAAAACTACATCGATCCCCGGGGTCCGATACAGATTTTAACGTTAGGGGAGGCATCGGACGCCGGGGACTGGTGCAGATGGTGGTGGAGTATATCATATATAGACTGCAGCAGCGAACGTGTTAAGTTAAGTACTTAATAAGTAATAATAGACACTGATTTGATTTGGTTTATATATAAAGATTGACTTTTGAAAATATAATCCAATGGAAGAGTAATAATCTAATTGCCCTCAATGAAACTACTGCTCTTCCCATTTTTTTCTTATGAAAATTTAGCCTCATCTTAAATGTATAAAACACTTTCAAGCAAGAGTTGAAACTATTCTAATATTCGAAAATTTCTTTTGAAATTAAAAGGAATTTGCTCCTCACTTTGCAGCTGAACAGCAGCCATAATTGTGCTTTTTTATTTTTTCCAAACTGCATTGATAAACTTCCTACTCATCTTCAATTGTCATCCTCTTTATAAATATATATGTTTAAACATGATAGTACAAGAAAAGAAGTAAGAAACCCTTTTCTTACGCACTGTGGTTAAAAGTAGTCTTCTGCCTCATCATTGTCACAAATGCACTTTGTGATGTTGTAATGTAGAATACCTCCTTTCGTGTAGATTCTGGCTGGAATTTGCTCTTCCACAATCCCTTGAAGTAAGCAGCATTAGCCTAAAAGGTAACAAATAATATAATAATCCTAAAACAACATATGACCATGGAATAGTGGACTCTTACTATGTAATACAGACACATACTGACTGGTGTGAGGGAGGGGGATGAGAAAACATGCCATCACAATGCAAAAGACCAATCACAACTATGTAATGTTCAAATGTAATTTATAAAACCCAGCAATTCTAAACTAGTAGTAAATCAGATAAGATATTAACCGTTTTGACCATTTTAGAAAATTTAATAATGTATGGTTCCAAGGCGTATGTACAACTCTGGCTAATATCATAGTATCTCTTCCCCCAACCTCATTCTACTTTGTTAGTGAATGAATTGTGTGAAATTTTTATTTTCTTGAACTTTATAGTGGAACAGTATGATTAAATAATGGAGATTTTGAACTGTCTAATGCCCCCTAAACAAAACTCCATCGGTTCAATTTCAGCCATTAATGAACTTGATCTGTATGCCAATAAACAAACAAAAACTGTAACATACATACATATTAATTTGTATGTTGCTGGATGTGGGAGTGCAGATCTGGGAAACAGGTCTCAATAACACGAAGTCTTCCCACCAATTTATTTATTCATGCACAAGGCCTTTCGGCACTAACGTGCCATCATCAGGTGCTTCTGCTGTATAATTGACGTTAACGCCACGGCTTTGGGGCCACTACTCTGGCCCCAAAGCCGTGGCGTTAACGTCAATTATACAGCAGAAGCACCTGATGATGGCACGTTAGTGCCGAAAGGCCTTGTGAATGAATAAATAAATTGGTGGGAAGACTTCGTGTTATTGAGACCTGTTTCCCATACATACACATATATATATATATATATATATATATATATATATATATATATATAAAATTTTAAAATCACATCATGAGTATAACTTTAATAACTGATTTCCCTTCAGGGAAATCTGCTAAATATTGTTCATAATTCCCTGTACATTGCGTAACACATTCAATGGGAGTATAAAAATAAATATCAATCAATCCAGTATTGACATGGTTCTCTGAGTATAAGGAAATGTAGGTGACTGTTAATAACTTCAAATGGTATTAAACTCGTGTAAAGTTTTCATATGAAGCAAAAAATGTAGAGCTTTGAAAAAAAGGAGTTGATGAAGAGAGAAAAGTGTCCTTTACAATTGACCATTAAAGCATGACCAGACATAGATCTCTTGAAACCAAGGCTAAATTCAAATGCTAGAGTGGGTGAGTCGTGGGTATGCCTAAACAATCTTACTCAACTTAATGATCACAATGACTCTACACAGTTGGACAAAGGCATTGTTTTGTCAAATCCGCCTGATTTCAATTCAGCTTTTGGCCAATGGGAATGGAAAATAAAAAATAAATAGCTCTATCTGTATATGGTTAACACCCACCATGTTAAGTAATCATTTAACCTTAGGCGAAGAATGTGATTTAATACCTAAATTCAATGAGTTAATAATCCCCAGCATTCGAACCTATTACAAATAATACACTTTGTACAATACTCTTGTCTAATGACAAAGAGAAAATTTGTGATAAACACATAGCTATTTTATAAGTTGTCTGTTAAGCATTAAAAAAAGCAACCCATCAAAAATCTTTTCAAATATCTCCTTCATAATCTAATTAGTATTCATTTATAACATTCTAATTTAATTTAATTTATTAAGTTTTTCTTCTTTTATCACTAAGATAAATGACAATATCTAAATATTGCTACCTCTGATTATTTGATTTAGAAGTTTATAAAATTGAATAAGGAAGTAATAAGTATTGAATATCCCTGGTACTGGTGCTCCTTAATTTTTTTTAACCTGAAACGAATGGCTTTCCAGCAGCTTACTACTTGTCATAAATAAATAATTGTTGACCATTTTGTTTTTCCCTTTCCTGTGTCCCTGGCAAAGGAGAATTCACCTTAAGGTACGGGCTGTGGCATTCTATCTATTAGTAGTTAGCACCCTGGACTCTAATTGTTGACCATTACGCCTTTTATTTTGTCATAATGTGTAACTTTATTTCTACGTCTTTTGGATTTGCATAACTGGGGGTATGGATCTGCTAACAGAAGTATTTATTGGGCTCTCAATAATGATTTTTTTTTTTTAAGTTCGATTTCTGAGAATATTTTAATTATCATTAGAATCTTACCCATTGTTATTTCTGAAATCATTTAGATGTTACTTGGATGCTCTTTATTCAACATTTCAAAAGACATTTCATCTCATTTTTCAACAGTCAAAGAATGATGTAGGAATGGTTACATATCAATTATAGAAGTTATTTTGAGATTAGTGTGACTTAGAGGTACTCCATGTTTGACTTTTTTGGGGTACTTTAATTTCAAAACTTATTGCAAACAGAAAAAGACTTCTTAACACGAGTGAACCATTAGGTCTATATCATACATCATACTTACGTCATATTAAATAGTTCCCCAAAGGGAAATGAGCTAAAAATTGATACTAAAATCAGGGTTAAATTTATATAAAACATGCAATCTGGATTATTTTCCAGTTCTGATGCCACTGAAGAGATGCGAATTTATAATTTTGTACAAGTTTCTTTCTCAGACCACCCAAAAATGCCATTTTTTTAAGTACAAAAAAGTCAAATTTTTAATTGAGCCTTTTTTCCTTAAATATACTATTTTATTTAATCTTTATGAATATCAAAATTTAACTCTCCAAAGAAAGTTGGAGCAGAAAGATGACGAATTAATAAAAAATCATGATTGGGTACTTCATTTAAATCTAATCCTGATTTTATTGTTAGTTTTTAGCACATTTCTCCTCAAGGAAATCAGCTGTTGCCATTGTACTCTAAGCAATTATTGAAAAATTTCAATACTAGGAGATGATCATAAATTTATACAGACATTTTCATATCTCCTAGGGTTGAAATAGTTCAATATTTGCCATGAGAACAATATCAACAGCTGATTTCCCTTAGTAAGGATCCTAACAATACTACACTAAAAATTTAAGCTTGACGTACAATATTTTGTTATGTAATAGCTTTGAGTGAAAAACTTGAGTAGAAATGAGTGGTTTACTCAATGCTGAAAACGAAAAAAAAAAAAATAAAAATGCACACATACAAACAAGTCTGTTAATAGTTGACGTTGTACTCATGGCAATTATTGAAACATTTCAATCCTGAGATGATCATAAATTTATACAGGCATTTTCTTATCTCCTAGGATTGAAATTTTTCAATAATTGCCATGAGTACAATGTCAACAGCTGATTTTTTTTTGAGGAGAAATGTGCTGAAAACTAACAATAAGTGATATATCTGTAAGTTTATATGTGTATATACACATATAAACATACAGACATATCACTATTCCTTTATATTTAGGGAGAAGTATTTTTTTTGTCACTGAGGGTTCCAAACAGCTAATTGTAATCTTCTTGAAAGTGGGTGCACAGAAGAATACTTCATCATAAAGAGCAGAAATCTATAATTCGTATTAAGAAAGTGCTTAAAGAATACCATTAAGAGTGTTTACACTCTGTTTCCTTATGTTTGCAGATTGAAAATTAATTAGAGAAAATGTTTTGAAGCCCTTAAAAATGTATAGAGTATGTTTGTTTCATTCTCTTATAAAGATAATGATAAGTTATTTTTGGCTGGGATTCTTTTAAGAACTACTCATCACATTTCAGTTATCAGCCTAAGGGCCACAATCATCTCGAGTTGGTTGCTCAAATCAAATTTACCACCTAAACTATCCATGTACATCTGAATTTAATATTTTAAAGCATACTCAGCACTATTTTGTGGTCCATAAGGGCTACATCAATTCTAATACTAAGGAATGACTCATATCACACTCAATCTCATGATCAGATTTTCACCTTTTAATAGAAGATCAATAAATTTTAATGAGACAACTCATTACTGTCTTTGGCAATTGGGAAAAAAAATAAAACAAAACATACGCTATTTGCCTATATACTGAGTGGATGCATATTTATCTGTTGAGATGTGAGTCGGAGAGACACTGTCATGCCTAATGAAGGTGATTTCTATGAGCATTGCCTAATAGAGATCTTGTGTAATCAGCCTTCAACTGTCTATAATCATTTCTTCCCAATGATCTTGTCCTAATTCGTTTGAAACATCAATGTACTAATTGTATTTTACCTTCCCATAAGCAGTGGGCATTAAACAAATTCTTTATTTGACTCCTAAAATGAGTAATTAAAGAGGTTAATTTGTTGATGCTGAATTTGGGATTCACTATTAAGTGATCATATTGTCATTATGGTATGAAATAAACTGAAATTTAAATAAAGTAACTTAATGATTAAAATAAATAATTAATCGTACAAAATTAGGAGGAATTAAGATCTATGACTTTTTTTTTTTAAGGCAATGCACTGAAACAGAGATATCGTATATCACTTGAAATAATTTTAAATGAAGTTCAGCACATTTTTTTGTTTATTTTATTTAATTGGAGCTTGAGGAAGTCATGTGGTGTACACTTCTAATTCTCTATTCTTCTTTAAATAAGCCAATAATGAAATAAAAACAAACTAGTAAATAGAGTGATGTACAGGCTAGACATGGTAGTTGGTCCAATGAATAGTAAGTCATAATTTACAGGGAATAGAACAAGGAAAGTGGCATGCAGTGGTCTTCTTTTGTCTTCTGCCAGCCAAATATATTCAAGAGAATAAAATTAAAAAAAAAACACATAATTTAGGTATAAAATGGGATTAAAATAAAATAAAATTATGGTTATAAAAGAAATAAGCTTTTAAAAATATGAATAAAGGAAAAGTTAATAAATAATTTAAAAGAAAAATATTGTGATTGGTTCCATATTTCTTTATTTCATTTGATATACTTATAGATTTACTGTTAGGAAAGTGATGAGTTTCTATCCTGTCGGACATGATATATTTAAAGATGTTTTGATATTAATGTTTGGTTGAAGCCAAACCAGTCTTCTTGTATTTAGTTAATGCCGTCACATTTAAACTTTCCAAGTTGAGAGATGTTTGGGTGCATTAGTGATTAAATATTGGTGTTTAAAAATTATGATTCTGAAGGCCTTATATGTGAACAATAACTAATAAATTAGAAACTTCGTAGAAATGTATTAAAATAATAATTATATAAAGCAATGAGTGCTAGCATTTTTTAATATAATAATTTAAAATTTCATAGTTAGTTGATCATCTGTAGTGGTTTAAAAGAGAAGTTTTGGAACAAATTATTAATAAGTATAATGTTTTTAATTGTTTTGTTAAAAATATATTTTAAGCAATGTCATTTGAGGTGACATTTTATAGTTCAATTCTTTAAATTTATAGTTTTGAAAGTTATTAATTAGCAGCGACACTATGTGTAAGGGTGAAAAAAAATTATTGCTCAACATGGATGATAAATTTTCAGTAATCATCTATAATCAATTCAACCAATTAATTCAGTTAGTTAAAGCTTTATCAGCCTCTCTATTTATTGTAACCAATATTTAAACAGTTTATGCAAAACTAAGGATCAAGAGTTAAAGGATGAAATAAAGATTGAGTTAATAACGACCAGAAGGAATGGGGCTTAAGAAATGGGGGTAATGTAAATATCCTGAAAAATTTTGTATAACCCAACTTCTTGATAAATTAATGTATACATTTTTCTTTAAGCCAAATATTAACAGACTTGTTGGTATGTGTGCATTCTTTTTATTTATTTTCATTTTCAGCATTGATTAAATCACTCATTTCTACTCATGTTTTTCTCTTAAAGCTATTACATCACGAAATATTATATGCCAAGCTTAAATTTCTAGTGTATTATTGTTAGGGTCCTTACTAAGGGAGAAACAGCAATCTGTCTTTCTAATGCCTGGGTACCTGACTAACATACATAATGCCTGCTTGACTGCCTTTTATGATTAACAGTAAGTACAGAATTGTAGTTGGCATACAGCTAGATTTGATGAACAAAAATATATTGGGTTCTATAATGAAAGGACAAAAGGAATTCTTTAAAAAAGAAATATAAATGTAATTCCCACCTACCAATACAAGATTTGTTGCCGCAGTTATTTGATCAGCGTGTAAAAGGTCCTTGATTTGGTTCTTGGTTTGGTTTGCCACCCAGTTGTTTATCATGTTTACTGCTCCAGCTGGGTCTGAGACATAATCCACTGGCACTATTTCATTTTGAAACAATTCTTTCATACAGTCCCTAATATTAAATTTGTTTGATACAAATAGCCTATTAGCACTCAATAACTCATAGTCAGATGATCCATTAAGTGCTCGCATATTCTGGAACAATTTTTCTAGTGTGTAGGCCCTCATTGTGCTAACTTTATCCTGAAAAAAAAATAGTAAAAGTGAGTAATGAGGGACCAGTAAAATATAAAAATGTTAATTTTATTTACACACATTTGTGTTCCATATGTATTCAACAAGTATCACATTAGATGCCTGAGTTCCAAGCTTTATAAATCATAAAACTATAAAGCAGGGATATAATACTTGAGAAATAGATTTAAATATTTCATCGTTTTGAGTTTTTCTTTCCGTATATTAGGTACCCTCACACTGGAAATATCTTCTATGGGATACTTTTAGATGATTTTTCCTTATACATACATGTGTCTGTGTTTGACATCATCATTTGATACTATAGTTTTGTAATGATCTAGAGGCATTATTCCTCTTTGATTTTACTTGTTGAAGTGGTTTTTGTGAAACTAAAGATTACTTTTGTTAAAGGCCCAAATTAGGCCAGGAGAATTAACCGAGATATTTTTTTTAGTTTTCGGTCTTCAGTAAACCCCCACTCCTATTCCTGTCATATTAACAATAAGCAGTTATATTATGAAGCACATTATTTGAAGTCTAAATACCAAGTATTGTTCTCATTGAACTGTTAAGTTTTGAGATAAATGCAAATAGGTGACAAACATGGGAAATCTGCTTAGTTAATGCAGCCCCTGAAGACGGACTTTTTTGTTTATATACGATTTCTATTAAGGGAGAAATAGTGAGTAGAGTGTAAGATGATGTCATACATGAGTCATTTCAGCACGTGTTTCTGCTTTAGCCCCAGTCTAACAGAATTTTTACATTCTGTACAATAATATTTTATTAAGACACTATTTTTTAATTAAGAACTACCATTATTTTAGAAAATTTTATTATTTTACAATACTCCTACTCAAGCAAATTATTAATCAACTTGTAAATAAGCAAATCTGTTCATACCTAGTTTGATAAAGAGAAGAAGGGCGCAGATTAATATTCTGAAGTGGGTCGAGATAAAAATGACTAGGACAAATAGGAGTTTAAAACTTACATATTTAGTGGAAGGTTTTGCTTCACACCTATTAAGAAGTCTATTTGTCCTGAAAACTATCATCATATCATAATGTGTATTGAGCTTATTATATAAATCCATATTTAAGTGAACAATAACTAATATATTAGAGCTTATGCTGAAAACATTGTTAATAATAGGATTATAGGAAGTTTTTTTTGTTATGTTCTAGAGGTAGAACACAAGCTTGGTATCAACTTGTTGATCTTGGAAAATAAAGCCTTAGAATTAATTTTTACAATCACTTAAGAATAGCACAGTGGTAATGTGACACTTATGGAATTGTATAATGAATATGACATGGCCAATGCTTTTGAAGGACCGACAGCCAGGAAAATTTAAATACCATAGAAGTATGAAATGAATCAAGAGAAGTTGGATGGAGACCTATAGCAAGATTTCTAGAAGCTGAGTGCTCATTATATTTTAGCCTAGCTAAGAAGTTCGAGGCATGATGAAAGACAACAATTGCAACTGTTTAAGGACTACTGACCTAGCCAATATGTAGTGATTGTAAAACACTGAAAAAAAATGGAAGTTTAGATTCTTTGTAATATGCATACCTGTGACTCTGGAATATAAAGCACTTTTTTCAAACTTTCTTCAGTGTGATTGTTGGCTGTAAAGTATGCCAAGACTAGTGCATTGTACACACTAAAGGGAGAGAAAAATATATTCTCTGTAGGCATTTGATCATTAACAACATTCAACATATCCATGGTAAACTGATGCTCTCCCTTGTAAAGATTCCTCCTTTCACCTGTATTAGGCCCCAATGCATGGTCATTCTGTGAGAAGCATTGCCCTAACGCCATCGCTGGCAGGAGGCAAACTAGTAACAACTTTTCCATCTGAAAAAAAAAAAAAATCAGTTCAATTTTCAATAAGAATTATTTCCTAAATTTGAAATACCATTGAATCTTAGGAGGAAGTGCCCACATACTAGGAAGGACACATGGACATTTGAGGGGAAATCTTGTCAGGAGGACATCCTCAGTAACCGATTTCCCTTCAAAGAAATCTGCTAAAACATTCGAAACAATTTTTATTATCTTCCATCAGGTGACATGGAGACAAAAGTAAAAATTCACAAATCAAAACGTTTAAGAATTGAAAATAGATTCTAAACCCAATTTATTCTTTTAATTTTCTTTAGATATTAACATAGTGAAGATGTTAGCATAAACAAACTAAATTCCCTAAAAGCCCTTACACAATATATCTCAAAATATTTGTATGATGTGAAGTATTATTTAAAATAGAAAATAACCAAATTTCTTAAGAACAAACCAAAATGTATGTATCCATAAAGCCTGATCAAAAAAATTATCATTGATATATATATATACATGCACATGAAATTGTCTATTAACACTCTACGAACCAAAATTTTTCATTCATCTATACCAGGGGTCTCCAAACTACGGCCCGAGGGCCACATCCGGCCCGCGGACAGATTTTGTCTGGCCCGCGGAGAGCTAGCATACTTGAAAACTCCTTTTAGAGAACATATTTTTTATAGCAAATTAAATTTAGTTTACTGAAGTATTCTAATTTTATGTTGAATAATTATTAATATGACATCTACATTGATATGGTCATGGGCTAACTACTCATAACATTGTTGTAGGCTTATTGTTATTATTTTTGTGATAAGTTGGATAAAGAAACACAGAATTGTAATGAGTAAAGACATGTATAATATGCAGAAAATTTAACTTCGGTATATAATAACTAACAAGTTATTAAAATGAATCCAACTAACATTTTATACATTTTAAATAAAATCATAACTTATAACAAGCATAATGACATATGAAATACTAATGAGATTTATGTAATTGAGATTTTCCACTGACAATAGTTTGTAGTTGTGGACTAATTTTACTTGTACCAATTATTAAAAGAGACTTTTTTTTTCATCAGTGGACTATTTCACTTTTTACCACCGGCAACAATGATAATATGTTTTTGGCCCTCGGAACTTACTGGTGTAATCAGTATGGCCCTAAGGCTGGAAAGTTTGGAGACCCCTGATCTATACCATATTCAATATTTAAAGCTTTTTTTTAAAACTAATGGTCAGCTTCATTATTGGGTGAAATCAACCAGGGGAGGGGGTTTAGAAGGGCCGCAGTAAAAAATTCAAAGTACTTCTGGCCAGGCTTGCTGAAAAATTAATTGTCTATTCTTGTTGTTCCAAACTTTTTTTGTGTGTGTATTAAGCAATTTGTATATTTTTGTTTCAGTCTTCAAAGAACCCTCAATTCCATTTTCATTTTAAGTACCTCAGTCATTAAACATATCATGGAAGGATTTATTTCAAGCTTAAATACCCAACATTGCATTCATTGGGCCTCTATGTCAGATATATATATATATATATATATATATATATATATATATATATATATTATGACATCATCATTTAGGATTTATAGCAAATTTTCCCTAAGGGAAAGCAGCCATTGAGGTCCTACTCATGATATGATTTTCGAAATATTTCCTCAAATGTCCATCTATCCTACTAAGTAGATGAAAAAATAAAGACCTCAATAGCTAATTTCCGATTTATGAAGTCCGTTCAAAATTTCATATATATACATATATATATATATATATATATATATATATATATATATATATATATATACATATATACATATACATATACATATACATACACGCACACACACACATATACATGTGCTTGTCTGTTGCCGCTCTAGAGGTCGCAATCTTATTTCATTTTAATGAAACTCGATATATAAGCGTTTCTTATAAAACTAACGGTCAGGATAGGATACATGGAACTTTTTCGTCACGAGTACAACCACAATAGTTGGTTCCCTCAAGGGAAATATACTAAAACGACTTCCTAAAAGGCAATGGCTATAAAAGGATATAGAAAATTAGGTATTGTAAGCATTATCGATACGTTTTTGGAACTCTTTTCGAACTGTCAACATTATGATGATTGAGCTATTGATTATCATTAATCCACAAGTCAAAAGTTATATGCTGTAAATCATTTACAGCAAAGGTATGATTGAGCAGATGGAGTGGGAGCGTTGCAGAATACTGTAAATGACTTCGCTAATAGATATAAGATGGTCGGAGGTGACGTCATCCAGCGAGGTAAGTAAATAGCTCTGTCCTTGAAGTCGAAGCGAATCGGACCCCTGACCGATATCCTTGGCTTCCATTCTTCCTATCCAACTCAGTCCTGCATTATGCTTCAAGCTTGGAGCCTGAGAGAATTAAGCACTAACAGTACGACAATCTTCCGAGCAGAGTACCCTCACATCCAGGAGGACTTTAACATCTCTTCAAGATATAGGAGGTTACTTAAGTTCACTATACGGAAACTGACAACCATTTCAGAATAGTAACAGAGGCTGCTCGATTCTATGGATAGTAAGTCCGTCACGCAGGGGCTGCATAAACTGAGCAGGTTCCCCACACTGGCAGATGCCAAACTCGTGATCTTATCTCACCATACATTCTATATTTCTAAGCGGATCCGATGAGTAGAAGTGGGGGCTTACTGAAGGCTGAACATAAGAAAGTACGAACAACTTGCTTGGTATTTGAGCTATGAATAAAAGTGTGGAGCAACAATTACCGACCATCGATATTTTAACAAGAATAGTTCTACAACATTTTATGATCCAACTAAAAATAAAGGAGATTTCTGAATTTTCGAATTTTCCTCCCCTAAATGTGTTTTCAAATGGAAGTAACCCACAAACATAGTGTGATTGTCTATACACGCGCGTGTATATATATATATATATAGTTTGTATACACACATATGCATTTATAGACACTCACACGTATGTTCGTGTGTGCCCGTATAATATTCCAGTTTTACTGTCCATGTGAGCTAGTTAATAGCAGAGTGGCTATTGGTCGCTCAAGTGGAGGTGCTCCGGTTTGTGTCTGGGCAGAAATTTGAAATGTTTTAACGACGATCTGACTGAAAAATTTTCTTTTTCTGGCCAACGATGTATATAAAAGGCTAGGGACCTGTTAAACTGTTCTGAATAGTCGATCACACTGATTAGCTCTTGTACAACAGAGGAGGTCAAATTAAATATTTTAAACACCCGTCAGTAGAGGTATTTAGCAGGATGTTTAAAAAATATGAACCCTCTCCCTCACATTTCTCTGATTTACCTGTGATTCCCCTGGCCACTTTTTTAGAACAATTGTCTCCATTGCCTTCAGAATTAAAAACAGTTTCATTGGCATTAATCTTGATATTGTTCCCTCAATTAAAGCAGGGTCAATTAGTTAACATCTCTGCCTTGACCTTGATTGTCTATTGAGTAACTGAAAATTATAATGCATGTCGCCTTCCATTAATGTTCCATTCATTCATGATCAACTAGATATGAAGATCATTTTGATTTAGTACCCTAAATAAATAAATACAACTTGGTGCTCGTAAAGGATTTAAACAATGACATTAACTTATTGCTAATAAGAAATTTTTTATGAACGGAATACAACGATCCGTTGTGAGTATTCTAGAGTTTGCGTTGGGTAGAAGGGTTTTCCGGTACCCTTGCCTGTATAGCTTAATCGTTAAATTTCTAGAGAACCAGATTCAAATAACGACAGGAACGAAAAATGTTCTCTCTGAGTTAAAAATAATTATTTATTACAAATATTTCTAATGCTACATATTTTCGAAATTACATAATAGAAGTAACCGTTTTTTGGGAGAGCAACCGCAACTAAAAGGAAAATAATTTTGATGCCAAGGCCTCCATTCGTCACCTGGCAGTGTAATGGAAAATGGAAAATCTAAGATCAATAATCATCAGATATGCATCACTATTCATGGTAGAAGACATTAAATGTAATTACTGTCTTGGAGTTGGGAAGGATATCCTTCCTTAATCCGTGGAAAAGGTAGGCCGCTTAGGATCCTGTCGAGTAGTCGATTGTGTCCTCTACTTTTCTATGAGGTTTTTATAATTTCTACCGCAACTTTTGACGGAACAGTAAACTATAGTTGTGAAATGTGGTTATATTATATCTGAAACTTTAATTATGTCAGGAGATCTAAAGTATTTTTTCTTTGTCTACCAAGGAGTATTTTTTTTTTTGACAATATTTCTTCGCTGCCCCCATTTTAACCTGGTATTTGACCTGCTGAAAGTAATGACTGCAAAGTATACAGAGGCGAGATGATGGACAACCTTCCCATATTGTTTGAAGCAGTCTCATTGAATTAAGCACTCGGTGTAGTATTTTTATTGGGCTAAATGATATCCGCTTCACACAGAGTGAACATCAAATTATCTCACCTCTTCGATATATTCCCACCTATTAATTTTAAACGTTCGCTGTGTACGGCCATTGAAAATCTGTTGTCATTAATACCATGGATATATGTGTATATTACACAGTGGCTGGGTTTTCCAGAAATTCACTTCAAATGCTTTCTGTCTGGGCCTACCAGGCAAAAATGGTGTTAGGGGCAGAGAAAATAACTGGAGAAACAAGTCTCTATAGCCTGCATTATGGGCAAGCTGGCCAGTGATAGGCATTAGCCAATGTGTGTGCTAAATATTTAATGGTCTAAAATCAACTATTAATTCATTATCACTAAGCTATCTATCTCTGTGTTAGAACCTACTCAAAACGCATCTGCCATCCATTTGTAATCATCCTGTCATGCGCCAGATCCTACTCACTTAAACACTGCGCACGCTGAGGCAGAGACCTTTTGCTGTCTTTCATTTCACGCTTATTTACTTCTGTTTATGCATATCCTGGCTAATTAGTTAGTTGCATCACCTACAATCTTGATTCACTAATTATCTCTATCCCTAATGCACTTCCTCAAGCTCCCAGTGAAATCCACACACACACATAATCCACATAGCTGTCTACCAACTGTGAGTACTTATTTACTCATTCATATTTTTTAGTTATTATCGTACTTTTATTATATATATATATATATATATATATATATAACACCACCCAATCCCACAATCCCCTCCCACTATAAACTAACGTCATTATAAGTAGTTAAACTATAACTTTTAATAGAAATCATTCAATGTCGGAGAATGAGGAAAGTATGGCATGAAGAGAATTATAATATTAAAAACTATCTAACTATTCCATCAGCTGTAAATTATTTTGGAAACTATTAATTGTGAAATGTGAAACTTATGAAATGCAATGTCAGAATGACGGGGCAACGTATCAATCGACCGCTTAGCAGGCACAATGGAGAAAAGAGTGAAATCTGTAGGCACTGCGCCTGAATCAGTCATTCGAAAGTAATTCTTACCATCTAATAGATATTTAATAATATAGTGGATAGAATCAGGACACGTTGGTGTAAAATAATAAAATTAAAAGAGAGTCGCGTATACAACAGGCCTTGAGGGTCTGGCACAACTGATTTTTAAATAGTCTGTCGGCGTTAATTAAGCAGATTTCCCACGTCCGTCATGTATTTACATTTATCTCAAAACGTAAAAATACACCAAGAACAATATTTGGCATTTAAGCTTCAAATGAAGTGCTTCATAATATAAAAGCCTATTGTTAATACGACAGGAGGTAGGCGTGGGGGTTTGCTGAAGGCCGAAAACTAAAGTAACAATCAAACAAAAATTACGACCGCTGGAGCGTCGCCACACACAAACACATATTATATATATAATTTTGAATGGAGCTCATTTTGCTCAGATTGCTGGAGGAAATTTTTCGGAAATCTCGTCATGAGTTCGACGTCAATAGCTGATTTACTTTATTGGAACTCTTCTAAAAATTAGTATAAAATAATTCTGCTAAGTATTGAGAGCAAACGCGGTCAAGTTGCTGAATCCGTTGTTCAGAAATCCAAAAAGGTATTTTATTTTATTTATATAAATAAAAACGCATATAAATTAATAATCAAGACAAAACGGAAGCGTTATCAAAAATATGTCACTGTAGTGATTCTTCATCATACTCCAATAATCAAAATTGTGTGGAAAAGAAAATTTACAAATTTTAACTGATTCTTAATATTATTCAATACTTGCTTTAAGCACATTATGTTAACAGAAAATCGCAAGGGGGTTAACTGAAGAGTGAAAACTAGAAAAATAATAATAACTTAATACTCGAGTTGATAAAAAAGGTATAGTGCAATTTATGAAAATTAAATTTGCAACCAGATTGGTTATACAACATTTTCCCATTCAACTCTTAGTAAGGGAGATATTTAAACTTGTCTCCGCTTTAAACCACTCTATTCGTTCGTCCTGGCCATTAACGAACTTGATCTATGATTTTAAATATCAAACAAAAATTGCAAAGGATATGGTGGTAATACATACACACACAAACAAACCTCTGGAGGTAGGATCATCGGATATTTGAACAGTTTTTTTTCGAAAATCGCAACTTCAGTATCCGTTTTTCTTTAAGAGAAATTTGCTAAAAGACAGTTTTCGGAAAAGTTCCTGGAAACTTATAATGAAAAATAAGTTTATGAACTAACACAATATATTTATTACGCTCGTTAGCTTTAATCACTAGAATAGATTTGGAAAATAAATCCTCATTGGACCAAGATGATCACTGACTATAACACATACTTCAATAAATATGTATCTTACAGGTCTAATTACGTTTTTCATTTACAAAGGCTTTCATTTATTCAATTAATTTTGCTGATTAGACCCTCTATTGCTTTTTTAATACATAACAAACATTAGGGTACACTTTTCGTCATTTATAACAAATATTCCGCTTTGAAAACGCTTTTAG
This sequence comes from Riptortus pedestris, assembly GCA_019009955.1. Taxonomy (NCBI): domain Eukaryota; kingdom Metazoa; phylum Arthropoda; class Insecta; order Hemiptera; family Alydidae; genus Riptortus; species Riptortus pedestris. Next base: position 81,325,395 of record CM032232.1, read on the forward strand.
CAGATTTCGAAAAATGTCCTCGAAATTTATATATATATCTATATATATATATATACTTGTCTGATATTTGTATGTAGCATTAAGAGTTCCCTGTCTAATTTTTCTCTTTAATCCCCATAAAACGTAAACAAAATTGAAAGTATGTTAAGTGTGGTTTAATACAACTGATAAAAAATAGTGATAAAACAAGATATTTAGATTAAGCTATTAGGCCGATATCTCAACAACAACAAAAATAAAAGTGTTCTGTTCCTTTTAGCACCTGAATGTATTTAGATTTATTTTATTAATATCTATATCCCGTAGTAACCCTTCTGGAATTAACCAACCTATAAACCTTATTTGAAACAGGAATCAAACATTTTATCTACACATTATATGTAATATTATTGCAAATATTATAGACTTATGTATGTAGAGAATAAAAGCCCTTCAGCAGGATTACTTTAGAAAGGATATATATACATAAACAGAAAATCTCACCATTTTTCAATTTTCTATATTGAAAATGACCAAGGAGGTATGATGTAATACGAGTCAAGGACTAGGAATCATGTGAATACAATACAGAGCCCATGAATACTGCAATGAATAATAAATTGTGGTCAGATTGTATATATATCAATATATTACATTGTCCATTACCATTTATTTATAAGGGACATTTCGTTTAAAGTGTCTCTGGCCAGAATCCGCACCTGCACGCCATTCTGATTACCCACCGGATCCACTCATTATATATTAAAGCTTAAAATATTAATTTTTAGAGTTAAATTGACGAAATACGTGACGCCTATGTTTCCTTAGTAATAATGACTTCAGGGGCTCAGGTTAGCCATGTGAGTTAAAGCGTTGCCTTTAATCTTACATGGTAATCCTAAAGTGGCGAGTTTGATTCTCGCCTGAGGAATGGAATTTATTTAGTGACGGAATTCATTAAATCAAATCCTTAGTCCCACCCTGGCTAGAAAAGGGTAGTAACCTGTAGATAACCCGTCCCAATTAGCCTTAGTTGCAAAAAGTGGACGTTAATAAATAATTAAATTAAAATAATTACTTCAGTGAAATACGTTTAACCTTTCATTTGAATAGAGGTTTAAAAACGATAACTCGTTTATGGGTGTAATCGGACCAAGAAGAGGGGGCGGGGGTGGAGGAGAAAAAGCAAAGTACAATATCAGGGTTATCTCCGTTATTGCCTCAAAAATATTATATTACCCAATGGATTAAATAAGTATTGGACTACAATTGCTGTTCTCAATATTTTAAACTACTTGGAATAATTAATCCAGTTAGACATTTACATTGTTTCCAGCCCTCAGCTAACCCCCATTCTTACTCATACGATTTCTACTTAAAGCACATCCATCTCAAATTTCTGGCCTTGTTTGCAAGGAGAATCGAATATGAACATTGTGTCATTCCAGCTGGTGGGAAATTTGATTCTTTTGCGTAGCAGAGTCATGACGGAAAGGACTTTATTTTTAGCAGCTTTCATTTAAGGGAAATCAGCTATTGAGGTTGTACTCATGGCGCGATTTTCAAAATATTTCACCAAATGTCCATCGATCCTACCTAGTAGATGACGATGATCAAGTCCGTTCAAATGATATATATATACATATTTTGGTCAGTTAAGACTTTAGCGGTCGCAATTTTTGTTTGATCGTTACCAAACTCGATATTTAGACGTTTTATGCCAAAATAAAGATCAAGCTCGTCGTTAACGGGTAAATCAGACAGGGTGGGGGGCTTTACAGGGGAGAAATTTCGAAATATTTCCGTAATTATGCGTTGGATTGAAAAATTATATAGAGTCAATCAAATATAATGTTCAATAAACGTTGATATGTGCATTTTTTTCACTTGATTATTAATCTTGATTATTAACCGAGATATTTGCATTTTATAGTTTTCGGCTTCAGTAAACCCCCCTCATACCCATTTCATATTAATAATAAGCTGTTATATTATGATAAACATTATTTGAAGTGTAAGTACGAAATATAGTTGTCATTGGACTTTTGCATTTTGAATAAATGCAAATACGTGACGCACGTGGGAAATCTGCTTAGTTAACGCATCCGCCGCTTGACGGATTATTCTTAAATCAGTACACTACAGAGTCATCTGGGGTTACTGACACAGGTAAATTATTTAGACCAACTCTGACATTTCTATCAGCTGATCCTACCTGCTCCAGTCAATTTCCTACAATGCAACTGTACAAACACAGGTGTTCAGTTTCTAGCCTTTACTATTCCTTGTTTGACACCTTACTGCTTAAGAGCATTACAAAGCTGAAATGAATATCTAAGCTCAAAATTTAGTTCCCTCATCAATTCTCTGAAACAGAGGGTTTTCAAACTTATGCTATTTCAAGGTTTTATGGGAAAATTCTTATTATTATCTGATTTTCTAGTCTAATGATAGGATTCCATTAGTCACTGTTCAGATTATGAAATAAAAGCATTAAAACGTTAAACCTCGCCTAAAACTATTTGTCTTCACTAATTTCACTCTCTTGGGCATTATTTTACATTTTGATTTTGATGTATGTTTGCCATTATTTGTCATATATAATGTTGAGTGATCGACGTTGCAGGATCCAGCAAATAAGGAAGAGAAAGATGCAGTCTTCCTGCATTAAATATTTTCATTTGGCGACCAGTTTCCCCACATTAATGGCACCAATAACTATTTTAATACATTATTACTAGATGATAATAAACTATTGTGTAAGTATATTGCAGAGCTTAAATTGTTCATAATTATGTATTTTAGCTTGAAGATGCCACTAATGTGGTGAAACCGGTCTTTAAATAAAAATATATAATACAGGAAGTCTACATGTTTCTCTTCCTTATTTGTCTTATGGTCCTCCAGCATTAATTAAACCTTCCTCATTAAGACAACAAAAAAAAAAGTTCTCAACCGCCTCTGAAGTATTTCTCATTTTGTATCATTTTATAAATGAGAATTTTTTTAAAAAGAAATGTTTGATCATTTGACATTTGAAACGCACCATGAATCAGGAAATTTTTGTGGGGAGGGGGTGCTTCTACCTCTGGTGTCTGACGAGTATTCGTTTGAAGAAGTTCATATTTTATTAGCACATTGAGGGTAAAGAAGGCTAACTCTAGCTGCTGTATAATTATTAGTTTGTTTTATGGGTTGGCTCTAAAGGTTGCTTTTATGGGTTGACAGTGCACTTGATATCCTCTTTGATCCCCAGCATGCCCACTAAATATTTGTACTTGCCTGATATTGTTTTCTATCAGCAAAGTAGAACTTGGGAGTAAAGCTCAACGCGTATTTTTAATTTTCAAAAATAAATTAAACTTGTATACAAGGCAGAAATTCTCTAGAATTTGATACAAATGATCAACCAAAATAACTTGGAGAATGGGATTTGAGGATTAAATCATCTATTAATAATAGAGGAATTATAATATGCAATTTAGACTGTCATCTACAGAACTTTATTTGTTTGCTTCAATCCAGCGGGTTATTTATTAGCAGATTTCCCTTAAGAGAATGTTTGCAAAAATTTAGTCAATTTTAATTGATATATTTCTTTGTAATTTATCGGTCAATATGATAATCGATGTTTTGTTTTATCCTTTGTATTAATCCGAAATAATCTGTAATTTCGATTGTATTATAAAAGTCCCCGTATATTAATTAATCAACTAATAACAATTAATACTTAGAATTCCATCTTTCATCTTTCGAATGCAATTCGTTTTTTAAAAGAATATTATTTTAAGAAGTATTATACTATAACTAAGTTTTATCTCTATTGTATGAATAGGTATTAAAACAAAATATTCCAGACATATTTAATAAATGTTCTTAGTATATCATATCTTAATTTTTACTTTTTCTCCTGGGTAATTTAAAAATGTATTCAATTTCAAAATAAATTAAATAAGCATGCGCAACCTCTATACAAAGGGGACAAGACATTTCTCAAACAAATTGTTTCCAAACAATAAAAGTATTTTTAAGAAGAGATAGATGACTTTACAAATAGAGAATGTTGACAGTTGACGAGGCAAGAAATAATAAGCTGACAGACTTTTATGTAAGGTAGTAAAGTAGACAATTATCACTCTACTTTTGATTTATACGTTATTTTTTATGTTTTAAATTTCGTTTTTTCACAAATTAGTCTAATGAAAAACTATTATTTTTTCTTTTATTTAAAAGTATTTTACATTTTTATAAATGTTAGTATTACCTGCCTTTAAGAAAATTCTTATACAAAATTAATATTACTTAGAACCACTGAATTTAATGATAAGATTTTCGAAAAGATGTCCATCATCTTTTGTCATCACCTTTGAGCATTTCAGTATTTTTTCTGTGAACATCAGTGTTTCTAGGAACTCCAATTTCCCAATTCCTTGGTCAAATCAAACTTGGATAAAAAATAGTAAAAAGCGGTCTGAACAGATTACAAATTGAATAAACCTACAGAACCATGTTATACTAAATAATAATCCCTCTTAAGTATGTTAGTAATTGGTTTCAAGAATTAACTATTCATAATTGTTTCTTCTTGCTCTACTTCTTAGGTAATTAGCTTATATTTTCATTGTAAATCCTCTTTCTCAAATTTAGTGAATGGTGGATCGCCACCAAACAAGTTCATCATAAGGCGTATTAATTTGTTTCATTTCATTTATTTCCAGTGAGGGGAAAAGTTGGCTGTTGAAATACTCATCATACTTTCTAAATACCGCGCACCCCCGCCGTAATGCTTCCTGCCTGCGGAACATGACTTTCTCTAGATGAGAAATCAAAAACTTATATCGCTTTTGGGGTGGACCAAATAGGACTATTTTGTAGGACAAAATCCTTTGGGTATAAGTGTGTAGGAAATGTTATTGTTCTAGCTGCGTCGCTCGACTACTAATAAGCCGCTGATGAACGGTTGTCTTGCGAGCTGAAGAGAATAAGAAAAACTGGTAAGATAAAGAAGGATGGAAAGCTGGTTTTAGAAAAGCAAGCAGGACAATACGTCGACGAAAAGTACGAATGTTGTCGACCTAGTTGAATAAACAATGAGGCCTACGTGGATTAGCATAACTATGCTATCATTACGACACTCTGGTCTTCCCGCGAGGCTAAACAACCTGTTGAATTTGCAATATAACTGTCATTATGCAGGAGACACTGTAATGGGCGGTGCTCAAGTCGCTCTTGGCCCACTGATTAAAGGGTGAATTAAATACCAATCAAAACTTCACTGCCCTAAAAATGAATATTTATAACATACCCATAAAAATACCTCCCTATATATATTTATATATATATATATATATATATATATATATAGATAGATAGATGCTTTTATTGTCATAGGACTGATGGTCCATTCTTACAGACAATAGACATGTATGTTTACTATTTACAAAGCAAACTACTTAAAAATTAAATTAAAACTTATTCAACAAACATAAAGCTACTATATATATATATATATATATATATATATATATATATATATATATATATATATATAACTAATATAAATAAAACTAATATACAAATGTCATTATGATGAACTATGATACATGTCATAACCCCATCTCGGCCGTTAGAAAATGATTAATGCAGGCCCTTCGGAATGATGATGATACTTTTATTTCTTCGGGTAAAGCATTCAGCTCTATTGCCGCAACAGCAGAGAAAGATTGGCGAGATATGTTGGTTCTGCAGGCTGTCAGTTTGAAATTATTTACCAATCTATCACTACGCATGGGAATATATATATATATATATATATATATATATATATATATATATATATATATATAGAGAGAGAGAGAGAGAGAGAGAGAGAGAGAGAGAGAGTGAATCAGCACAATTGTAGCTAGTTCATTAAAAAATAGTAGAAAATAATATATTCGTTTGTGGAACAGACCCTTTTCAATTTAACATGAGTAGTGTGTTGCGATGATTAAGAAACTGGAGTTAATCTGCATGCCACAACTCTCATTTACAGTCACCTGATAATATGTGGTCAATCGACCTTGAGTGACATTACTCAGAGGCGTAGCAAAGTTATTACTGCATACACGTGTTAAGAATAACAACAAAATTAAACACATTATTCTGATCTGTGAAAACACTAGTACTACGCTATTTTTTTTGGCGAATCATTACCAAAATAAAGAAAATAATAAAATGTCTAGGATGTCATGCATTACTAATACATAGAAAAAACAAGTGTAATCATTATTATATGTGGGGGAGGGGCGAGCTATTGGCTACCAGAGAATTGAAGGGTATAGTTGAATAGGCTAGAGAAAAGAAGAAATATAAGTATAGAAAGATGGAGAAAGTTCCAGGGGTACTCGCTCAAGCGATGAAGGATTTGTCAAAAGGGATTGCTCAAGTGGACGCAGGATAAGGCCAGAACTGTGGGTAATGAGTTGAACAGATTTGGTCAGATGAATTCAATTTAAGAAGAGGAAATATAAGTTTAGGGATTCGAATTCACTAGTTCTAGATAAGAAGTCAATAAATAATCGATAAATGAAAAACACCCGCTCCCTTCACAATACATATTAGTGCACAGCAAATAAATCACGTTCTCTTTAGTGAAGTCAGAGACATTTAAAAATTGAGAAATTAATCCTAATACCATTTATGTTATTAACCATAAAATAAAACGATAGACTAGCTATGTTATAATATATTCAAGGGCTGAGCTAACCTCAAAATATTTCGGAATTATTAACGTTATCATCAAATCCCAGAAACAATTCAATCTCAAATAAAAACAATTCTCAAGAACCAGCGTAGCCATTAACTCTTAATTCTGATAGACAAAACAAATAATCTTACCATAATTAGACAAATGGATTATATTTTGTAAATTTCATCTCATTACAATTTCTACAATACTTCTTATGTAGTAATTTTATTAAAGAAGTTACAAAATGTCTTTCTTTTTATACCCAACGGAAAGGTCAATTTTATTGTAAAGAAACAGCAGTTTCAACATACTAGACAGTGAGTATATATATTCCAAGAAAAGGCTTATTATAAAGAATTATTAAATTCTCTTGAGATAAATACATGTGATACAGTATTATATGATAACAAAGTTTCATGACCTGGGGAATCTCCAGTTCTTCTCAGAAGATTACGTTACCAATTGAAATTTTGCGCAGCCCAATATCGTATTTCGAATTCCATGTCAGACTGAATGTTTAGACCCTCGGTACATTAGTATTTTTGTACTAAAGGAATTATATTTCTAAATAATGCTTCGGAATTAGATATTTTTACAAAATTGAGATAATAAGCAACGATTATAAACCAGGCTTTAATTTAAAATAAAAAGTTATTTTATGCTTTTCTCTCATTGAATAATTTTCACCTATCCGTCGCGAGGTACAGGCACTTGGTGTGTTGACAATGGCAAATTGAGAGATTTTGAAACATTCACATGGCTATAAATGATGGAGCAGGTTAGGCAATGTGCTGAAAATTATTCCGGGAGCGGGCCCCAATTCGGAGTTTACTAAGAATTTTGTCAAATCATTCATAATTAATTTGTGTATGAATCAATTATTTAAACTGTATAAATTTAATAATATATTCTTAACAATAATATTGTTTAAAAATTATTAGCAGATTTCCCTTGGGAGTTCGTTAACGGCTAAAATCGGACGAGTGGGACGGGGGAGGTTTTGGAAATTTAGTGTAGGATTTGGAAAATTCTTAATATCTCCGTTGTTATGCAGAAGATCGAAAAATTGTAAAGAATCAATCTTATTGCAAATGTAAAGTTCTGTAAATGTTGTAATATACGTGTTTTCAAATATCTTGATTATTAACCAAGATATTTGCATTTTTTAGTTTTCGGTCTTCAGTAAACCTACACTCTTACTCATGTCATATTAACACTAAGCTGTTATTATATGAAACACTTTATTTGAAGCATAAATACCAAATACTGTTTTCATTGAACTTAACGTTAACGCTGCCCCTGCGTGACGAACTTTTTTTAAATACATACGATGTACTTAGCTCTACGGGGCATGGAGTAAATAAACCTCATTTTAAAAGGGTTCCTTCAAAGAGAATATAAATAAAAATTGTATGAGGATGGCCGCCTGGATTATTTGAGACAACGACGTATTGTTTGAGCTCTTCCAGTGATCCCAGTATGTGCCTGCCTCTTTCGATCCCAATAAAATACAGCCACCCTTGGCATTGTTTATTGGCACTGCCTTGTTGAGCTTTCATATCTGTAAAAGGAACAGGAAATCCCCGTAATCTGCGTCAGAGACCGGTCTTGCTGGTTTCCTTGCAATCATCGACTCAGAATACCTCTGTGGGGTTTTACATTCGTTCTCACGTCACATCTCTCACTCTGTTTTAATATTCATCTCAGCCTTTCTTTTATTTGTACTGTATATATCACCAAGAATTTATGCGTGACCTAGGAAACACTAAGAACACATTTTTGTCTTACATTGGCAGCCAAGGATGGACCATAACCCAATCATTGATTGTCCTCTGTAGTTACTAACTCTATAAAGGGAAAGTGTATTTGCTCCGCACAATGATACATGTGCATATATATATTCCATTGATTTAAGAACTGTAAGAAGGTAAGAACGTTCTTTAAACGTTCTTTAGTTTTATTGTTTGTGAAACGACTGCACACCTGAAGTCAGTGATTGCGTGTGCACAATTATCAGAATCCTACAACACTACTATTACACTACATCAATTTGTGGTTAATTTATTGCTAATACCTCGATCAAGATATTGATGGTGACTATCCCATATTCTGAATGACTGCTTAGCACCACGTGCTATGGTTTTCCTCCAAGATGGAGAAGTGGCCGTGAGTGCGAATTAAGCATAGAATCAGCTACGAAATTAAAATTAGACGTCCTTCGACTCTACCAGCCACATCTCTTTTCTTTCTTCTCGGAACGAGGAAACTCCTCGTGCCCCACCATAAATTTTTCATATATAAACCTCTCTCTTAATTTCAACCTCTATTGTTAATAGAAATAAACTATTAATTCAAGATAGAGCAATTCGACCTTTCTATTCAACTCTTCAATTTGTATTTTTAACATTAGTTTTACTGTTTATGGTTTTATTTCATTATATTTCTATCAGTATTATTCAATAAATTAGTAGGTATACTAAGGAGTTAATTCAATTGTAATTGTTGAGTACATGTATTGTGTAATTCTTCACACAAAACTTGAAGTTAGGGTGGGAGAGACTTGTGGATTGAAATAACTCAACTGACTCCTTGTACAAGATAGCAGTTTAAGCAGGTCCTCAAGGGAATCTAAGGATTGACTGGGTGGGTATATGAGACGACGGAGTTCTACTTAGTTGACGGGTATACTAGAAAAGAAAGATGTGGAGAAGGCCAGTGATGATGGCAAAAGATCTAAAATTTCTGCGAAAAAGTGAAGTACTTAAGAGACAGACACGTAGGCAATTCCAGAAGCAATACGGTACATTTGATATGACTTCTGTTTGTTTTAATTCATAAACTATCAAACAATACATAAAAATACGTATCACCACTTTTGGAAAAGCAGAATAGCGCACACTCCATAATGAGTGCATTTGCAGTTTATATTCATCTGATTATTTTAATTTAAAATATTGCCGATGATTTTTTTCTTTGTTCTGCTGAAGAAGGCTTGAAAGTCGGACCGTTATTTAAAACGTCTTTTTAAAAGGCCTAAAATCCCACGAAAATTATTAGGTAACATGCTAATTGTAAACCGTACCGACAATACCTAATAGTAATTATTGATTCGTATTTGGTTCTTCATATCTGCGAAGTTATATTTGTATCAATAAATTATCATTGAATACAACAGCATTATCGGTTCTCGCAGTGCCAATGTTAGAAACTAATCCCATGTAAATATCAATTTGTTTTTTATAAGACTCCAACTCTCTTTAGGTTACAACTTTTAATTCCGTCGCTTGAAGCATTAAGTAGGATTTAATTTATTCGGAAGCTTACTGTTCTTTACAATATTATATACTATAAATATTATTTGTATCTATTTTTGGTTAGCCGTCTGTGTGTACACTGTTTTTTGTTCTCAATGTACACTTGGTCTTACGATGGTAAACTGGAAAATACTAACACATGACCAGACACATTGTCGTATATTACATGAATTAGGCATTAACTACTTCTCTGATTGGACGTTATTACAAATTGTTTGCTTCAAGAGCAAAATATCAAGAATATATAAAAAACAAAAATGCATACTTTTGGTTCAATATCCCACAAAGTACCACAGCCTGCGACAACACTTCGGAGAGAGGTAAAAAGTGATCTTAAGCTGTAATATGGGGACTTAAGATGAAAGACTTATTCTTAATTCAGACAGCTATTTATTTATAAAAGCGAGGACATGTTTAATCTGACCCATAGGGTTTGGTATTGGTAGATGGAAATTACTGTTGGTTCACAAAGTATCATTGAATCGCTAAATAACCTCTTCAGAAGATCTAATACCCGATATTCGAAATTTGAATATTGTCACTACCTGCAGGACTAAAAATGGCTATGCTGCCAAATAACTAGTGGAATCGCAAAACTAACTTAATTGTATTGTGTATTTGACATTTTTTAGTTAAGTTAATGTTTTAATATTACAACCAACAACGCCTTTGTCTCATATAATACAGCCATGGAGATGAAAAACCATGGATACTCCAGTGGAGTTTGCTTATGAAACAAAATTAAATTATTTTTAACGTCCACTTCTTACTGCTATGACTACTTGGTATGGGTTATCTACAGTTTGCCACCTTTTTCTAGCCAGGGTGGGACTAAAGATTTTATTTACTGAGTCTATCACTAAATTAAGTCTTAATATAAGAACTCAGCACTTAAGATTTACCATATCAGATTAAAGCCAAGGCTTTAAACTTTTGGTCTTGTAAATATCGAGAGCCGAAAAAAGTTGTTCCATGAATTGACATTGAGAGAGTAAGGCAAATAGTTGGTTATCTATGGTGACACTAGCTAATTGTAGAAGAGAGGTAGAAGGCGAAGAGAAAACGGGAACAGAGAGGGGTGACGTAACGCCTGCCTGCTCGGGTGAAAGTATTATTGTTAATTCAATGTTTCTCCAGCTCATGACACAAGCCAGTCCTTTTCAGCAGACTTACCGGCTCACTAAAGTATCAAGCCAGTGCCTATTCCCGGGGAGTAGAGTCTGAATTATTAACTATATTAATCGTTTAGAAGATAAATTATTTGTAATGATGGCAGTCTGTTTTTTAGACAATTAAATATTCCTTATTTGAGGCTGGTATTGGTAAAACTAGTGTTGTTATTCCTTAAACTTATATAACCTTCATAGTTTGATAGGATTTTCTATTGCCATAGATGCCAGACAGTTACTAATAGCAAATCAATAAATATTTAATTTACAAGATTGTTATGCAAGCAATTTAACATTGAATAGTTATAATTGACTCAATATACAGATTATGAGCCGACTGTCTTCTGTGGCACGTAAGATAATGTGTTTTTCTACCATTTTAAGTAGTCCTCGAGTAATAGGTAATGTCATTTAAATATTCACGGAGCAGTTGTCAAGCACAATTCTGAATTGATTTATTAGACTGATTGATTTTGGCTAAAGTTACTAAATTTAATTAATTGGTTGAAGATTATTCAGTAGAGAGAATTGTTTATGAAAAAAAAAAAAAACTTTTATCTAAAGCATGGTTTATTCTTTCACATTTGTTGTTTGTGCTGGCAGTTTCTTAACACAATATTATTAATCTGTGACTATTGGTATGGCTACTTCAGAATACGAGCTATGAATTAGGTTACAGATAATAAACGTATCAAGCCAATTTCTTGATTACGTCGTCTACTATATTCTTGATGTTATCTTGACAAGCTATCGGATGTTATAAAAATGACATAAAGCTTACAATTAGATGCCTCTTAAATCTCGCGGGTCTTCAACGACACCTTTCATTGGCATTTCAAAGTAATTAGGTTCAATTCCCTTGAATATTCAATTCTATTGACTTGTTTTGTTACAACTACTTCCGTATTTCTTTTAGATGTACATCATATTTGTGAACTCTGTTCTTGTGTGTAGTCCGATGAATGTTACTTTATCGTCATGGACTTTTCATCGTATTTATACAGGCAGTAGTATTTTTATTTACCCAATTTCTTTTATTTGACACGGGGTTACTTAAAAACACTGAATGAAAAATTGTTTTGAATGGACATAATTTTTATTGATTTAGGAACTGATGTAGTATTATGCTGCTAAATTAAATTCCTAGTAGCTTAGTAGTCTTTCTGCTTCAATTGCCAAGGTATTAAAAGATGTCTGTCAATCGTTGTAAACATTTTTAAGTAAAAATGTAATTTTAGTAAAAATTTTTTACTTATATAATACTATTTAACGCATGAAAAATAAACATCTCTAGCCGATTTTTTTATTTTTTTTTTAAGAGATTCAAAGGTTGAAATTCTTTATATAGTAGAGAAATATATATTTCAGTGTGGGCTCGAACAGGTCACACCCTACTACTGGGCATCCGAGCAGAATACCAATATAATACAGCCTTTCTCATGGATAGATAATAAATACGAAAAACAGTTATTGCGTTATTACCACCCGTGTTTAAAAATAAATGTAAAGCTAAAATCAAATATTTATTCAACTAATTACTTTTATGCAAAATAATGAATATATGATCGACTAAATATTTGTACATATTTGCATGTGATGGGAAAAATAAGAGGCAAACATGACACCCGATGATATCACATGTTGATTCATTTCTCTAAACGTTATAAAACAAATTTTACCTTCCTCTTTATATTGCAAGTGATATTCTTAGGCCGCCATCTTCGTAAAATTTCAACAAATCACGAACTTGAATTTCTGTTTTAGACAGAATGTGCAAATATGTGGTGGTTTTTTGGACGATCAGATTGTTGCACATGATTAATATATACCTGTGTGTGTTTCTGAATGCGCGTGCATGTCACATTTTTGTCATTGTTAGGATTGACAGAGAAAAGAAGAATATTTTTTTCTGCTTCGAACGAAAAATTGTAGATGGCTAACTTTGGCCAAAAGGAAATTTGCAATTAGCCAACTCGCGTCCACAATTGACACAGGTGAAATGTATGCAAACTATGCCTGGATTACTCATTGGTGAGCACAACTGGGACTAAATAAACAAAATGCATTTTATTCCACTATATATTCTGGACCGCAAAAAAAAAAAAAAAAAAAAAAAAAGTAATTTATTTAGACTTCTAATTATGGCCTTTGCATCAATATATTTTCATTTTATTCATATTATATATTTTCAGTAAATTCATAATTCCCTTTAATACGATAAGTGCTCCATTGGAATACAATCGTTTTAACTAGAAGTATTTCCACTTAGTAAAAATGCCTCATACTTAAGCCCTAAAATAACGATAATTGTCTAGACTCATTAAATGACTAGATGTAATTGTAAATAATAAGAAGCATGTAGCAGTCGTTTTCCATGATTTCATCAATGCCTATAGTACTCATCCACATCAGGATATACAAATGCACCACTTGACATCGGTAGAGTCCCGTGTGTTATTAGACTATCCCATAAAAACCGTTATCGTTAAAAGGTGACACATTTGATAAGGCTATCATATTGGCTTTAGTAGAATTTATTTCTCTGCAATGAAAACTTATTGCTAGAAACATATGATTTAATAAAACTTGTTACTATCAGAGCTGGAGAAAAACAACAACTTTCTGAATTATAAAATAATAAATAAATAAAATAATGTACTGAATAATGGAATAAGAGGCATGCCCAACAAGACGTAATACTTCTTTATAGAAATGATTTTTAGGATAACAATCTACAATAAGATATGCCTCACTTACAAGAAACATCGTGAATAAACATTTCAACGACCTTTGACGTAATTTCAAATTCACGTATTATCTAGATTACTTGTGTAATTTAAAATAAATTAAAAATAAAAATTTTTGCCACATAAAGTAAGATCCCCTTGGGAATACTGTGTATCATTGTTTATATATTAAATACATACTCTACGCACACAAACACACACACACACACACAAACACACATATATATATATATTGACATATTTGTCTGTCTAGCGGTCACAATTTTGGTTTCATTGGTACGAAATTCGATATTTAAGTATGTTGTGTAAAACTAAATATTTGTAAATATGAAACTAGTTAACGGTTGAAACTGGACGAGTAGGGGTTTAGACGGGGGATTTTTTGATAATTAGAAATTCTTCTTCTTCTTCCCGTTGTAATGACCCCCCCCCCCCCCTAGTGAAGCATTGATCATTTGATAGATACTAGCAGATACGTGGTTCTATCCGTTTTAGAAATAGTGAATAAACATAGGAAATAGATATTTTCCTTATTCATTTGGATATGCCTTTACACCAATTTAATTAATAGTGCGCTACGTGCTACATACTAGATCGAATCAGCAAAAGAAAAGGAAAGGAAAGTTAATCGATTAGAAATAATTAAAGACAACTCTAGTTGTTCGTTAAAGGCTAACGAAAATAATTAATCTCATGAAGCAATAAATTAACAAATATTAATCTATTATGTAATTCAGTAAAGATTGTTATTCTAGCTTCTTTGGCGTGTTGGTAATTAATTATAAATTAATTTGTTCTTTATCGTGTACTTTTGCTCATTTCATTAACAATCAACTCTTCAGGACGGTATTTAACATGTCAGGGCGTTGTTAAAATTACACGAGTAGGTGTTTACTGAAAGATGGAGGCTAAAACATCCAATCACGACATTCATGATTGAGAAAATATGAATATGGCATTTGTTATAAGATTGGTTCCATACAAAGTTCCAATCCGGCTTAATAATATGGAAGCATTTCAAATTTTCGAAATCTCCACGTCAAAATCCCTTTAATCTGTATTTCAGCAATTAACTAAGTTCATCTTTAGTTTTGTATGAAACGCGTACCTGGAGTTTGGTAGTGATTAAATTATAATTGCGACCGCGGCAACTGACACACACACACATATATATATATATATATAACATATATAAAAAACATTTTCGTTATCTTCCGGGTAGGATCGAGGGACATTTGATTTTTTTTAAATGGTGTGACCTCATTAGATGTTTTCCCTTGAGGGAAATCTGCTGAAAAATAGGTAGGCACATTTCTTTTAACCGCAAAACACATTTGGGCACGTAACCACCAACACGCGCAAATATTCACAAGGAAAAACGTAAATTAGAAGCTCTGGTTCAAAAAAGAATTATATAACCAATATTTTGAGCAGGCCCGGGACAAGATTAACAAGTATCGCCTTGTCACAAATATATATATATATACACACATACATACACATATGATATATGATGCCATCTGCAGTTGACAAAAGGTCCCTTCACGAATCATTTTCATCAGTCTAATAAGCTTCCTAGACGTCCCCACTAATGGTTTCATTAATTTTGGCTTCTGTTCACCTTCGTAAGCCTGTTGGTTGTTATACTCGAGACTCTTTTCAAGCATTTGTGAGGGATATTCTATTAAAGTCTTAACCGTATGCACTAACTACAACCAAAATGTTATCGTAAAGAGTTTTGACTATAATTATCATTCTTAAGTTTGATTCCTTTTCGCTTCCTTGCAATAAGTAAAGGGAGTAGTGTAATCAACAATGTTTTCAAATTTATGGTGAACAGATCAATCAATTATATTCTATGGTATTTTTTGATCTTATATATTATTATTATTATTTATTAACGTCCACTATTTGCAACTTAGGCTACTGGTTACCACCCTTTTCTAGCCAGGGTGGGGTTTTAGGATGTTATTTAATGAATTTCGTCACTAAATAATTTCCTTTGCCCAGGCGAGAATCGAACTCGCCACTCTAGGTTTACCATGTGAGATAAAGGTTAACGCTTTAACTCGCATGGCTAACCTGAGCCCCGATCTGATATACGTATTGAAACAGAGATACACTAATTTGAAATTTACCAAACAAATATTTTGTTTATTTCATTCCACGTTAGATGTTGTACATATAGGGCCAGTATTCCCCATTCTGCTGGCATTTCCTCTTTTGTCCATATACAATAAATGCAATGTAAGCGCGTACAAATTCAAGAGAACCTCTGAACCTAGAAGGGGTACTAGGTGTTTTGTTAAATTTTTGGAGTCCATGTTCAAGGGCTGGAAAGCCATAAGAATGATATTTTGAACCGTGAGGTTATCCGGTTATAAATTTTGCACATTATACCAAATGGAGGCAGGACGAGGGGCGGATATATGAAAAGGCAAGCAGAGGTGGCTAGAAGGACTTGTGGAGTCAGGGATTGGAAGATCCTAGTTGCAGAACTCACCAAGTGGATTTAATGGTGGTAGCGCCAAGTAGTTATGAGGTATTAGCAGATTTCCCTCAAGGGAAATCAGCTGTTGAGCTATTGACGCTATTTTCGAAAAGTTTTTCAAATGTCCATCGATCCTACCTAGTAGATGACTAAAATGAGGCCCGTTCAATGTTATATTTGTGTGTGTCTGTTATCAATGTAGCGCTTGCAATTTCTTGGTTATCGTTACCAAACTCCACATATAATCGTTTTATGTAAAAAGAAACATCAAGTTCGTTGTTGGCTGAAATACGACCAGCGGGAGGGGGGGGGGTTAAGGGAAAGAATTTCTAAAATTCTTATTATCTCCATTATTATGCGTCGGATCAAAAATTTGTATAGAACCAATCTTGTTACAAATGTAATGTCCTATACACAATGGCATGTGCATTTTTTCGCTATATTTATTACTAACCATGATACTTGCATTTTATTGTTTTCGGCCTTCAGTATTAACAATAAGATGTTATACTATGAAGCACATTATTTGAATCAAAAATACCAAATATTGTTCTTATTGACGTTTACGTTTTGAGATAAATGCAAATACGTGACACGCATGGGAAATTTTCTTATCTGGAAATAAGTTAATGCTTCCCCTGCGTGACGGGCTTTGTTCCATTTTCACTACAAAATACTAAATTATTAGCCTAAGTGTCCAAATCTTGTTTACATAGTATTCTTACTAAGGGGAAAAATGAGAATAAAATACATATGACATCATCTTTGCAGGTATGACGCACGAACAAATGACGTCATCTGTGTGTGAAATTTAGTTTGAGAAGCTGCCGCGTAACAAACTCTCTAAAATTAATCTTTTTTACTCAATAACCTAAGCAAAATAAACTTTTTCTACAGTAGTATTTCAAACTTTAGATACATCCCAAATTTATTCAGCCTAACTATACAAATCATCCTGAAATAAAGGCAAAACATATCACACAATATAAGACGTTCGCAATAAATATTCTTCATAAAATTAATAACCCAAGTATCATCAGGGTGGAAGATAATTCCGGTAAGGGAAAACAATCTAACAGTATTTGCAATCCATTTCCTCCTGTATATTATTGGGAGTTTCCGTAATATTTGAGCAACAAAATAACAGTATTATCCATTATAGGAAATGCCCCTTTTTAACAATTGTTCATGCAAAATGTTTTGTTTTCATGGATATTACAATTTACGCTTTTCATTTAATCTTTGGCATCGACAAAGTAAGGATTACAGCCAGAGCTTATTGTTTATTGATTTGAAAACGCAATTTCTAATCCACATTTATATCTTAATTAAGGGTGGATTTAAATAATAAGTAATATTAAAGACAGACGAAAACATATAGAGATATAAGGAAATCTGAAAACATTGGATGAGTAGAAAGGGGAGGGGGGGGGGTGTTATAGCGTATGAAGATCAAATATTTTAGGACTTCACCTACAGGACTCCTTACATAACATTTTATAATGAGTCATACATATACAGCACACACTCCATATATTACACAGAATTATAGGATAAAAGGACAGATAGACGGATTTTAAAAATACTATTCCCGTTATTTGTTATCTTTATCGATGTACATTTCCTCGTGCATCACAGTTATTCTTATTGCTTAGTAATAGTCTCAGAAAAAAAAAATTGATGCGCACTCGATTTAATAATTGCAGCAAAACTTTACGGGCTAAAGTCAGTCATTTCGTAGCTCTTTTAAATAATGATAGAATATTATATACCAAATATAATGAATTTGTTTTATTTAACTGAGTTACTGTTTTCAATTGCCTTGAATGGACAGTAATATTATCACTTTTATGCAATAGAATAGAATTCTACATTGAAAATGAGAAATGCAAACGTTACCACCTGATTTCTTGGTGTACATGATAATAATTACTTTTTTTTTTGCAATATACGTAATACTTTAGAAATGATTATTTGCTGTAATAACACTGGTTTAGGTGTTAGTGAACAAACATGAGTTGATTGAGAAGGATGAATGGATTAATAAATTTGGAGAAGTACTTACATTGACTTTAGAAGACCGAATTATCACTGACAGCCAAGCTAAACACTGTATGTTATTGCGTTGACGGCATACGTAGAATATATAAAATATGTAATTAGAGAGATTATGCCCCTATACTGGAGGCTATTGCATCAGGAATGCGAACAGGATGAGGGTGGAGCACTGTGTGTAGTAATTAGGGTGGTGTCACTAACCTCTTTGGTGGTGATATGCAAGCAACTCCTTGTTGATGAGCGATGAGTAAGCGAACGACTAGAAGGATACTCGGAGGTCCACGCGGAGCAGGCTAGAAGGAGAGACTGTGGTAGCAGCAGAAGAGAGCTGGTTATCTGGCGTCCCCACCACCACCGGGAGAGGGACCAGGTATACTCCCCCTCTACCTTTGAATAATTCCAGCTTGCACTATCTGGCTTCCATCAGTGGGAATCCTACAGATCCGGATTCTTCACTCATCATAGTCCCCTTATAATGCCAGCCAGGATTGCAATAAGGCCGTTCTACTTTACTCGGCTTAGTCACTAGGAATGCTCTCTAGACACTCCGGGCTTTCTGTCCTTGAACTGCCGAAAAATTAATGCCGAAACACACTCGTCAGAAAAAGTCACTTGACTCACAATTAACAGACATAACCCTACTCCATGGGTTTTCGAAATAAGATCACAACAAAATATCATAACTTTGATAATACTCTTTGCATTATAGTTACGTCATACCGAGAGGGGGGAGGGGAATGTTCAGCCCATGAGGCACAAAATTCGAACGTATCTATACATAACTGTGTAATTAAGGTACCTGATTAAACGTGGATTAATGTAGAACTATTATAATTAATTTTACTAAGAAACTATTGTTACTGTTAAAAAAGAAGGACAGGGACATAATGTCGCTATGTGTAGGACGAATGGAAACCCAAATGCCCCTTAGAACAGAAACTGAAGACGTCTATAGTTGAAGGAGCATTGCAGAGGTACGCGACCACTAGTTAAAAATATGAGGTAACGATCGGAAGTGGGAAATAAACATTTTAAATTTAATACGGCCACACACAGGCACTTAATGACAAGGACATACAACCCTATACGCAAATACTACAACAAGCACCTAACGATAAAAGACATACTGATAGACTGCATTAAACGAAAAAACCTTGTCATACCCCACGATATGACAGAACTACTATTTTTTTTTTTTTTTTTTATCAGAGACCCTAGGTAGTATGCCTATGTATGTAAATAAGAAAACGAAAGAAGAGAGGAAAGGGATAATAGGAGAAAAGATAAGAAGAACCAGATGATAGTAGCCTAACCAGACCAGGGAAGCAACCAAAGTCAAAATCAAATGTACAATAGGGGTGAGACAAAAAAATAGGCTAATCTTACTGAACTAACTATACTAATCTAAACTAAACTTGCGGACTTTTGAAAGCATTGTCGAGGATGGCGCCATTAAAACTATATTAAACCTAGCTCTAACCTACTTAACGACAAAACTACTAACTGACAGCAGCGAATATATTCCACAAATACTTATTATTATTATTTATTTATTTACGTCCACTTTTTGCAACTGAGGCTAATTGGGACAGGTTATCTACAGGTTACAACCCTTTTCTATCCAGGGTGGGACTAAGGATTTTATTTAATGAATTTCGTCACTAAATAAATTCCTTTGCCCAGGTGGTAATCGAACTCCCACTCTAGGATTACCATGTGAGATTAAAGCCAACGCTTTAACTCACACGGCTAACCTGAGCCCCTTTCCACAAATACTAACATATCTAAAACATATAAACATTTATAAATACATATAGAATAAAAATACAATAGGACTACAGCATACTTATGAAGATTTAAAAGGCATAACGTTTATTATATTTAAATTGGCAAAGTACGTATATGAGAAAACCTCAGATTGTTAAGAAAAAACGAAGTAATTGACGAGTTCATGTTTTGAATTTTAAGCAAATCTAGACTCAATGTTGGAAATTCGGTTTCACTTGTAGTCTCTAATAGCTTGGAGTAGTTGAGAGATAAATAAAATATTCATTAAATTACTTCAAACTGAGTAATATGTACTGACGCACAAGAATTCATATTTTTTAGATCTTTAGTCATTGGTTAGTCTGGCGCTAAAGAGGAATAAAGAAGATTTAAGGGATTTATTTAAGACTCGTCCACAGGGTAAGTATAGACGAATGGAACAACCTCGGGTATCTCTTGTTTCTGCTTGATCAAATCAAACCACATATGAAGATATGAAATTTATCATGGAGGAAGGGTAGTATTGAATGCACTGTTGGAAGGTATTACAATCCGGTATAATCAACTCTGAAGACGAGCACTATCTCTAATCATGGGACAAACAGATAATCACAATACCTGCAACAGGTGTATGTATGATTTGGTCAAATTCCCCAAAGAATCTGTGGGAAAACTTAATCCCTACTTGAAAGAGTACTTCTCCAAAATTATGACTGACTTTTCTGCAGTCACAATGAAGTTTAACCATATTCCATAAAGAGGGGCACTTTTAGGAATAACAAAGTTGAGTTATTAGTTATAATAAACACTAGAAGAGACGAAGTAGTTCTTGCTCGTTTGAGACATGGCCGTTCACGGATAATACACGGACACCTCATGACTAGAACTCATCCACCTTTATGTACACTGTGCAATACACAACGAACAAACAATCACTTACTTACAGACTGCTGACTAATTACCTACCAACCTATCAGAACTACTACACAACAATAGCCCGTACATTAAAACCCTCATGAAACACCTCAAAGAGACACAAATTTACAACCAGATTTAACATTAAATAACTAAACATTAGGCTTAATGAATTAGATTTTTGCTCAGAATAATATCCACTGGAGAAAAAAATAATTACCGTACTTTTACCTACGACTGTAGATCTTTTTTTATGTTTTTATAAGGTGGCTTTACCTAAGCTAGTTTACTCTTATAAGAAGAAAATTTTGAATCACTTAAATTGCGAAAAAACCTAAATAAATAAATTATTAACTAACATCAACAAACTGTTGCCCAATAATATGAACTTCAGAACGTACGAATTCATCTGACGAAGTGCACATTGAATGTCATATTTTTTTTAAAAAATGTTGAAATGCTCCCCACCCCCTTAGAAATTTTGTAGTCATAGATTAGCTTGAGAAAGAAATTCCAGTTTCTACCACAAACTCCATTAGTTTCAGTCATTTCATTAAACAAAAATTGCGACCACTAGAGCGTTAACAGACAAATTATATATATATATATATATATATAGTTTTGAACGGACCTCATTTTTAGCAGATTTCCCTTGAGGGAAATCAGCTATTGAGGTCGTACTCATGACGCGAGTTTTGAAAAATTTCTTCAAATGTCCATCGATCCTACCCAGGAGATGACGAAAATGAGGTCCGTTCAAAATTATATATATATATATATATATATATATATATATATATATATATATATATATATTTGTCTGTTAACGCTCTAGTGGTCGCAATTTTTGTTTGATCGTTACCAAACTTCATATTTAAGCGTTTTACGTAAAAAGAGAGATCAAGTTCGTTAATGGCTGAAATCGGACCAATGGGAGGGGGGGTTTAGAGGGGGATTTTTGAAAATTCGAAATATCTCCGTTATTATACGTCGGATCGAAGAATTGTATAGAATCAATCATATTGAAAATTAAATTAACTGTAAATTTCGTTCTATACAGTTTTTCTGTATCTTGAATATTAACCGAGATATTTTCATTGTATGCATGTGTTTGGTCGGCAGGAGTCGGCTATGATCGGGACCCTCCGCCGAGAGCTAGTGCGGGCCGTTTCGGTAACTATTCGTCCCTCGTGAATAGGTTAATACGTGGATTCCCTACTACTACTGTTGTTATTAGGCAGATTTCTCTATTGTAAAACTTCACGTGGGAAATCTGCTTAGTTTACGAAACCCCTGCGTGACGGACTTTTTATTTTTCGTCATCTCCTGGGTCGACGGACATTTGAGAAAATCGCGTTAATGGTACAGCCTCAATATCTGATTTCCCTTCAGGGAATCTTCTAAAAAGTAATAATAAATTATTATTACGGTAGTCAAGTAATGTTTAATGTGGTAGCCCGTGTGAAAGGATAATAACTAGTTCAAGCTGGAATGAACAAATTACAGGCATTCAATATATAACCCCCTTAATATTTTATTTTAACAGTTTAAATGCTCATACAGTTTCATAGGACTTTAATAATTTCGTCATTTTCTTGTCAGCCATTGTATTTGTGTGATAATTCAATTGTTTTCTAAAGCCTTTTGTATGAATAAGTGGATGTACATTAATTTTTGTTTCATCTTTGGACTCATTGCATCTTCCATTCGCAATAGTAATTTCATATGAAAATAAATAAATCCTTTAATTAATGTTTAAGTATTATTATGATATGACGTTTATTGATATATCTTACCATTTGAACTAATTGTCAAGCACTTGTAATTTGAATTAGTCCCAATCCTAATTAATTACTACATCACATTGCTTTCCTGATTTTAATGATATGCTTCCATTAAGCTGACGTCACAAGTGTTGTTAAGTGTGCTTGAGATTAATACGTACTTTGCAACAGTAGCGGCGCAAATGTTTTGGAGCCCGCAACAGATACCAAAACCTTTGAGTATTGAAGGTACCCCGTTATCTTAAAAATAATGTATTATCACACCTATATAGTTCAAACTATCACTTTACATTATAAGTATATATAACTGAGAAACTTCAGTTATTTGTTTATTTTTTTGTCCATTTTATTACATGGTAGGGACTCCCAGACTTGAAGTTTGTGACCAATTGAAATTTTATTCTTCTTTTATATATTTCATGCCTAGTGACATTTTTATCTAAGTATTGCAAACATGTAATTGACAACAGTTCCATCAACGAAATCTTTCGACATAATATGAAATTTGAGGACCTTACCCATAAGTGATTGTCTTGTATAAAATAACTAATACCCATCGCACGAGTATCGAAGCTGGTCACGAAAGAGAGTCCATGAAATTCTAAAAAAATACACCAAGGTTAAATGTAAAAATTCTCGTAAGCATTTATATCGAACGAATTTCGGTGTCCTTGTCTTGTATCTCAGTATATAAATACTGTCATTAGGAGTAAATATAAGTGGATAAGTGGAATTGGGGGCAAATCCAACCGCATATCCATGTAGCCAATTTTGCCTGATGACGCATAAAAAATGTACTAGGATTATTGTTTGGCACTAACCTTTTATCCAGAATGTGCAATTGTTGAAAAATTGGCAATTCACCCACACACTCGCAAATATATACATACAAATTAGTTATGTGTGTAATATTTATATACCATTTATGTGTACCATTTATATTTGCATAAACAATAAATAACATAACATAAGGAGAGTTAAGTAATATAAGGGAAGTTCCTTTAAAACGAGAATATAATTATGAGCAGTGCCTGAGGAGCGAAGTCGGGCCGAAACATAGAAACAGTCTAGCTTTTGATAGCCTGAATATAAATGAAGATCTTTTATATATTATTAAAGTAATTTTAATGCTCTAAAACTGATTCCTCCCAAGTTTCTCTCTAGATGAAAAGTGTTGGAAGTGCAAGTTTGACGAAAAACCTGAAGCAATATTTATTTCCCAATTTTCGCCGGCTCATATCTGGCGGGCGATCTACTGGTTATGTTCTACTAGCCTTTGATGAGATATAGAAATGGTTTGCCGTGTATAAATTATAAATTTATTTATAAATGTCAATAAGGGGAATCGAAATAATAATGGAGAATTATAAAAATTGGGGAGTCTTTTTTACATTAGCCTCGCATTTCAAATTAGGTTATAATCACATGAATTTAGAAATACCAGTGATAAAACTATTATAAACATTGATAAAAGAAAGTTTTAAGAGAAACTGAATCACATTTATTACAAGTATAAAATAACTTGATAATATTGCATTAAACAAGTCATCGTTTTGATGCCTTCTTCCCTAGACGAACTCACATATGTAGGAGTCTACCATTGTTCTCCTTGTTCCACATTCATGTTTATTTCTAAGTTTTAGTGAGGACCACAATGATTCCACACGTTGTGTATGTGCCCCAGTTTTCATATCAATGAAATTTTTAGAGTGGTTAACAGTAAAATGTTTATATTTCATTCCTGGTACTTTTTTTAGGCCGCGATATGACCTCCAGCAGTCAGAGTATATTGTTGTTCCAGGCCTAATAAAATGGACAATGCACTCCGTCAATGTTTCCTTGCTTCTGTTAGGGACGGCATATAGAAAGCACCAAATTGTAACAGTTATTAAACTAATATCTCAGAAGTATTTCTAAAATCATGTTATTATAACCTAATTGGAAATGCAGGGCTAATGTAAAAAAGACCCAAATTGGGTAAATGTAAGATAGACGTAAGACACCCGTCCCAACTATCCTCAGTAGCACAAAGTGGAGGTAAATAAATAATGATTTCTAGTTTTACACGCGAAGCAGCTAATGGCTATTTGTCGAATGTTGATGAATTTAGTATCCTTTATCCTTGATCAGATAAATCTAGTTTCCCGTTAAAATATAACGTTTGAATCGACTAGCATTCAGAGAAAGAATACGATAAAATTCTGTTCAGACATTAGTATCCAGTATGTGATAATAATAATAATACACAATAATGATAACCAGGCGATATTGCGTAGATTGTTCACACACATGCACAAACAGCACGTGTCCCTCCTCTCTGAATATAGTTAAATCGCTTTGGTCACAACTTTAATTAGCTTCTACTGGATTTTCTGCTTTGAGTGTTATCTTACAAATCCTTTAACTAAAACACTTTTGTACCCTTCTTCGAATATGGCAACTCCTTCAGGTTTTGTCCTGTGTTGCGGCCACCTTGATTCTCTTCCACACGACAAACGAGGCCAAGGCTCAATGTGAATCAGCAAAGCCGAGGCCTACCATTGGACAATGAGATTTCACCTTTGATAATCCATCAATTCTAACGCAATTGCAATCTGCTACTATTAATTATCGCAAGGAAATTTGTTTTTTGCACGACACGTTTTCTAAAGGACTGGTTGTCTATTAAAGCTGTATAATATATTGCTCTTCTAATTATTTAAAGTTGTATTAAATAATACTAATTTATTTGTTCCTCGCAGAGATTCATTAAAATTACACGGCCTCTAGTCCTTTAATATAGTAACTAGCTTACCTCTATGATAAAATCTATTTTGGAGTGGTTATTTTCATGACACCCCGACTGCTAAGAGTTTCGTACAGTACACTTGGTTGTTCTACTACTTTAATTGGTACAATTATTTTGTACGGGTTATCCTAACATCCACGCTACCATCATTCGATAGGCTTATAATGTAACTGGGCTTTCCCAAATTAAGCATCAATATGGCCCAATGCAAACAACAAATTGTATTTTTTTTATTTCTGTCAAATAGTTGAGTGACCTAAAATCTATTATATCTCGGTGGCCACTTCATCGCGCCTTTGACTTCATTCCATCTTGCGTCTCCGTTCGAGTCAGTCTGTATTTGACTTATTACATTTTTGATCTTATAATTCAGCATCTCTAATTTAGGACATTAAGCTCACGATTCATCTTTTCCAATATCTATCCTCCTATCATCATTCTCCCCACTCTTTGAACTGAAAATTTAAGCCCCATAAGGACTGATTTGTCGGTCACGGAACATGTGGGGCAACATCAAATAACGAAGCTTCAAGGAGAAAAAGAATTTTATTTGTTGACCGAGACAACAAATTAAGAGGGTATTATTTTTGTTCCTTGCATAAAGATTACTTAACTACGTTTTGATTAGGCTTCATAGTCTGCATCAGCCCAAGGTGGAGTTGGAAGGCCACCAGCGACACCACTAACTAGTGAATGTAATGTACACTGGCTAAAACATGCTTAGAGCTTTTATGTCTTACTCACCTACCTACTGAACCTAGCCTAAGCGTGCTCAAATAGAAGGAAGAATGATTTTTTTTTATTCTTGACACTATTGCACACACACACACACACACACACACACACACACACACACACACACACACACACACACACACACACACACACACAACTAACCTTCCACTATCGTATATCAATCAAACTATCAATCAACTATTTTCTAAAGTAAGACTATAGACACCACGCGAACAACAGGGCGTAGAACTCATGAGTTAATAAGTATTAAATTTCGTTTACAGTTATCCTAACTAGAGTACCAAGATGTACCTAGTGTAAATGATATCTCCAAATCTCAAGGCATTTTCAACACAATATATAATAATAATATAATTGGTGGAGTTTTACCTATTCATCCATGATAAGTCAGTGTATAAGAATAAGAGAAACTCTAGATGGTGGCTCCGGGAACGGGAGTTGGACCACAGAGATGGAATTGATTTGGTTCACCGCAACTACTGCTTCTTCTTCCCACGATACCTACTGTTTCGCTATTGACAGTCTTCAATTATAAATCGAATATTTACCACTTATATTGGGAAGGCTGTTGAGATTCCACCATGTTTTCAGGATAGTTGTAAAACCATTCATAAATATAAGCATTCTTGTAGTGAAAATCAAGGCATTCTCTTCCCACAATATTGAAATTGTTTTTTAAAAGCAAGTATCTGGGAAGTTGAAGAGATTGGGTTTCCTCTCATATATTTGTGAAGGATATAAGAGATCTTTTTCTCAAAAATTGTGATTAGCAATTTTCTGTAAAGGAAGGTACCTAGTACAAATGTCTAGTCGTTCTTTGAATAAAAAGTAATTAAATGAATAACATTCATTACTAGCAATATGACGAAGAACAAGTAAGAAACGGTATTTTATAATGGCCATGCAATCTGTAATTAATTTAAATACTTTTGAAACCACTACAAATTTTTAAAAGATACTTCCAGAAAAATAGGCTTTTGAAAAATTGCTCGTTATCTGAGCGCTATCTCTATGCATTATGCATTGATTTGGAACTGACATGAGCTACAACAAACAAGGCCCACCCGAAGAAGCCGATTCTAAAATTGGGGATACCAAAAAGCGGACGTTAATAAATAATAAACTAAAATTGAGGAAAAGTAGTATATTGCACTGAAATGACGCTACTGGAGCTAAGCCGTTATCGAAGATCGGAAAGAGTTCCCAAATCTAAAACAAGATATGTTTGTAATCAAAGGCACAGTATTATTTTCGAGTAAACATTTTTGGATCATCCTAAAAAAAAATATTAACCTTTTTGGCCAACAAATATCTACAGATTAGTTATTTACTAATAAATTTAAGTGGATTCCTTTATTTAAATTGTTTAAAGCATTTGTATTGTATAAAGCAAAAATATTAATTGTTTTGACCCGATGAAAAACTAAGGCTTAATACTGTTAGGCTTTGGAGTTCAACGTCATTGACGACGTGTATGTTGATCATTTTGGCCATTAACTATTATTGTGAAAATAGGTATTATCCCTTGACAAAGTTGTAAAGGGTCAATATTTCATACCTGTAGTCCTACCTAGTGCAATGACCTATTGACCATGGAGGTCTAGCCCATTCTGTAGAACATCTACCCCAGATATATCACTCATTTGCATACCGATATTATTTACACTTACAGTGTTTTTACATGGAGATGAAAGATCCTTTTTATTTCCACTAATAGCAATAAAATTCAATCTACTTCTTTTTCTTATGTAAATATAAATTATGTAAACCTATTAGAAAATAAGATACTGATAGAAATATAATTGAAGATTTATTTATAATACTTTGTGAAAATCTTTCTTAAGATGACCATTAAAACATGAGTTTTACATTATTAGAGATAATAAACATGCTAAACGAGTTTAGAAATTACACGACTGTGCGCAATGTTTTCGTTTTCATATTCGCGTTTGCACTAAGGACCTTCCTTCATAGTTCCCTCCATGAAGTACAAAACCTTGAATTGAATAAAATTATAGTTTTGAAGTTGTACAGTTGTATTTCTTGTAAAATTTTGATTTGTAATGCGTAGTCACTAATTTATGAAATCCATTCCTTTGTAAATACAAATACTGTATATTGGTTTAAACATTTTTGGGAAAGAAAGTCTGATGGTCTACTATATCTATTATGGCAGCAGTTCTGTGGGATAATTTTGAGGTATTTAATAATTTAACAAAATAATATATCTATTTGCATAATATGTGTTAAAATTAAAATATAAATGCCCACAATCCAACTTCGGAAACTAAGCAGATTCCCCTACATAAAGATAAGGCAGTCTTTGGAGGATTCTTTCTCTCAAACTTCTGGTTTCTCACAAGTCACATTCAATGCTGACAATCAATGGCACAATCTTTATTTTGGTCCTGTCATTAATGAAGTAGTAACTCCGAAGTCTTAACATAATCTTGAACTCGTTCTCCCTAGTGCAGCTGGACGTACTCAGGTGAAGAGAAGATTTCACTTTCACTTCATCGTATCTCCTGCAATTCAACAACGATATTGCAGCAGCCCAGCCTCCGAAGTTATACTCGCTACTGATAGCAATATGGCTTGCACATTTCAAGTTCCAATATTTGTTTAAACCGCTTTTAGGAGATTTCCCTTAGGGGAAATCAGCTATTGAGGTCGTACTCATGACGTGATTTTCGAAAGATTTTTTCAAATGTCCATCGATCCTACCCAGGAGATGACGAAAATGAGGTCCGTTCAAAATTATATATATATATATTTGTCTGTAACGCTCTAGCGGACGCAATTTTTGTTTGGTCGTTACGAAACTCGACATGGCTGAAATCAGACCAGTGGGAGGAAGGGGGGGGGGGTTCAGAGGAGGGATTTTCGAACATTCGAAATATCTCCGTTATAATGCATCGGATCGAAAAATTGTATAGAACCAATCTTATTGCAAATTGAATTTACCATAAATATTGTTATATACATTTATTCTCTATCTTGAATATTAACAGAGATATTTGCATTTTTATTGAGTGTGTGGGACATGTCGGGTATTGGTCGGATTATTTCGGTTTCCGTAACTGTTCGGCTCTGGTGGAAGCTTCTTCTAACCTTACCTATCGTTTCAGCTTTTACTTTATTAGATTTATTCAAATACGTTCTGTTCGTCCGCCCCCCCCCCCTTTCTTTACTTCTTGGACTACTAAAATTTGAGTTATTAAAATATAAATTATTCTTACAATTCAGAAGCCGTTTCCGGTGGGAATTTATTAAAATTAACTGAAAGATTTCTCATAACCGTTTGTATTTACTCACGGTGTTGTTGTGTTACCAGTATGGAGATTTCTCTATTGTAAAAGTTCACATGGAAAAACTTCACGTGACGGACTTTTTAGTTCCTCTCTGGTTAATTTTCGTTTTATCTGATTTTATAGCTAGATCCGCTGTTTATGGCCCTCCATGTACACATCTGTACTCGGGGACAATATTTTAGACCGTCGCCTCACTGTCATTAATATCAGCCCCCCCCCCTCCCCCCGCAAGGAGATGAAATAAAATGAAATGTGTTTATTTCCATTAAATGTTATGGAATTAATATATATTATTATGTGAATTAACATAATAGGATACGTCGTTTGTTTTTCTATAAACAATTTTCTAATTATTGGAATTACATTTATTACATATTATACTTATATAATACATTCGTTAAAAAATATGCCAGATTCTAAAAATATATAGTATAAAATTCGTCAATTTAAATAATTATATATAATAAATTAGTTTCATTAACAATCTCAATACAACTCTAAATATGTAGAATTTTTTTACAACTCTATAACATATATTATTTTATTTGTTGGCATACAAATTTATTAAAGGATAACAAGCTTTATAAATGGTGAGAAACTTGTCCCACCCAGAGAAAATGTACCCAGTCTCAAATTATTTTTATTACAAACATTTAGTAGTTTTATTTAAAAATTGAACATTTTTTAATGTATTCATCTTGAGCGTCATTCATGAAGCTCTTTAGTTTATTTTTTAACAGAGGGTATTTTTTAATAGATTTGATGCATTCGGGCAGAGCGTTGAACAGTTTTATTCCTGAAAATGATACGCTTTTTCTCGAAATATTTATGTTTGTGGTTGAGGACTTGGAGCATATTCCTGTATCTGGTTTTATGATCATGTGTTATGCTATTTTTGAAAAACAAGTTCATGTTTTGTTAAACAAACAATATAGTTTGGTACATAGATAATGAAGGGTAAGTTATTATTTTTGTGAGTTTGTCCACAGTCAATCCTAAAAGCCTTATCGTGGGGACTGGTAAGATGTGATGATCATAAACTGAGATGACTTCTGATGGGAATGTCTATTCTCCACCCTCAACCCTCCTCTTTTACCTTGGTTTGGAATTGCAGCGACTGTGGTTCCAGCTCTCCTAGTAACAACAGGATTAGCAAGACCACACAAGTGGAATATAAAGCAGGTTTTACAAGGTAAGCAGTGAAGATTAAGACAACGATTGCTTCAAGTACATACAGATTTATCAGATTTCCCTTAAGGGAAATCAGCTATTGAGGTGACACTCATGACGCGATTTTCGAAATTTATATATATATCTATATATATATAAAATTGTAACCTCTGTCTGTACATTAATTTTTTTCGCAAAATTTCTCGGTAACTATTCGTTTCACATGTCATAGACACCATAACTGCATTTTGTTTCTTTCGTGTCTGTTTGTTTGTTTGTTTGTTACCTTTTCACGCATAAACGGCTGAACCGAATTTTATGAAACTTGGTATGTATATTACTACTAGCCCAACTTAGACTTTAGGCTATATTAATATTCTCTAAGACGAACAGGAGTAGGGGTTATAAGAGAGGCCTGAAATTAAAAATAGCGATATTTCGTTTCCTATTGCTTTTTCAGCAAATATGCACATAACAAAAGTTGTTTATTTCGTAATTTAGAGTAACTTTTGTTATATGCACTTTTGCCGTATACGGAAGTATAAATGAGTTATACGCTAAAAACTATAGCGGGAGTTCACAATTTTATTTGGCACAAAAAACTCAACCGAACTAAACCAAACTCGCTATGTGAATTAATACTAACGATTTCCTTATAATAAGCCATACTATCATTTCTAGGGACGGGCAGGAGTGGGGGTTATAAGGGAGGCCTGAAATTAAAAATAGCGATATTTCGTTTCCTATTGCTTTTTCAGCAAATATGCACATAACAAAAGTTGTTTATTTTGTTATTTAGAGTAACTTTTGTTATATCCACTTTTGCCGTATACGGAAACATAAATGAGTTATACGCTATAAACTAAAGCGGGAGTCCACAATATTATTTGGCACTAAAGACTCAACCGAATTAAACCAAACTCGGTATGTGAATTAGAACTAACGCCTTCATTATAATAAGCTATACTAACATTTCTAGGGACGGGCAGGAGTGGGGGTTATAAGGAAGGCCTGAAATTAATAATAGTGATATTTCGTTTCCTATTGCATTTTCGGCAAATATGCACATAACAAAAGTTGTTTATTTTGTTATTTAGAGAATTTTTTTTTTATATACACTATCATCGTATACCGAAGTATAAAGGCGTTATACGCTAAAAATTATAGCGGGAGACAACAATTTTATTTGGCACAAAAGACTCAACCGAACTAAATAAAACAATCAGTATGTGTATTAGCACTAACGCCTTCCTTATAATAAGCCATACTAACATTTCTAGGGGCAGGCAAGAGTGGGGGTTATAAGGGAGGCCTGAAATTAGTAATAATGATTTCCTATTGGGGTTTCGGCAAATATGCACATAACAAAAGTTGTTTATATTGTTATTTAGAGAAATTTGCTCAACACTTCTTTTCAATATGAACTACCAGGTACCTCACCTGAAAAAATGAATTCAAATGTATGTCAATATTTTCTCCTTAATAATTCAAATCTATGCATAATGCACAGGAGACGGGAAATATGACAATATGCAGGACAGTGAAGTCTTACATAAAAAAATAATTTTATTATTAACAAATGCCAACAACGGGTATTAACCCTAAACACTGGAACGGGTAAATGTCAAAATATTGTGCAAAGTAAAGCCTTGCCAAAAATATACCATCACCATTCAGCCTCAAATGAATTCCCGAGCGAAGCCGGGTATCTGAGCTAGTATATATCTGTTACTGCTCTAGCGCTCGCAATTATTATTATTACCAAACTCGATATTTAGTCGTTTTATGTAAAAAGTAAGATCAAGTTCGTTAAAGGCTGAAAGCGGACCAGGTGGAGGGGGGGGTTAGAAGGGAGGAATTTCGAAAATTCGAAATAACTCTGTTACTATAAGTCGTATCTAAAAATGTATAGAACCAATCTTTATATTGTTATATACATTTATTCTCTATCCTGAATATTAACCGAGATATTTGCATTTTTCAGTTTTCAGCACTCAGGAAACCCCCACTTCTACTCATGCCATATTAACAATAAGCTGTTATTTCATGAACCACTTCATTGCAAGGTTAAATACCAAATATTGCTTTTACTTGTGAGATATATGCAAATACAGTCTGTTGACCTCCCCCCCCCCCCCCTTCTTTAGCTCTTGTATTACAAAAATTTGATTGATTGAGGTATAAACTGATTCTGAATCGTTACGAATTACAGCACTATATACTTATATAGAAATGTCAACTTGAAAAGTCTTAATTAAGTTGGTCCACCCCTTTGAGATGATTTCCAGTTTCCCAGTTTGCCCTTTCCCCAAATTGATGCTCCACCTCTCTTCTGCCTATTATAATACCTAGCATGACTCCTATTGTAGGCTGTGAGAGCTTCCGACTGCCGCATCAGCCAATTACGCAGTCAGTAGACTAGAAGTGCGGAAACTGTGGCTTCTCCTTCCGTGTCTTTGTCACTCTGACAGTGCCGCCATTGTCCAAAGGAGGGTGTGACATGATAAAGCATAATTGGTGCTATTATACTTATCCCTTTATTCTTGAAGTCATTTTCATCTGGTACACCCATTACATATTCAGGTGTACATGTGCACCCCTTCCCTCTACCAGCAAGACTCATTGCCTTTCTTTTGAGTTAAAATTTCCCATCTACATTAGAAAATATATCATTGATGATTCTATTTATTTGTATATGGAAGGCACAGCCCAAAAATTAATTATGATTTGTTGTCCTTCACCTAACAAATGAGAGAATGTTAGAATTGATAGTTATTTACTTTCAATAGGTACATGATTAGCCTCATTAGCACAAAGTAAACATTAATAAATAAAACTTACACTTATGGTTTACTATTGAATTTTTACTTATTCAAATCTTCTTAGATCCGGACTAATATATATCAAAAATAAAAGACACCCATTCAACTTGTGATATATATATATATATATATATATATATATATATATATATATATATATATGTATGTATGAATTTTACAACGTTATCAATGCGAGTTGAATTCCCACCTGGGCATTAGTAATTTATTTAACGACGAACTCATTAAATAAAATCCTTATAGTCTCTTTGGCCAGAAAATGGTGGAAACCTGCAGATAGCCCGTCCGATTCAGCCAGAGTAGCGATGTAAATAAATAGCACAATAAAGAGTTTTCAAATTTAAATTAAACCCACTCATAGTCATCTGGTGTTAATCCCGTGTTGCTATATTGCGAAGAGTCTTAAAAGACATAAATGTGTACTTTCATTCATAAAACAAATAATAAGTGCATGCACTAACCAAGGAAAAACATGCAATTGAAGATGAGATAGACAGCCCTCAGACGTCATTCGTAAAAAGGACCTTTTTTTTTTTTTTTTTTTTAATTTTTACCTGAATAATAATATTTATAAAAATAACGTTTTGCTCAAGGTTTCTTGGTAAATTCATAAAAAAAAGCAATTCCTTTTTCTTTGAAACTCAAAAGGGGTGCAATTAAGCCATGTGTGTTTTGGCATTATTCTTAATGTTCTTGAGAAGCCTAGAGTCATCGGTTCCGTAGCTTGTTGATTACCCATCCCATTTAGAATCCAAACTAACCCAAGATGGTGATCACAATTTATAAACCTTAAAGCTAAGTACCATGTTACTCAATTAATATTTTAATTTGTCTATTATACATTCTTTATTTTGTCATATATATTGAAAGCTAGCTTATTTTTTTAAATATGTATTTTGTTCTTTTAATCGTTCCTAATGCTTGTTTTTTCCCCTTTTGTAATATATGATGTCAGAAAGATTATTTGATTGGACTTCATCTTGTCAACCAGATGTTACCTAACTTCTCTGAAGATCATTAAACAGTGCTCCAGTAACTATGTGAGATAAGCCCTTGATCTTAACACGCGAGGTAAACTGAGAGGCGTAGTCCCATTCCCATAATGGCAATATGCAATGATTTAGTGATGAACTCCAAAGATGTAACCAGAAAAAATGTTAAGACAATTGTAGGATATTAGGATGACACAAGACTAGGTATAATAACATTTTTCAATTCTCCTCTATTATACTTCTACTTGGAAGTTTAATAGAGATACATAGAGTTTATGATATTCTCCCTCTCAACCATTATATATATATATATATATATATATATATATATATATATATATATATATATATATATATAGCAATGTTATGTAAGTAATGTTGGTGACGTGGAGAGTGGAAGGAAAAAGCAATAACATACAGGTGTTTTTAAAAAGGCAGAGCTTCATAAAGCAGTCCCTAGACCCAGACAGATTTCACCGAGGTAAACCCGATGATGTCATAGTTCTTCTCATCTGCATAGTGACGTCATTCCAGGATCTTTGACTGTGGACATTCGTATTGGGACTGTTGAAATACACCTAAAAATAAACCCATTGAATGAACTTCATCAGAGCTTTCTCATGTTACGTTGTCTCATCCATTGACCTTATATTTTACTTTCACATAAATTATTTCATTCCATTAAATTCGTAATTCGTTCATTCCAGCTTGAACTAGTTATTATTCTTTCACCGGGCTACCACATTAAAAATTACTGTACTCGGTCATAATAATTTATTACTTTTTAGCAGATTTCCCTTAAATGAAATCAACTATTGAGGTTGTACTCATGACGCGATTTTCGAAAAATTTCTAAATGTACATCCTATCCAGTAGATTACGAAAAGAAGTCTGTTCAAAACTATATAAAGGTATTGTCTGTAATTTGTCTAGCGGTCGCAATTTTTGTTCAATCGTTACCAAACTCGATATTTAAACGTTTTAAGTAAAATAAAGGTCAAGTTCGTTAACGGCTGAAAACGGTCATGGTGGAGGGGGGGAGGGAATTTCGAAAATTCAAAATATCTTTTTTACTATGCGCCGGGTCGAAACATTCTATAGAATCAATCTCGTTGAAAATGCAATGTTCTATAAACGTTGTTACGTAAATGTTTTCTCAATGTTGAATATCAACAGAGATATTTTCATATTTTAGTTTTCGACCATAAGTAACCCCCACTCCTACTCATGTCATATTAACAATAAGATGTTACGTCATGAGCCACTTCATTCCAATGTTAAATACCAAATATTGTTTTTCAGGAAACCTTTATTATACGAGGTACATGCAAATACGTTCCTCCCCACGCCTTCTTTTGTACTCAGAATACTAAAATTAAAGTGATTGATGTTGAAATTATACTTATTCGTTATAAATTACACTCTTAGATATAGTAAATAGTTTTAAATAAAATTAATGTACTATAATCAGATATATTTCCATATTTGTTTTTCTTTCCGGTCAAGAATATTTCTATTTAACTATTCATCTCAGAGAGGTTGGCTGACCTGTATTTTTACAATTCAGACGCTTACTATTGTGGAGGTTATTAAAATGTAAATTTGCTGAAAGATTTCTCATTATTATTAGCATTTATTCACTTAATATTCATGGTAGTGTTGTCTTGCAGGTGAGTAAAACGTCACGCATGAAGGTTTACGCAGCCCCTGCGTGACGGACATTTTAAGCTTTAGACAGTAGTCTTTAACTTATAAGTTAATGTTTTAGATAGCAACGACATTCTCATCTCTCTTCGGAATTACTTCAATATAAGGTCATTAAAAAATAAATTTAATATGTTATTTCATAAAATAAATATAGAAGAGGTGAGGTTAACTATAGACCGAAATCAAATACAATTAATACATTAATTTCCAATTGGATAAAAATGGAATGAATTACAAATGTAGAACACTACTTTTTAATAAGATTTGACATTAAAGAATTTTCGCTCCGAAGCTGAGATAAGTGAAATTTAGATGAGTTTTGGAAAGTCACGAAAAGAGTAGAACATTTTTTATATTAAATAGAACTATACATTGTGGACGTTAGACTGTTATTTTCATCATGTTTTATTAAAATAGTTTATTATTGAAAGACAGATTTTGCCTCACAATTTCAAAAAACGTAGCTTGGGACGAAGAGGCCTTAAAGCCTCCTTTAACGAACCAGGGTTATAATAAATAACCAGTGTTTGATTTCCCTTTATAAGTTCTTCTTTCCCAATGAGAAAATAAGAAAGCTCCTATGAGAAAATGATGTTTCTGTCGGGAAATGCCTGCAAACTCTAAATGGGATTTCACTCTGTAATTACATTCAAAATGGTTTATAAAAAAAAAATCATAGAAATAGTACTGGAAATAGTATAATAAGGCAGCCGGTCCCCTCACACTCCCATGTAATATGAAAATAACTGAATCAGAAAATAAAAGAGCGAAAGGAAAACCATTTTACATAAAGGAATGCATTGTAAATTTCATTAGGAATTCATAACTAATTAATTACATTAATAGCCCACAAGTTGATAATATTACATTTCTTTGGCAAAGGAGTAACAATAATAGAATACTGAGGGTGACTCACATTCCTGAATATTATTGTAAATGCATTCATTGTTCGCAATGATAAAGAAACCCTCTTTGAAAAGGGAACTAAATCTAAGCGGGAAGGAATGTGAGGATTTATTCGGACTAAATATTAAACATCAATTACGTCTAATATACCCGCTAAACTTCCAACTTTGTTTAGATTACACAGTTAATTCACTTTTGTAACAGTCTTCATAGATGGCCGCTTGTCGGTCTTATATTTTAATTTTGCAAGACTGACATGCCATGCCAATGGCTGAAAAAGTGTGAGAAATATGAGGACATAGGTTCAGTATTTTGTATATGGACCTTCAGTGGGAAAGGAGAAGGGATTTTATTACGATTTCTATCCGCAATTAGAGCAGGTCTATGATGAAACTCAAAGACATGATAATAAATAAAGTATGTCCAAGGGCCTCGTGATCTAAGAAGATTTCCCACGTTCATTAAATAGGTAATCCTTAGCTAAAGAATAACATGTGGCGGGTCAAACTTTGATGTACAAATACGTTCACGGGCGGCTTTTAAAAGTAGTGCATTTTAAAGTAGTGTTCATAATTTAAGTTTCCCAAATTCAAGCTCATTGATTTCAGTGTCACTATTTAACTTTCGTTGTTAGTAATAATTCCAAATTTTACGATTTAATTATAATGTTATACCTATTTTTTACATTTCGTTTTGTTATTTTAATAAATTGTATTATATTACGTTAAAATTGCATGTCTGATACTATCGTTAAAAATTATGAACACTTCTATAGCAAACGTATAGCAAATATTTTCTTCATTTTTTCACTTTAGTGTGCAAAGTTTGGGCCACGACATTCAAAGGTTGCCCACACCCATTCTAGAGCATCAATAGTTTAAGAAGATTGGATCTATAATATTTTTCCATAATACTAATTAAATACCATATATTGCTTTCATCGATAAATTTTTATTTCATTCTTTTACTGATACATGTTGACGCCATATGTTATGATTTTGTTGTGTAAGCTAGGAAATGTTTATTTATTCCATGCTATTCTCGATATTTAACACAGCCCTTTCAACAGTAGGTTGTTAGGGATGATTGGTGGGGGGGGGGGGTTGTCAGACAGGGAATCGAAAATTATGGGAAATTCCAACATCTACAATGAGATAGTTCACCAGTGTGCCATCCAGCGCGGGGGAATCTGCTTAGTTCACGCAGCCTCTGTGTGATCAACTTTCCTCTATTCTCATCTCCACTTTCATTTGTCTTCTACAACTGTTCTTCATTGAAATGCGGATCAATGCGAGAGTCGTCACTATTATTGACTGGCAGTGCCGATTGATGGAAGGTATTGTTGACAAGAGCGGAAGAATTCCTAGTTCAAGGCTTTGATTATCATATTCAGCTTCCTCAATGATATCGATTCCAAGATACCACTTCCTTTTCGCTCTTGTTTTCCTCACTCTATTTTTCCTTCTTACTTATTCTTTGTTCCCTACCGATTTATTTGGAGTTTAATGATTCCTGTTGACATTCTAACGTTAGCTGGCTCATTAATAAATCCTCATTATATACAGGTATTATGCCCGTTGTCCATAATAAATGATTAAATAATCTATTCAATAAAATTATTAAAGAATATAAAATTATTTATAATGAAAGCCAATCTGTCAACATCATTAACTAACCTTTGTCTATATGTTTCATTGCCCCGTTCTAAGCGCTTCTTGAAATGCACTGTATTGGTTGGAGATCTTTTAAGTTAAACGTATGGGAAAATTTACTTTTCTCATGACCTTATCAATTATGCACAGAAAGAAACAGCAGCAAGTCATTATTAATGCTATACAGCACCTTTACGAGGCTCAAAAATAACTATCGATAACTGAACCCGTGAAATATAACTTTCATGGGTGCAATATTTTATTTTAATTACTGGCCATATTTTGCAACTACAGCTTTTGGGTACGAATTATTTAGAGGTTACCAAACTTTTCTAAGTAATGGTCTCATTTAGTCAGACCGTGGTTAAATATATAGTGCCAGGATTCGTTGCCGTGTTAACTTAATGAACATTGTCATGGCAATAGATCCAACCAGCTATGAACAAGGAGAAGTTGTGATTTCTAATGTTTTTTTCGGAATTAATTTTGGTTATGTGGTGCTAACAAAAAAATACCGAGTTCTGCTAAATTTATTTCTTTTCACTTTAGTTTATGTAGTTATTTTTTACAAGTTAAGTATGTATACTTAACAATTAAATAAAAACAGTGTTGTGTGTTGAACTCTTTTAATTAATTAAACGAATGAACAATAAAAATACATTGCCCAAACGGGAGTTGAATCGTAGATTCAAGGGTATCCACGCTCGTATAATACTATAGCTTCTGGAGTACTGGAACTACTGACTTCTTTGAATATCTTGAAATTTATTTATCAATTTTCTATAGTGCTCTTTGTTCTAACCTTAATGTATAATTTTTAACTTTGAATGGATCCTTCACTTGTGTAAATAAACTATTGCACGGAAATAAATGAATTTAAATAAAATGGCTTTTAATGATTAAAATACTATTAAATTATAGTATTTCTTGCGATGGCGTATCTGTGTGGAGAATGGGCGTCTTCTAGGGGCCGTCTTCCAGTTTGGCCACTACTAGCTATAGTAAAAAATACGTATTCTATGTACGTATGGAGTACTGGGGTTTAGAGTGGGGGGAGGGTTCGAAAATGCAAAATATTTCCGTTTGAGTCGGATCTATAAATGTTATAGAACCTATCATCATGTTTTTTACCCTTCTTATCAGGTTTTTGCATATAAATTTAGAATATGTTGTGATATGAGATCACACCTGAGCAATACCATCACTTGGGAAATCTTAGTTTACGCAGCTTCTGTTTGTAAGCATAATTGTACATCACACACGCACACACACAACACACGCACACACTCACACATTTATACATAATACCAATAAGGACCTAACTTCACAGAATGTTATTGCCAACTTTTCTTCTGCAGTGATGGAACTTCTAAACTTCTGGTTTTCTTTTTTATGTACTGTCTCAAAAGTGCACGAGTGCAGCTTCTACACTATTCAAAAGATGACATTAATACACGATATAGATGACATGAATATTCGTTAAACTTGGAGGGATATCGCTTTATGGTTATATAAAGTATGTAAAATCTTCCACTACCACCATTATCATCATCCTAACATGTTGACAGTTAAAAGGATGAACGTACAGAACAAACGAAGGCCCTTCAAAACGCGTCGGCTTTAACTTGTAAGCCCTAATATATATTGCATTAGACATTGAATATTTCTCTGATTGTAATATTTCTTACATTTTAAAGTTAGCACATTATGCAAAAAATGTCATCAAGACTTGTCAAGAATAAAACAACAATTATAATCTAACTTCCTTTTAATGTATTATACAACTGAGAGGTTGCCCCCAAAAAGTCTTAACAGATAGTTTTCCATCCAAGACCATTGTTAACAAACGGATGATTTACTTGAATTACTCATGAACCATTGTAATTTTTTTTTCCTTGAAAAGGATTTAGTTTTTTTCAGCTTAGTGAAAGAAGAAACCCATTGAAGATACCAATACAATCGATTATGGAATTCCCAGAGTACTTATATTCAAAGAGGTCTGAAGAGAGGAGTTCTAAAGAGCTTGGTGGCTGTATGACGTACGAGGGAATCCCTGTGACCTGCCCTAGATTGAGCAAGGTCATGTAATGTAAGGCCAGGGTCGCTGTCCTAACTTGATTGCCATGCTCTCTGGCATGTATTCGGAATTGACACATTTGGGACAGTCTGACAAATAAGGAACATGCAGAGATTGGCAGGGGCTGTATTTTTTGATTTGCAAGAATAAATTAAATATTTATTTAATAGTTAACGGCACATTTTCTCCTTTAAAAACCAAAACAAAGATAAAGGTAACTGTCATAATAACTAACCTTATTCTACAAAACATAGAATATACCCTTTTTGCAGATTTTTCTGCAATATATATATATATATATATATATATATATATATATATATATATATATATATACATACACACACACACACACACACACACACACACACACACAGACGTCTGATAAGCAAATGTTTCTTATTTGTTGCATTTTGGGGGAAAAATAGCATGGTCATCAATGCCTAACACTTAGCGCATGCACACTAGGCCGTTTTTTTCTTATTCTTTTATTTTACTTTTTTAAATATTTCTCCTTAAATATTATTTTTTCTTTCTCTTTTCCCTATTATATTTTCTGTTTCAATCCCCCCACTTATATATATGCGTTTCATGTAAAACTTAAGGTCAGGTTCGTTAACGGCTTAAAGATTATATTGACCACCCACTTCTACTCCTCGGATTTTATTTGGCAACAGAGAATATAATGTAAGATGAGATTTGTAGTGTACAAGAGAAATCTGCTTTGTCCGCCCCTGCTTTCCGTACTTTTCTTGTTCACAAATCTTGGCTCTGCTCCTATTAGAGATCATTTCTCGTAAATCATACATCTAATATAATATAAAGATATGTTGCCAATAGTAAGAATTTGTGTGAAAATTCATTTTTCAGCTGGTTGAGAACTATTGACTTATTTATAATTCTTTCTTATACCCACTCCGTAGTAAATTAATGACTGATTTTATAAAAGTCCAATTTGTGCTTAGGCTAGTTGTGACATGTTATCTTTACGTTACCACCCATTTCTAGCCAGGGTGGGTATACGAATTTCATTTAATGTGTTCGGCACTAAATAAATTCCTAGTGCACAGGTAAGATTCAATTCACGACTCAAGGAATTAAATTTATTGAATATTCATAATATTCCATTTAGAAATTACTGCGTTTAATTTCCTTTCAAAATGCTACCTTCCTCGTCGCTTTTCCTCCCCCCTCCCCCTTCATTGTAAGCCATGAAATAGACTGTCGGCCAACCTTGAGTATAGAGGGTGAACATGGAGGAAAGTGTGTGCGAATTAGTTTATTTATCTTCTTTAATAGCAAGTCAATTCAAAGGATCCAGACGGCCTTCGTGTTTGCGAATAAAAAAGAAAGGCATGTTTTCTTTTCCCATCATAGATAGAATATAACAGATACTGCACCACGTGCATGATCCAATCTTCCTGATACTACAGGGCTATTCATGCCACCGTATAGCTATAGCTAGCTATACAGCTAACATGAAGGACATCTCCTGGGGATTTCCGCTAGGTACTTAAAGAAGCAGGGGGTTTCTCTAGGGCATTGGCAATTCTGAATGTCAGCTACTTCACTTAACCACAAGGACTTAAGCCAGGTCAGAAGAAAACTATGTATGCTATGGCTGCAGATTATTTTATCACTAGTTACTAATTTAAGGAGATAGGAGTAAGAAAAATCATTGCTTATTCCCACTTCACCACATAAGGAAAAATATTGTTAGCATCAGCATAATTGATTCGAATAATAAATTGCATTTCTGTGTATTTCATCGGATTTACATTCCGTATAATGGTCAAACTGGTGTATTATCACATCAACTTGATAAATTAGCCAATTTTCTTCCAGTTACTATTGTTACTGGAAATCAGCTATTGCGATTGTTCTCACGAAATGTTTCTTCAAATGTCCATATATATTTGTCTGTTGTCTCTAGCGGTCGCAATTTGTGTTGTATAGTTAATAAACTCGTTATTTAAACATTGCAATTTTCTATACATTTTTCCCCTATATATATGAATATTAATCAAGATATTTGCATATTTTAGTTTGGGGATTCAGTAAATCCCCACTCCTACTTATGACATTAACTAAGAACTGTTATATAATGGAACCCATTATTGAAAGGGGTTTTAATTTATTGTTACAATATATTAATACATATTGTTTTCATCAAAACTTTTACTCTGTGGAAATATGTAGTTTGGTGACGTCTTTAATCAAGATTTTGTGGTCTTGATTAGGAATTATATTCCAAATATTGCTTTCAATGAACTTTTATTTTGTAAATACGTTATACGATGACGTTTTCAATTAAGATTTTACGTTTTTACTCGAAAATATTTATTTGATCTATACCATAATCGATATTTAATCGTTTAATTCAACACTGAAATTCGTTAATGGCTAAAATTCATGCAAGGTAGGGTGGGGTTGGTTAAGAGGAGGGGATCCGAAAATTCAATATATTATGTTATTATGAATTGAATTAAAAATGTTAAGTTATTGATGCACTACAATTGTCGTTCTATACATATTTTTCATAGCTCAAATATTAAGCGTACTTCAACGTTTTCAGCCTTCAGTAAATACCCAATTCTACCTGTTGGATTTTAATTTAGAAATAGAACATATAATGGGAGAAGAGATGCATAGTGTGCCATTCCTATAAACTCCTTAATGGAATTGATTCTATACAATTTTCGTATTATAATTACATTGTCATATAATTTCACGTGTGATATCTACCGTTAAAAATTATAAACACTACTTTAAAATGCACTACTTTTAAAAGTTGCCCGCGAACTTATTTGTACACTAAAGTTTGACCCGCCACATGTCAAAGATTGCCCATACCTGGTATAGACTGTCATAAAAACAAAGTGTGGAAAGAGTATTATTCTTCAGCTAAGGATTACCTATTTAATGAAGAAACTTCATAGATATCTAAGTTAGCAAGTAGCGCTAGCTGTCAAGCTGCAACTCAAGGTTTATCTTTTAATGTGTTCCAAAACTATCACGTCACCGATAAGCT
The DNA here is from genome assembly GCA_019009955.1 of Riptortus pedestris. Classification (NCBI taxonomy): domain Eukaryota; kingdom Metazoa; phylum Arthropoda; class Insecta; order Hemiptera; family Alydidae; genus Riptortus; species Riptortus pedestris. The sequence goes on from CM032232.1 coordinate 81,369,579, forward strand.
ACCACATTTCTTTTTCCAGTGGATTTTTTTCCTGTACTTAGGAATTACTTAACTCTGTGCATTCCATTCAGTGTGAAAGCAGATTTTACAACCAAAGACTAAAAGGTCCGGTTTCAGCCATTAATGACTATGAACTTTAGTGCTAAATGGGACTGTTAAATGCCTAGCATCATATAGATCAAATTACTATTTCCGAATCAAGGCCACAAAATCTTGATTGAAGACGTCATCACACTTCAAATTTCCACAGATAAAAGTTTTAATGAAAACAATATGTATTAATATATTGTAACAATATGTGGAAACCACTTCGAATAATGTGTTTCATGATATAACAGCTTATTATTAATATGGTATAAGCAGGAAGGGGGAGGGGGAGGGGGGGTTACTGAAGGCTGAAAACTAAAAAATGCTAATATCTAAATAGTCAATAGTGAGTTGAGATCGTCAACGCATATGCCAGCACGTGGGAAATCTATTAAGTTTACATAGCACCCACTAAGTGTTTAGTTTTCAGTCTTCTGTAAACCCTCCTTTCTACTAGTGCGATTTTCATCTGCGAAGCATCTGAACCGCTAAACATTTCATGCCCGTAGGTTAATTACTAAGAGAGAAATTATGTTTTGGAGTTCCAGATTACTTCAACTTTGTATTATTCCTTTAAGTGGGAATACTGCTATATTTTTGGAGTCTCTTGAGTGATGAACAAACAATAGAGAAATCTGCTAAAAAGGTCACTCAGATGTGAGGGGACTTGGCATTCAACAATAGCAACATTTTTTTCAAAGGAGTCACGCATCTAAATTTAGACAATAAGGGCATTGGAGTAGTAAGCAGAGCAAAGATTACTCTAAAATTAGAATTTTGGCCTTAGAGTAACGTTTGCAACTAGGAGCAAGTCGATAAAGACGTGGTGGTTTGTATACCATAAATGTTTATGCAATGGTTGCAAAATAGGATAGAGTCATTTGATGCAATTATGACAAGGAACAAGACATTCAAGATAAAAGTGTAATCGATTGTTCATGTAGATATATTGAATCAACCATTAACTAAAAAACAGTAATTTCAACTTAGCGAAAATGATCATTAAGAGAATAACTAAAATATGTTTTAATTGATGAAAGTTGCAGCAACCTTACTTTCTCCATCTACCTCCTACAGAAAGCACTGATATAGCAGTCCGAAATCAGAGAAATCGTCAAGTACTAATAAATTAAGCAATCGTATGAGCTACCCCTTCCTCTCTTCCAATTAATAATTCCTAAAAAAGTTTTACCAAGTACATCGTTCCTATTTCGTAATACGTAATATTTTATTTATTTATAATGAATTTTCCAGTTTCTATTGTCCGACCACACATATGCCAAAAAATTAAATTGCACATCAAGTATTTATTCAGCTGAATTACACACTATACTCCTATCTCTAGAAAACCGGTAGAATGTTCAAAATCGCCAAATGATTTTATTTTCGGACTCGTTAAGTTCTTTACTCTCTTTAAAAACATATATTCCACTCATCCTATTTTAAAAACATTTTTGAATAAATTCAAAATCATCATAATCACATAACATTACTCTACTCTGGTGTGGCTACCAGGACACCAGAATATTGAACGAAGTACTGAAGTTGACATTCTCGCAAAACTAACTACAAAAAACACCAATACTAACATTCAAAAAATAACTTCGGACGACCAACAAAACTACATTAAAACTAACATACTCCAAGAATGGCAACAAGAGTGGTTATTAACAGACAACAAACTGAGGCAAATTAAAACTACAGTTAAGACATAGAGTGATAAATTTGAAGCATTAACACGGAGAGACAAAGTAGTCCTTACGAGACTACTTATAGGTCATTCTCTCCTAACCCATGGTTATCTATTTGAAAAGAAAAGGATGCCTAACTGCAATGTATGTAATGCTCTGCTTACAATAAAACTCATACTAACAGACTGCAAAAGAGATAACCATCTAAAGATCCCTCATGACTTACAGGACTTACTTACTGAAGGTAGCACACACATTACCATAATACTCCAACATTTACATGACATTAACATATTCTCACAAATTTAGAAGTATTACATTTTAAAATCCTTTTTAAATTAGATATTTTAAACTCCATCTAAACTGTTTTACTGTATGTGTGTGCACACGTTTGTATGTGTGATAAGAAAGTGAGAGCATATGATTGTAAATATTTTTGATATTAGAAAATTTAATCTGTTCCTATTATTGTACATACTAAATTTTATTTATTTGATTTTAGTTTTGTTTTTAACCATTGAAAGTATATAATTGTTTACGTAATTTTATTAGTCTTTATAGTTTTTAATTATCTAGTTTCCTTACAAGATATTTGTTTTTGAATTTAATGTTTTGTTTTTGTTTATTTATTTTATTTGTTGTTTCGTGTTTTTTCTTCTTTTTTTTCATTGAGTTTTGTTATTTGATTGTGTTCTGTTATTTAGTTGAGTTTTATTTAGTTGCATTTTGTTTTGTTATTTGTTTGCGTACTTAGTTTGTATTGTTTAATTTTTTCTTGTTACTGTTTTCATTTTTGTATTTTGTTTATATACATTGTTTTTTTTGTGATGAGCAATATCGCCTCGCTGCGAACCGCTCCAAAATAAATAAATAAATATTGTCCAATACCTCAATAGTAATCAGTTTCATAGCATATAAATTCTAACAGTTACACTGGCCTGAGAATGGTGTTTCTGGTAAAGAACTAGTTCCCTTTAGAACAAATCTTACGCTAATAAAGTTGTTTAGATTAATTAATTTCAAAATTTTGTCTTTCAGTCACTCTTTTAACAGTAAATATTTACAATTAGTAAAGGGAATTAAGAATGTGAAGGAAACAATCAGTTCTAAGCTATCCTTAGTTTCGTCATCATTTTTCATTGTTAAAATTGAATGGTTAAATTTCAAATGGAGGTATCAAAAGACATTCGTGCTTTGATAATTAATTTGAGAGAAAAAGTCTTTCCCTGTGAAAAATTGAAAAAAAAATGGTAAACAAGTCCAATGCCACTGTACAGTTCATTATTAACCATTATAAAGAAAATAAAAATTTAGGGAATAGACCTTGTCCAGGCTGCGCAAGAAAATTATTTGGAATTTATAGGAGAGGGGTTTTCAAGGAAATAAGGGAAAATCTAATCACTAGTACTCCTATATTAACTGGTGTGCTTTCAAATATTTATAATATGAATGTTGTACTCAAGGCTGTGCGAACTCTTCTAAGATCAAATGGTTATAAAGGTTGTGTACAAAAAAACATTGAAGTAAACCAGAACAAAGGTTTAGAATTTGCAAGAACTTATTTAGACAAGGCACAAATGTTTTGGGATACCATTATTTTCAATGAAAAATCAAAATTCAATGTGTTCTAATAAGATGGGAGGACTTGTGCTTGGAAAAAAACATTGAAGTAAACCAGAACAAATGTTTAGAATTTGCAAGAACTTATTTAGACAAGGCACAAATGTTTTGGGATACCATTATTTTCAATGAAAAATCAAAATTCAATGTGTTCTAATAAGATGGGAGGACTTGTGCTTGGAGGAAACATGGCGAACATTTAAAACCAAAAAGCAATAAGAATCATCAAGCATGGGGGAGGAAGTGTGCTTCAGTAGTAGGAAATTTGGTATTTATAGATGGTAAAATGGGGGCACAGGTTAGCCATGTGAGCAAGAATGGCAAGTTCGTTTCATTCATGTGAGAGTGGCAAGTTCGATTCTCACCTGGGCAAAGGAAATTATTTAGTGACGGAATTCATTAAATAACTTCCTGAGTCCCGCTATGGCTAGAAAAAGGTGGTAACCTGTAGATAACCCGTCCCGATAAGCCTGAGTTGTAAAAAGTGGACGTTAATAAATAATAATAAAATATATGGTAAAATGGATAAATGTGTTTATTTATACATATTGAAAACAGTGTAATCCAGGGTTTTAGAGGCTCATTTATCTTTCAATAGAATAATGATCCGAAACAACTTCATACTTCCCTCAGAGCCCTGATCTTAATCCAATTGAGCATCTATGGGATGAAATAGGAACAAGAATCAGAAAACAATATGCTAAAAATAAAAATGAGCTTAAAAATGTCATATTCTCAGAATAGAATTCAATTGAGCTAGAAGTAACCAAGAAAGTAGTTGGTGTGATGAAAAGTCATTTAATTGAAGTTATTAGAGAAAAACGAGGCAATACAATTATTAAAAGTCAACTACTCTGTAGTACACAATTATTACAACTTTATTTTTTTGAGCTGTTTTGATAAGTAGTCTCTTTAATATCTGAGTATATTCAAACAAACAATGTAAACCATTACAAATCTTTATAATATATAATTATTTACTTTAAATATTTTTTTCTGAAAATTCCTCAAACAATATTAAAACACCTCCAAGTGTATGGGGACTAATCTACAAAACGTCCACTGAATTAAATGCTATACTTTTAGGGCACACTGACATTACAACTACTAAAAGAGACGACATTTGTACATACAATGAGTTCAATATAATCACTTCAAAACCCAGAAGTTACTACTTGTCCACATCAGCCAATTTATAGATCACGTTTTCAGATATAATGAACTATAAAATCATTAAGTGTTTATACATAAGTGTGAGTGTGCACGCCCATGTAAAATATTGTATTTATGCTTCCATGTATATTTCTTTGTCCTATTTTTTATATATACAAGTTTTTAATATGTAAGGTTGAATATTGTAAACACTACATCCATATGACTTGAGTTTATACAGTTTTCAGTTCTTTCCTTTTATGTTTCTATTGCAAAAGTAGAAATATTTTTGTTTTAATTTATTTTTTATTTCATGATGAATCACTATTATACCATCTATAATTTTATAAATAAATAAAATATTGCAGCTATTATTCCTTTAACACTTCAAAAATGCTAATTTCAAGTAGCCAAAAATGCTATTGGTATAAATGAATTTGTTAGAGTATAAACATTTTAATAACTTCAAGATTACGAAAACCCCCAGGTAGTATCTAATAACGCCTGACTGCAAATGTCACTTTCAATATTTCAAATTTGCTAATAACAACGTAACACCTTCAATTTTTATATAATGTGAATGAAAACAGTAATTAAGAGTATTACTATGATACATGCAGTTAGCTGACTGGCATTGGCTTACACAATGGGACTAGTTTAGAGGGGTTGTAAGAAATGTCAAAAAACAATATTAGAAATATCTCTCTTCCCATGAATCATAATAATTTCTAGGTTTTTGTCCAGATACACACCCACAATGATTTATACAAATTTTATCAAAACAAAGAAATTTAAACCCATGGCTCTAGTTTTATTAATTATTATATATAGACAAACAGAAGATTATTTAAAAATTGATTAAAGTGCCAAATAAGAAAAACAACAAAGATGTAGAAATATTATTTAGTTAAACTTGTTTTATCCAACCATCACCCATTCAAATTTGAAAAACTCAACTCCTTGACCAATGCTCTCTGTGAAGTTTCTTATCCGGGTAATAAACCGTTATTTCTCTTCATGTATGGTTTATATATGGCATATTAATAATAATGAAAATAATAAGATAGACTCTACTTGAATATTTTCATCCCCTGTCAATATTCGTATTAAGTATTAGATAAAATGTCACTTACTAAAGTGCATTTTGTGCTACAGAGGCTAATTGAGACAGGTCAGAACCCTTTTCTAGCGCAGACTAAGGATTTAAGTTAGTGAGTTCGTCATTAAATAAATTCCTAGTGCTCACATGGCTGACTTGAGTTCTATAGGATAAATAGAAGTTATATATATATATAATAATTCCTAAAGAAGTTCCTGACATTTTACTAAGTATATTTGGGTTCCAACACCATTTTTTATTATGTAATTATTTCATTTATGATGTTTTTTTTTAAGTTTACTATATGATTAATGTTTCTAATACCCAACATTTTAATAGTAATCAGTTTCGTAGCTCATAAATACAAAAACAGTTGCACTGGTGGACTAAGCATTGTGATCAAATTCCATTTTATAATATTGAAACAGTTTGTTTTTCATGTTGCTACACACACAGCTACTTTTTGTTCAAGCCTCTATACTAAGACGTCTGCCATGCAGGGGCTGCGATAACTAAGCAGATTTCCCACATGCATCAAGTATTTTCATTTATCTCAAAGTAAAAGTACAATGAGAGCAATATTTAGTATTTTCACTTCAAATAAAGCACTTCATAATATAACAGCTTATTGTTAATATGAAATGAGTAGGAGAGTGGGTTTACTGAAGACCAAAAACTAAACAATTCTAATATCTTGGTTAATAATCAAGATATTGAAAAAACGTATATAACAACATTTATAGAACATTACATTTGCAAAATAATATTTATTCCATACAATTTTCCAATCGGATGCATAATGGAGATATTTCAAAATTCTCCTCCTCTAACGTCCCCCCCCCCTCCCACTGATGATTATAGCCGTTAACGAAGCTGATCTTCCTTTTACGAGTTTGGTAATGATCAGACAAAAATTGTGACCTCTAGAGCATTAACAGACAAATACATATAAAATTTTGAACGGACCTCATTTTCTTCCTATGGACATTTAAAGAATGTTTTTGAAAATTCCATGAGTACCTCAATAGCTGATTTCCCCAGAGGGAAATCTGCTAAAAAAATAGGAAAAGTCTGAATAAAATGCACATCTGTTGATGTGGCAATAGTGCTTCCTCACATGGATCTTTGAAGTTTATATCTTATACACAAAAAAAAATTGGCATTTTTTTTACTTTTAACTCCCGTCTCTTTCGTTGTAGAACACTAAACATCATATTGATTAATGGCTGAAACGGACAAGGAACTGTGGGGGGGGGGGTTGAACTTTAATATCTGGTTGTAATTTTTGTTTAATCATTACAAAACTGGGTAAATAAGCATTTCATGCAAAACTAAAGATCAAGTTTGTCAACTACTGAAATCGGGATTCTTATAGAGGGGTATTCTGAAAATTTGAAATTGGTTCGTTATTATTAGTCAGATCAAAAAAGTGCGTATAACTAACCATACCGAATATTTAAAAATGTATAAATGTTGTTATTTTTACTTTTTCTGGATCATGAATATTAGTCAAGATATTTGTATTTTTTAGTTTTCAGCCTTCAGTAAACCCCTACATGCCATATTAACAATACGCTGCTGTATCATGAACCATTTTATTCTTAGCGTAAATGTACCAAGTAAAGGAAACATTATAATTTTGCAGGTTTAACAGAATTATTTATATGCTTTGACCCTCACTGGGTCCATCTTAACAGTTTCAATGTGAACTCTGTAGGTACCTTACATAGCTCAAAAATGGCAACCCCGAGTATGTTGAAATTTCATACTGACTGTTATTCTCCACTTTTAATAGAAATTGACTAAAGGGGAGGACAAAAATAAAAATATGCTAATTTTTTCACACTTATTGATTTGTGAAGGACCTGCTTTGTTTATAATAAAAAGGCATGTAAGGAATTCTTGATCTAATGCACGGTAATGGAGAAATACTATGCCACGCTTGAGTGAAGCACACACATAGTGAAGAGCACATTGTTTAGTGACCAAATAATTTACTGTTTCAGGTGCAGTGCAATTGAAAAACACCCAGAGAACATCTAAATTTTAAATTATTTTCATAACTTTCAATAAGTTACTCATAAGTCTTATTCATTTAATAAGAGTTATCGGGTTGTTTTAAATAATTATACAAAATCTAAGACAAGAGCTTATTTAGGATGTTCTTGCCCCACTTTGAGATATTTAATTTTTTAGAGATTTCTGAATTACTTTTATGGATTTGGATGGAATTAAAAATTCAAAACATTTTGTACTGGCCATAAAAGAAGTTACAAAACATCAAATGTACAAATTTGCCCTCAGCCACTTGTAATTTTCCACTTCTCTATATTGGGTACTCAATCTCTAGGCAACATAAAATGTATGTTGAGTCAAACATCGTTTCATTTCATATAACTCAATTCTTGGTGCTTCCCATTTAATTTTTAGTTAGTAGTGTTTCATTAAAACTATATGGGAAATTTAGATATAAAAAACTCAAAACTTGTATTGCTTAATAAACCTCGAAAACCAACAGCAAATGTTTCTAGAAGACCTTTATCCATCATTCCTACAGCAGGTGAAGTTTTGGAAAGAATAGTTCAAAAAAGACTGTTTTTATATCCCAATGGTATTATGAATAGATAGAAACTAGTTGTTTTTTTACTCTATAAACCACCTTGCAGAAGGTGGTCACAATTATAAAAGGCTCTATGAACATAAGATCACTCACATTAATAGATATAAAAGGTGCAGTGCACTCTTGATAATGGTTGGTGATCAATATTTCATAGACTTTACAGAATTATAACTGCCCAAGAAACCAATATAAAATAATTAACATTTTTTTTGAGGATAGGAAATCATAGATAATAGCAAAAAAAACATTAACATGCATAAAATACAAACTATTGGTACACCGCAGGGATTCAAAATTTCTCCATTATAGTGGAATTTGGTTGTAAATGATTAATTAAATCATGAATTAATTAAAAACACAGAAATATAACTTAAGTTAAAACAATATATTGAATTAAATGTTCTAGTTAAAATGGTTATACAAATGACAGAAGAGTCAGCAAATAAGCAAAAATTAAAATTTAATAAAGAAAAATAGAATTACATATGGACAAGGACACTTAGCAACAGAGTAAATACACTAAAATACTTAGGCGTAACATTTGATCTAAAGCTAACACAACACAATTTGGCAGAATAGTTATCATTACAACTTCACAAAGGAACTATATTTCTACCTTGAAACCAATATACACCTTCCTTCATAAAGTTTCATACTAATTGTAAAATTTAATTAATTTATTTTCATTTAAAATTAGAAAAAACCATGCTTATATAAAATTAAATGTAAAACAAATACATTGAAAGTACTACGTATTGTATAAATTATTTGAAAAAAAATTGTTTATATTTATTTACTTCTTCATACAAAGTTTCTTTTTTACAAATCCTGTACAATATAGTACATCACATTTATTTACTGTTTATATACAATTATATAATGTTCATAGTTTTATGGAAAGAGTCACCAATAAAGAACATTTTCTCATTCAAACTTTATTCATACTGCTCTATATGTTTTGTGGTCCATATACCACCTCTTCAGGGGCTCTCTATTTCTAAGGGTTTGTTTCCCTCCCCAGTGAAGACAGCCGAAATGAACTTAAAAGGGAAATGAGCACTTCAGAAATGGAGGGCCCCTGAAGAGGTGTAAATGGGCCACAAAACATGTATAGCAGTATGAAGAGTTTGAGCGAGAAGATATTTTTTATTGGTGACCCTTGCCATAAAACTATGAAGAATATATAAAAATATTGGGTCCAGAATAGAATTATATAATGCAATATTTTATATAATTTGAACAAACTCATCTTCATCATCCGTCTCAATAAGATTGGTACATAAGGAAACCTGTTAAAATGTAAGAATACTAGTTAGAAATAGGATGAAGCAACATATTAAGAACATATCAGGGCAGCTTTGTAGTGAGCAATCATTTTCAAAATAAGAAAGGCAGTAGATATATTTACAATGCATGGAATAGATCAGGTTCATATAAATTACATGGCTGAACTAGATTAGTATGTGAAACATTTAAACAGAAAACAGTGACAACAAAATAAATAAATGCATTTATTTTTGGAAATTCAAGGAAATAACTTGTGAAGCATTAAGAACTTAAATGATTTTGCTAGCATAAAAAAATGTAATAACACAACTCTCAAAACATGAAAACAAGATTTTATTTGATAGAACATTGACGCTATAAGAAAATGAACTAGACTAAGATAATTAATATTTATAATATCTTCAATAGCTTTAATTTGATTCAATAACCTAATTGCTAAAGTGAACTTTCCTGATTAACAAACTAATATTTAAATAATAAATTAGTATTAATTAATAATTTACAATGTAATTGGAAAATTCTCAAATACCTACTTAACTGTTATAAAACTTATATGCACTTTATGTGGTTACGCTACCTTTCTTATTAATAATAAAAATAATGTTAGCCATTTCTGAATCATATAAATAGACAATTTTATGAAATTGTACCCGTAAATAACCCTTGGACAATAAAAATACTAATTAACATGAATATTATTTCATTTTAGCTAAAGCATGTTGTTCTTTAAATATTCTAATGAACACGATACATTATCACCATAAACTTGAGAAAAAAAATTGTGTACAATGCACTAATGTACACACTTATCAACCAATACATACATATTGATGTAAAAAAAAAAAAAAATCTTTTTTAATGTAAAACAAATAACTCCAAAAAAAAATGTTAACTTCTGTCATGTCAAGTGTAAATATTTTTCTGAAACCATTCCATGAGACACTGGTTAAAATTACTAGGTACAATTGCAAATTTGACGTAGAAAAAGGCGGAAAATGGCAAGTGCCAAAAATATAGCAAGTAATATCAATATAATGGGCCCAACAATCGCAAGCCAATTAGCAAGGTATGTCTGAAAATCACAGCACTGGGAAGGGAGACCATCGGTGGAGCAGCAGTACTTGGCATTTGGACGGTCGATGAAGGGTCTTGGACAGGTCATAATAATCTTTTCCACGAAATTTTCACTGGTCCCAAAGGAGCAATCCATACTGATCACGCCGCAAAAGCAGAGGCTGACAATATACAACTTCTTGACCATATCCATTTGGTGTTATATAACAGACACTACCAACTGTTACGAGACACCAACCAACAATGTTCTGGAATTTCCTTTCTTTGTTGAGTCAGAGCCTACAAGATATAGTATCTACATTATTTACGCCACTTAGCAATCTCTTTTAATTAAATATTTCCGATCAACTGCTATACTTTCAGAGAATTATTATTAAACTATAATGTATAGATTTATTTTTATTACAATTAACTACTTTAATCACTGTATTAGAAAAACCTTAATAAACTACAAATTCTAAATTTTGTTATTATTTATTGTTTTGGGACCATTGTTACCAACCAGATACTTTTGAATTTTTAATGGCTTAAGGCTTTAGATTATTTAATTTGTCAACTATTAGACATTGGTCTTCACAATTCCAGTAAAATTTTGAGAACGTTAGCAGTTGATAGAAATTCAATTAAGAAATTATATATTATATAATTAGAGATAATTTATATACTTAATTAGAGATAATGTATAATAATAATTAGAGATTACTATATACAGTGGGTCAAAAAATATTGATACATCTCACTTTCTTTTAATAAACTAAAAAATTTAAAAGTTAAATTTTTCTTACTAATATATTATTAAACTATGGCGCAACTGTTAATAATTGGTGGCATCAAATCGTGCTAATAGCTTACCTGCTAAATGTTATAAATTAGTCTATGAATTTCAAGGGTCAAATTAGTATTGTCACAGTTCTTTTCGTACGAACTTATGCCTATTCCTTATCTTAATCTTTAATCCTTTCAGTCTGAAACAAACCAAAACAAAGATGAATATACCTACACAGGATTATTTTATGGCCAATTCAGAACAGTTCATTGCTAGTTCAATGGCTAAAACAGAGGAGCATTCTTTGCAAGTACGAATCCGTGTGATTAAATTGCGTTCCCGAGGATTCAGTTACCGTGCAATGACCAATAGACTTATGATGAGTTTCAGTATAGTAAGGAACATCATCAAAAAGAACAATGAGACAGGTACAGTCCTAAACAAACGACGTTCCGGCCGGCCACAATCGTTTTCTGAAAGAGAAAAAAGGAGGATTCACAAACTAATAGCAAAAACACCTCCATTTCGGCTTCCCTCATAGCAACAAAAATTGCTTCAACTTCAGACACAACTTTCAGCATCCAGACAGTAAGAAATGTCATTCATAGTTTTGACTATTATGGAAGAGTCCAGAGAAAGAAGCCATTCATAAATGAGGAAAATCGTAAAAAATGTCTAGACTTCCCTAAAACGTACCTCAAAGAACCGTTGGAGTTTTGGAAGAACGTTTTATTTTCAGATGAGAGCAAATACAATATTTTTAGCCCTGATGGTCCCAATATTATGAATGCAAACAAGTTCCTTAGCATTTTGCGGTATAACTTGATGGTGAAAGTGCATTTTAGTCCCCCCCCCCCTTGATGGCGCACAATGATGGACGGCGGCCATCTTGTTTTTCTAACACCGAGGGTGAGGGTTTTGTTTTTCTTACTTTATCTTTTTTAACACTTTAACATTTCCAAAATACGCCATCGGCGGTTAAAAGCAGGGGGGGGAGGGGTAATTTTAACTTAAATTTTGTTAACTCACCTAATTTGTTGGATCCATAGATTGCGGAGACAAACAAGATAAACAAGATGTCGGACAATGACGTAACAAGTTGGCGGCTAGGGGGGACTAAAATGCACTTTAGCCAACTTGATCAGCAGCGCAGAAAAGTTGGGTAATCGGGCTATCATTCATCTTCCAGCAAGATAATGACCCAAAGACACTGCCTATAAAACAAAGGAGTGACTACTTTATAATGTTCGGAGACAACTCAAAACTCCAACGCAGTCTCCAGATTTAAATCCCTTGAGCACTAAGGTATTTGCTCGATCTAAAAGTCAGAAAAAATAAAATTTCTTCATCAGCTACAAGCTTGCAAACTGGGGCTAGGGTTAGCCATGTGAGTTAAAGCGTTGACCTTAATCTCACATGGTAAATCTAGAGTGGCGAGTTCAATTCTCGCCTGGGCAATGGAAATTATTTAGTGACGGAATTCACTAAATAACATCCTAAGTCCCACCCTGGCTAGAAAAGGGTGGTAACCTGTAGATAATCCATCCCAATTAGCCTTAGTAGCAAAAAGTTGAATACACCGGTTCTCGCCCTTATATCCGCCATCATGTAACCCATTTCGCACGGTTTGGGGTGTCACATGTTTCTCATAAGATGTTGTGATGTGTTCTGCAAACTTGTGGATTTTTTACAGCTTTTTGCACGATGACACAATGCTAAACATTCCGTCACGCAGGAATTTTTAGCATTGTGTTATGGGCCATTGTCACTTTTAAAAAACAAATGCTCTCCAACTCTAATTTTTTCGCACTCAGTTATAAATGTTTTAGCAGATTTCCCTTAAGGGAAATCAGCTATTGAGGTCGTACTCATGACGCGAGTTTTGAAAAATTTCCTCAAATGTCCATCGATCCTACCTAGGAGATGACGAAAATGAGGTCCGTTCAAAATTATATATATATATATATATATATATATATATATATATATATATATATATATATATATATATATTTGTCTGTTAACGCTCTAGCGGTCGCAATTTTTGTTTAATCGTTACCAAACTTCATATTTAAGCGTTTTACGTAAAAAGAGAGATCAAGTTCGTTAATGGCTGAAATCGGACCAGTGGGAGGGGGGGTTTAGAGGGGGGATTTTTGTAAATTCTAAATATCTCCGTTACTATACGTCGGATCGAAAAATATTATAGAATCAATCTTATTGCAAATTAAATTTACTATAAATATTGTTATATACATTTATTCTCTATCTTGAATATTAACTGAGATATTTGCATTTGTATTCTGCATGTGCTCGGCAGCAGTGGCTATGTTCGGACTTTCCGCCGTGAGCTCTGGCGGCCGTTTTGTAATTATTCGTCCCTCTCGTGAATAGGTTTAGAGGTTACTTACTACTACAGCTGTTATTAGGCAGATTTCTCTATTGTAAAACTTCACTTGGGAAATCTGCTTAGTTTACGCAGCCCCTGCGTGACGGACTTTTTTTTTAACCCGTAGCGTTCCACCCAATATATTTTTACAACTTGTTCCACCCTGGGTATCTCACACCCACACAATGAGAAGTTGCCGTTTAACACATTTTCCCATGCTTTTATTAGCAGATTTCCCTTAAGGGAAATCAGCTATTGAGGTCGTACTCATGACGCGAGTTTCGAAAAATTTCTTCAAATGTCCATCGATCCTACCCAGGAGATGACGAAAATGAGGTCCGTTCAAAATTATATATATATATATATATATATATCTATATATATATATATATATATATATATATATATATATATATATATATATATTTGTCTGTTAACGCTCTAGTGGTCGCAATTTTTGTTTGATCGTTACCAAACTCGGAATTTAATCGTTTTATGTAAAAAGGAAGATCAAGTTCGTTAATGGCTAAAATCGGACCAGTGGGAGGGGGGGGGATTTAGAGGGGGGAATTTTCGAAAATTCGAAATATCTCCGTTACCATACGTCGGATCAAAAAATTGTATAGAACCAATCTTATTGCAAATTAAATTTACTATAAATATTGTTCTATACATTTATTCTGTATCTTTAATATTAACCGAGATATTTGGATTTGTATTGTGAGTGTGGTCGGCTATGTTCGGGAGTTTCCGCCGAGCGCACTAGCGCTAGTGTGGCCGTTTCACTAACTATTCGTCCTCGTGAGAATAGGTTATTACTAGGCAGATTTCTCTATTGTAAAACTTCACGTGGGAAATCTGCTTAGTTTACGCAGCCCCTGCGTGACGGACTTTTTTTATGATTTTTGTTTTTCAGGTTAATAATAATAAAAAAAAAATTAAAACAATATTTGTATTGTTTTAAAACAGTTTATATGGCAATCAATTTTAGCCTCTAACACAAAACTACAAACAAATCACAGGTAAATTGACAATTAAAACATGATATTATACGGTACAATATATTCATTTTTTTTATCAAAATAATCACAAATATAATCATAATAGGTAGATACAATACGGTAACTTAAAAATAAAATAAAAAACAAACAAATTGTCAGTCTTTCAGACTTGAACGACGTTATGCTATAAATGAGGAAAAAGTACTGCGAATGAGGTTCCGCGAGGCGAGAAGGAGAAATTTCGGGTTTTCCGAGAAACGACGTTTTTGGGGCTCGGAATCCCGAACGTAAGGCCGCCCAGGGGGCCGACCGCTGGGCCGATCGGGGCGTACGGGGTATGGAATCGAATAAGACATTCTTACGGACCGGACGAGACCTCCTGGTCTTCTTACTTTTTTTTTTTTTTTTTTTTTTTTTTTTAGCCGATACCCAGCTAATTCTATTCTTAAGGTACTAGTGTAGTCAGATGGCTACAGGTTGAGAAGAAGAATAGGCCCTTATGCTAAAACCAAAGCTTTATTTGAAGGGGGGTTTTGGATTTTGGTCTTCTTACCGATTTCTTACTGGCATTCTTACCGCCCGGATCCGACGTCCTGGGCGAGAGCTACGATTTTTCGAAGGCGAAAAACGCTAACCTTTATTAGCGGGGGTATGGGGAACAGTTTTTCCTTCGCGAGATTCGAACGGCTAAAACCCCCCAAGTTAGCAAGTTGCAAAGCGAGCTTATAAATAAAACGGTATCTTGTCTCCAATAAGCTAGCCTCGAAACATTTGTGGATAATAAATGAATTGACCAAGCTGGTGTTCAGCATGCCACTGAAGATACATAAAGGCCATCTTTCATCCTGTCTTTGTGTGGAATAAAGGCTACATTTTAAATCTAAAACGTCGATCCCGCCCTTAGTTTTGTTGTAGAAGTCGATAATTTCTGGTTTCCCAAATTTCTTACTTTCTTCTTTCGAAGCATGCATCGAAGAGACGAGATTGACCACTTTGTTACTCTTCATTTTTTGGGATAACAATGTGATGTGATCATCTGAAAACCCGTATAGTTGATCATTTAACTTTCGGCCTTTGGCTTTCACAAAAATTCGAGGTAATTCACGTTTGTTTCGTTTAATTGTTCCAATATATGTTAGCTCTTTTTTGCGGAGCACTTTTACAGCTTCGATGGATGAAAACCAATTATCTGCTGTCACGCTTCGGTTGGTGTTACAAATGGGTTGGGTGAGCCGGACCAAGCTTTGTGTTGGGATGGAGAGACTGTTTCTTTCCTCTGGACATAAGGTTACCCCATCAGACCCTTTCCCAACATAAATATAGGAATTATACAGATAGGAAGTCCGAGCGTCCGTCATGTTCATCAATTTGACGCCATATTTGTTGGGTTTGTTCCTCATGTAAACCCGAAACTTACATTTGCCCCTAAATGGCAGCAGGGTTTCATCAATGGTGACATATTCACTAAGGGTATAAAGCTCCTGGCTGTTTTTTATAAACTGGGTAAATATTTGGGAAATCGGAGCAGCAGGGTCAGATGCTCGTCTTTCGTCTCTGGTAGAGGGATCATCGAATCGTAACGTTTCCTTTATCGCGATAAAACGATGGCACTTCATAACTGACCTGAATATAGGACGTCCAGTGACACTAGTACTAAATACTGAGTTTATATTTTCATTGTTACATTTGAAAATTGAACAAAACATCAGTATGCCAACAAAAGCGTACAATTCTCCTTTGTCTAATTCGGTTAGGTAAACAGGTGGGTTTTCATATCTAGCTCTTACTTGAGATAAATTCAAGTTCGTGTATGTCAAAATGGGTCCAATAATGTTATCATCAAATAATGTTTCCCACACCATTAACTCAGTAGGTTCGTTCCCCAATTTATTTCTTGTATTAACAGTTAATCCGGGAAGCTTAAAACCAATTCGAATGATATTTTGAGCTAGAGGCCTACCTCGTCTCGATGGCTCCTTACATTTCCAGATTTTTCCGCTTTTGCCTATATATTGCGTTACATCGCTTGCTTCTTCACGGTCCTCGTGATTTTCTTCTTCTTCATCATAGTCAACATCGGACTCACTACTTCGTCTTCCCACTCGGAAAGTGTTGGAGAGAAGTTAGGATCTTCTTCAGACTCATCAGTAGAGACATGAAGAATAGCCTTGCTTTCGGATTCCTTGACCAATTTAGGCTCCTCATCTTCCTCTTCATCGATTTCAGACAGCCACTGACGAATAACATTGGCAAAGTTAGGATTATCAGAGCGAATACAACTCTGCTTTTGTTTTTTTGATTCACTAGGGCCAGGTTGTTCTAGGTCCATTTTGCTGTGAAAATAAGATAATAAATATAATCAAAAACTTGGAACAGAAAAAATGAGAAAAATATATTTTATTTATATGAATCTCTTGAAGATTATTTATTTATGTATTTTTTTATAATATATTATACATATAATTATTTATTTATTTATTGTGAGGAGAATCGCGGTGAGATTACAGAAACTAGTCTTTTCGTCATACTCAAATCAGAGGAACTATAAAATATTATTATTATTATTTATTTATTAACGTCCACTTTTTGCAACTTAGGCTAATCGGGACGGGTTATCTACAGGTTACCACCCTTCTCTAGCCAGGGTGGGATTTTAGGATGTTATTTAATGAATTTCGTCACTAAATAATTTCCTTTGCCCAGGCGAGAATCGAACTCGCCACTCTAGCTTTACCATGTGAGATAAAGGTCAACGCTTTAACTCGCATGGCTAACCTGAGCCCCGAATAAATATAATATAAAATATTATATTTAGAATAAAAAATAATTTATATTTAATTATTGTTAGTTAATAAATCATTAAATTCAAATTAATTATTTATATTAGAGATATTAGCATAGATAAATGTATTGGACGAGACAAAAAATAAAGAGTAAATGAATTTAAATTAAAAAATATAAGTGAAGCTGTTCCACCAGGGTATATGGTACCCATAAAAGGCAGACAGGTTGTTCCATCTGGGTGTCAAATACTTGGTGACTTCTATAAATAGATAGACTTACCTGGAAAAAGGCAGTTGAAATCAGAAGGTGGTGTCGGTTTTTCGTTCACAACTGACCTCTACGAATTTACGTGAGGGGGAGAATGGTCTAGGAGCGTCAGGTTAGACAACTCAAAAACAAACATTTTCATACTGGGTATCTCTCACCCTGGTGGAACGCTACGGGTTAAAATATTTACTTCCACTCATTGGTCGATAGTTCAACTAATTACAAGCAACTAACCTCTACTCCTTTGCACTCATGCACTCTCCCCCCCCCTACCCCCTCCTCAACCCATAATTTTACATCTTCCGGTTTGAACAATGGGTTTCAAATTGTTTCATTGTCGGAGCTGCAGTACTTTTCCACCAAACTTTGCTTTCGGACGATCAGCCCTAGAAATATTGAATTTCAACTCGTCATTCTAGCAAGAAGGCAATCTGCTTATTTCCACTCGTGAAGTTCGTTATTAAGGGAAATTGGCCCGATGGGAAGGGGAGGGGAGTTGGAGGAGTATTAGGGAAATTTTAAATATTTCCTTTATTATACTTAAGATCGAAGAATCAATCTTTTTATACAAATTTAATATCTTAAAAGTAGTGTTATATATACCGAGATATTTGCATTTTGTTTTAATTTTCACCCTTCAGTAAACCCCACTCCTACTCATGTCATATTAACTAAAAGCTGCTGTATCATGAAACATAAATACTGTATTCGAACCATAAATACTTTTATGTGAGACGTTAGCAAATATTGCCATTAAAGATTTTAATCTTACACTTCATGATTTTAATTATATCTACAACCAGACTCGACATTTAACCGTTTCATGGTATATAAAGATTATATTAGGCAATGGCTAAAATCGGCCTTGAGTGAGGGGGGGGTTGGTTTTAGAGGAAGGAATAACTAAAAGTTCGAAATATCTCGGTTACTATGAGTAGGAACCAAAAAGTTTATACAACCGCTGATGATGGAATTTAATTTGATACAACTATCTTTTTTTCAATACATGTTTTCTCTGGCTGGAATATTTACGGAGTCATTTTTATTTGTTTGGTTTCATTATTTTAACCCCATTTATGCAGCTCAGATTTTCACGTTAAATACCTCAATCACTAAACATCTGAACTCAACTAACCTTTTAATTCCAGTTTACATCGGTTTCTTAATGTGGGAGGGATAGAGAAGATGTGGTGAGATGAGATCATCAAACGAATAATAATCATGAACGTGGGGAAATCTGCTAAGTTTCCACAGCAGCTGCGTGATGAACTTTTTAATATCCTTATTCCGTGAAGAATTTTGGTCATGCAAGCTTCATTTGACAGCTGTTTCATAATGAAGCCCGCCCATTCATTTTTCTGCGTTATGAATGGAGGAAGATAAAATCTCATAAATTATGGGAGCATTCATATGGCGACATTGAATATGACAAGGACACACATTTTTAAGAGTCATTTTTCAAAGAATACAATTATTTGACTATATGCTTTAGTAAACATTGTCAATGATTCGGCACCTACTTTTACTGACGCCTACTGATTATTGTGTATGTTTCTGACTGTTGAGAGTTGGAGCTCACACACCTTATGACGCTTGACGCATTTATTTTTAAGAAGGTTTCTTTCTGGATTAGTGTCAGACATTACAATGAGCAACGTTTGTAATCTTTAAAATATAGGCCAAATTTATACACTATCGTTTATAGAATAGAAAATGTATTGTTTAAAAGATTTTACATCTGTAATCTAGGAGTTCGCCTCCTATTCACATACAAAATGGCACTTGAATAAAAAGTCCATCACGCAGGGGCTACGTAACTAAGCAGATTTCCCACGTGAAGTTTTACAATAGATGAATCTACATACTGGTAACACTTAACACCACTGTGAATATTAAGTCAATTAATAATGAGAAATCTATCAGTCAATTTGAATAACCTCCCAACGGAAAGCGCCTAGATTGTAATCAAACAGGTCAATCAACCGCTCAGAGCTGAACAGATAGATAGAAATATTCTTCACCGGAGAGTAAAGAAATATATCTGAATACAACATATTAATGTTATTGAAAACTATTTTCTATATCTAGCATCGTAATTTATAATGTATCAGAATAATTTTTATCTCAATCAGTCAAATTTTAGTAGTTAACAAACAAAAATTGCGGCCGCTAGAGCGTTAACAGACAAATATGTATAATGAACTGGTAGCTGTAGGAGACTTGAAGAATATAGATTTCGTTATTTGGAATAAATGGAACTGAGTGCATAATCAATGCTTCTGGCATTCATCAATTTGGCATACCGTGAATAATTCAAATCATAATCAAGGCTAGCATTTATTAAAATTAAACATCATCTACCTATTCAGTGTAACTGTCGCATTTACAAGTATTTGAGTAAGTAAGTCTGAATCTGTATAAGCAAGAGTTTGCATTTCCGTGTCCAGTTAGTATTTGTGTTAGATAATATGTATGAAGGGATAGTGAGATATTGGTTTTTAAAACAGGGATATATAATTTTAGATGTAATCCTTTATTTGTTTGGTTCCACCGCTGTTGCCACAAATTAATACTTTTTTCTCTTAGTAAAGATTTTAAAATGAAGTAAATTTATTGTAAATTACCTCTTCACTACGTTTAGAAGCACTTTTGGCGTGGATATCCACTATTTCATTGCCCATAATTCCTGCATGTGCCTTGATCCATTTGGAGTGAATGAAAGTCAGTCTGCTTTTTAATTGTGTTATATTATGGCGTATTTGTTCTATATGTTCTTCCTGAAGCGCCTGTAAGGCGGCAATAATTTCTGCCTGGTTATAACGAACAATGGTTGCCTAATTTAATTTTTTTATATTTTATAACATCATCAGTTTTATTTCCTACAAAAATGATAAAGGCACCACCTGTGTAAATTGTATATTGGTATGAGCAACATTTTTTCTGTAATAATTACAATGTCGGGTGTTAGTCCAGGTCCTGGACTCCAGGATGTGTCCAATTCATGAAGGGTACCGAATATTCTACTTCTTCTGCTGTTATTTCGTTAGACAACTTCCGCTCCCGCTAGAGGGTTATCTACATTTCTTTAATTAAATTATTTACTCCAATTATTAAATAATTCGAATTTTCCAATAATTTATATGCCTGGTGTAAATAAATAACAGCGGTACACTAAAAATAATTTAATAGGTATTCATAAAGTGAACTGAGGTAAGGAGAATGAGGAGTTTAAACGCATGTCGTCTTTCGTAATAAAGACTTTACCAAGTAACGTTTAATAATTTTAGATTGTACATAGTCAACATGTTGCAGGAATTATGGCATATGTCACAATGCTTGAAATATAAAATGAACCTCTTTATTCTAGGCTTAGATTCAAATATTGTTTCCATGGGACCTTTGTTATGCGAGATACATACAAATTCGTTGTGCGATGATGTGACTAATTAAGGTTTAACGTTCTTGTTTGGAAAATATTCATTTGATCTACAGTATACTCTATATTTAACCGCTTTTTTCGATACTGAAGATCATATCTGTGATTTACAAAAATTGGACTATGAATAGTGGGGGAATTAGAAAATTCAAAATACCTCTGTTATTATTTTTCGGATCGTAAAAATGTTATGGAGTCAGTTTTGTTAAACGGTTAAACTTTACAATTGTTAGTCTGTTTTTTTTTTTTTTTTGTAACTCATGTACTAAGCGAGTTATTCCTACATTCTTATTTTCCTTCAGAAACTCCCCCCCCCCCTGATCGATTTTTTTCATAGAAATACAGAAAATATGTGGTGAGGTGAGATCATGTCATGTTAAAAATGAGCTGTTATGTCATGAACCACTTTATCCTAAGCTCAAATAAAGAATTTTGTTTTCATTAAACTTTTACTTTGTATGGTACTCCCAAATACGTTGTGTGATGTCGTCATCGCGTAAGATTTTACGTTCTTATCTCGAAAATGTTGATTTCTTCCATATCATACGCCATATTTAAATGTTTCAATCAACACTAAATATAACATTACTTAATGGCGGAAATTGGATCCAGTATGGGGGGGGGATAGAGAGTGGGAATTTGAAAAATTCAAAATATTTCAAGTACTATGAGTCGGATCAAAATGTTATAGAACCAATTTTGTTAAACTTATGATTTTCTACAATCTTTTTACTTCACAGGAATACAAAATATGTGACTGTATATAAATAATATTTGAGTTATGTAATAAAAATAAAGAGATTATTTAGAGGACAAATTAATCCAGTCTTTCTATTTCTAAACTATTTTTATTTTAGTCCTCCAAGACCGAATAACAAAGCAAGTTGTAAATATAATTACACAATAATTTATTACATAAACTACTTGTACTAACACGAAATACACTGTATACTTTTAGTGACATTTTTATTGTGAATAGCCTGGATATTAGTAATATATGTTATCTATCGTTAAGCAAATACCTACTATGTGTTAATTAATTTCATGCAATATACTACTATGTATAATGATATCAAGAAAGACAAAAAATGTATAATAACATATGGGATTGAAATTCAGAGTTAATAATGATTTATCAAAGAAATTTCGGTCTCAGGTTAGCCATGAGTTATGACATTAGTTTTAATACAGCAAACCTAGAGTAGTGGGTTTTTGACTTCCGCTTGGGAAATAGGAATTTATATAGTGACGAACTCACTCCCTATTCGGTTAAATATCGTTTGAAGTATTGATCAAACAGAAATTGTAACCTCTAGAGCATAAAATTCATTGATGATGTCACATAGAATATTTTCCCTTGTATCTCAGATTGGAAATATCCATCGAAAACAATATTTGGTATTTAAGCTTGGAATAAGTCATTTTATGATATATTAGAGTATTGTTAAGGCGAGATGATTAGAAAAGGGACTATACTGAAAGATGATAGGAATTCAAAAACTCGCTTAATATTTGGGAAACGTAAAAGATGTATAGTGAATTAAATTTACAAAAGATTAATTGTATAACATTTTTTGTTCCGACTCATAATAATATTTGTAGATATCAGTAATTTGTTATCCCTCCATCCTCTTGGTTCGAATTCTGCCATTAAGAATCTTGATATTTAATTTTGCATTTATTCATTAATTATCCAGTGAGGGACAATAAAATTAAAATTGTGGCCACTTCGTTAATCGATGTATGTATGTACACACACACACACACACACACACACACACACACATATATATATATATATATATATATATATATATATATATAAAAGAGTGGCCCTTAGCTATAGGTAATTTTTCGAAAATTGAAATTTTACTGCTGCCACCCTCTAACTCTGTTCCAATCAACAAAAAACTCAATGTGTAAAATTTCAGAGCAGTCGGACAACTACTAGGCGACCCTGGAACGCTTTGAAATTGAAACTTGGTATATTCCCAATGATTAATTCCGTTAAAAAGCCATATACTGTTCTCTATCTTAATCAGTTTCTTTGAGAAATTTATGTGGAGACATCCAAGCATTGGTGAAATTGTTTAAAATCGTTCTGAATCAAATATCTCAAAAGTTAATTCTAAAAATTGCTGGAATAACATAACAAATTTTAAAAATATCAGGATTTTAATAATGCACACGACTTATATAAGACAATTGCATTTTTATTTATAACAATAATTTCTTTAGAATCATGGCATAATGTGAACAATAAAAAAATACAAATATTGAATATTATTTTTTTCTAAAAGAGGATTTAGTATCAATTGGGTATTTTTTCTGTTTCGGTCAATGACCAGTAAAACAAATTGTTTCTCAGTTTCATCTTTTGTGAGAATGTTATTGTAATCCTGTATGAGTTTGACGCCTCTTTATGCAACGCCATTTATAACAAATATCTTCTCATGTTTTTCAATTCCACTTTTATAGCCTGGATCATACTTCCATGTGAAGGGTCTTTGTCGAGGAAATCGCTACTGATAGAAAATCTTGTAAAGAAATTTTTTGTATAAGGAGTTACAAAAGGAAAATTTTTGAATCACCAATGGAGCACTCTCTTTTGTTTAGGTTGTTTGATTTACTACCTTTACAATGTAGACAAAAAAATTTAAAACTTGTCGGTTGGAAGGTAGTTTGGTGCCAACGATTTGGTTGAAAATGTGGCCAACAAGAGAGATATGATAATTTTTTTTTTTAACTTATGTGACGAAGTACCCGAAGAAGTTGATTTATGAATAATAACCGATACATTTACATTTTTTAATTTTCAGCTCTGAATAAACCCCCGCTTTTAGTCATCGTATGTTCACAGTAACCCAATATATCTTGAGACGCCTTGTTTCAAAATTAAATAAGGAATATTGATTTCAACGAACATTTATTATGCGAGATGCAAATTGATAAATGCAAATACGTTGAGTGACGAAATCATCAATTAAGATTTTACAGTCGTGACTCAATAATGTTTACTTTATCAATACTATAATCGATATTTAACTTTTTAACAATAAAGATCATATTAATAATGGCTGAAACATGGAGGGGGATATATAACAGCTTATTGCTAATACGACATGAGTAGGAGTGGGTGTTTCATAGGCTGAAAACTTAAAAATCCAAATCTCGGTTAATATTCGTGATAGGGGAAATATGAATATAACGACGTTTATAACTAATTTGATTTACAAGAAGATTTCTCATTTCAGGCTTCTCCTATAACCCCACTCCTGCTCGCTCCGAACAATGTTGATACAGCTTATTATCATCGGGGAGTTATTGCTAATTTACATACGGAATTGTTTTTGGTTTGGTTCAGTGGTTTGTACCTAATTAAATTGTTGACTCTCGCTATAGTTTTTCGCACATATCTCATTTAAACTACGACAAAATTGTATACAACAAAAGTTACTTTAAATAACAAAATAAACAACTTTTGTTATGTGGAACTTAGCCGAAAAACCAATAGGAAACGAAATATTGCAATTTTTCATTTCAGGCCTTCCTTATAACCCACACTCCTGTTTGTCTCTGAGAAGAATAGTGTAGCCTATAGTCTAAGTTGGGTTAGTCGTAATATACTTACCACGTTTCATAAAATTCGCTTAAGTAGTTTGGGTGTGAAAAGGTAACAAACAGTCCGCAAAGCCAAAGATTGCAGATATGTGTCTATGGCATGTGAAACTAAAAAGTATCGTGAAATTTCGGGAAAAAAAATCAATGTACAGACAGACGTTACAATGTTATATGTAAAAATAATAAATCTCCTGCGCAGGATTGATGGACATTTGAGAAAAGTTTTCTAAAATGGCATCATGAGTACAACCTCAGTAGCTGATTTCCTGACATGGGAAATCTACTAAAAACTTATCCTTCTCAAATTAAAATATACTCGCAGATAAACATTAAACATTTCATTTACATTAATGAATAATAATTTTGTATTAGACATTACAAGGGAGCACTACAGACAATCTGTTTACGTTTTCCGTCTCAGAATTCACATAACGTTATTTTAAGATTCACCTTTTTAGTCCTCAGGTAAGCATGAACTTTGATGAACTATTACAGTTTCTCAATGAATAAACGTATATTGGTGCCTTATCAACCTCTTATCAGTATTCAAAATGTCTTAAACTTGGATTGTTATCATTGTTAAGCACTATATGACAACAAATTTCTTTCCTGGCAAATGTAGGCCTGTTATTTGTATAATTTTGTTTAGAGACTTCACTTACCGCTCCCCACCATTCTTACTCATTTCGCTTTAATAATAAGTCAGCATAACACAATAGTTTGTTTGAAACTTAAATGCTGTCTATTATTTTCCAAGGACCTATGATATGTGAGATACACAGAAAATGTTGTATGTGACGTCATCTTCGAACATTTAAGCTGTAGAGTCCACAATTTTTGTTTGACGGGCTTTAATTTTCCATCTACCGAGTATTAACGAAATTATTTGTATTTTTTAAATCAGATAAAATGTTCTATAGTTGTGTGATTACTACAACATCTTAAAAAAGAATTAGTTATTAGTCCCAAAGAACGGCGTCAATTTATGGAGTTTCTATACAACGCTTTCTTAGAGTCGAAGCTCCTAAATGTAGGCTTAAAAAGAATAAAAAGAGTTGAAAACGAATGTAAAATTGTTTAAAGCACTCACTCAATGGGGCTTTATAGGGTGCAGATAATTATATATCTGTCAAGGCTATAGCTAGAAATGAATAATTGTAAACATTACAGAATTAAAGTGTTACATATGAAATCTTTTTAAGCTATTGAAGTCAAGTACAATGGGAGGAAATGAAGTTATACTTCCCATGGCTAAACAAAGAATGGCTTTAAAGTATTTTATGAATTTGTCCGTTCACTACAAGTCTTGTGCTCATTGGAGGTGGAAGCTTCGGAGATGAATATAAATGTGTTTTACTGGAGATTATAGTTTAGTGCATTGCCTTCTTAGTGTGCCTCAAGATGGGAACCATACACGCGAATAACACTGATTCACCAACGTTAGTAATTTTTTTATCTCTCTATATTATGAATTTTAATTTTTTTATCTCTCCATATTATGATATCCAATGCCTTGCAATTACTCCGATCTCTTATATCCATAAAAACCACTTGAATATCTTCTTCATTTACAATCAACTATCAAATGAAATACACTTGTAATTTTTTTTTTTTGCAAAAGGAACCAAGATCCTTTTTTTCACTTCCTTAAATCATTGTTAATATTATTTCTTTGCACCAAGCAAAAAAAAAAAATTGTTCAAATCAAGGTGTATAAATAAAAATCATATATTACGTACAAATAAAAATCATATATACAAATAAAAATCATATATTGAGATGTACAAAAATAAAAATCATATATTACGAAGAAAATTATGTCGAAATATTTAACAATTATTAGTCTATGTTTCAATTTTAAAATCTGTAACTTTTATCAATCTTCTATTCAAAGAGCAGCACAAGAGTTTTTAATAAATTAGTACTTCGAGGTTCGATGATATCTACAGCCTCCAAAATTTCCTTTCAAGTTCATTTTCTGTGTTGTAAGTTCTCATTTCAGCAGATTCCCCTTTAGGGAAATCAGCTATTGAGGTTGTACTCATGACGGCGATTTTCGAAAAATTTCCTGAAATGTGCAACGATCCTACCTAGTAGATGACAAAAATGAGGTCCGTTCAAAATTATATATATATCTGTTGCCACTCTAGTGGTCACAATTTTTTTTTGACAGTTACCAAAGTCGATTTTAGACGTTTTATGTAAAACTAAAGATCAAGTTCACTAATGGCCGAACTAGGACTATGGGACTTCCTAAAAGGGAAAGGGGTACCGATAATTCAAACTATCTCTGTTGTTATGAGATGGATCGACCCATGGGAGTGCAATCAATCTTGTTCCAAATTTAATTTCCAATAATTGCTGTCTGTATCTCCAAAATTAACAGAAATAATTCATATTTTAATATTTAATCTTCAGTAAACCCCAAAATTACTTAGCTCATCTAGAAAATAGCTTGATACATCATGAAACGTTTTATTCCATGGTTAAATATCAAATATTTAGAGATAGATTGCAACACATTTTCAGAAATTAAACCTTGCATTAATGAGACACTAAAGAAACTAAATAGAATGATAAATTAAAACTACAATTTTTTACCAAATTTCGTCTTATCGTTACCAAACTCAATATATAAAGGATTATGCAAAACTAAAGATCTCTGAGTTATTAGGATTTTTTTTATTTTTCAGCCTTCAGTAAACCCCCACTCTTACTCATGACATATTAATAATACGCTTATATATCATGAACGACTTTATTTGAAGCCTAAATACTAAATGTTGTTTGCAACAGACCTTTATTATACGAGAGACATGCAAATTCATTGTTTGGATTTTACGTTCTTGTCTGGGAATTGTTTATTTGATCTATAGCATACTCGATATTTAACCGTTTCATGACACTCTGAAGCTCTTAGTCATTTATATTTGAAATCGGGTTAGGACTAAAAGGGGTCTCAAAATATCTCCGTTATAATGAATCAGATCGTAAAATGTTAGAGGAAAAAAATCTTGTTAAACTACGGATGACCTACAATTGTTGTTTTATACATTTTTTCAGAAGTCAAATATTAAGCGAGCTATACTAATTTTAGCAGATTTTCCTTAAGGGAAATCAGCTATTGAGGTTGTACTCAAGACGGAATTTTCGAAATTTTTCTTCAAATGCCCATCGATCCTACCCAGGAGATGACGAAAATGATCTCCGTTCAAAACTGTATATATATATCTATCTATATATCTATATATCTGTCTATCTATCTATCTATCTATCTATCTATCTATATATTTGTCTGTTACCGCTCTAGCGGTCGCAATTTTTGTTTGATCGTTACCAAACTCGTATTATTTATTTAGTCGTTTTATGTAAAAAGAAAGATCAAGTTCGTTAACGGCTGAAATCGGACCAGTGGGAGGGGGGGTTTAGAGGGGAGGATTTTGGAAAATTCGAAATATCTCCGTTACTATACGTCGGGCCGAAAAATTGTACAGAGTCAATCTTATTGCAAATTAAATTTACTATAAATATTGTTATATACATTTATTCTCTATCTTGAATATTAACCGAGATATTTGCATTTGTATTCTGCGTGTGGTCACCAGTAGGCTATGTTCGGACTTTCCGCCGAGAGCTCTGGTGGCCGTTTCCATAACTATTCGTTCCTCGTGAATAGGTTTAGAGGTTAACTGTTTTTTGGAGCTAGAAACTACTGGGTTATTACGCCCTAAATAATGTTTTAGGTTTAGAGGTTTCTTACTACTACAGTTGTTATTAGGCAGATTTCTCTATTGTAAAACTTCACTTGGGAAATCTGCTTAGTTTGCGCAGCGCCTGCGTGACGGTGATCTTTTCAGCCTTTAGTACCCCCCCCCCTTCACCTCATCGGTTTTTCACTTGAAAATAGAGAGTATGAGGTGAGATGAGTTGAAAAGTATGTTATTCCAGCACTTGTGAAATCTGCTTAGTTTACGGAGCCAACGGGGGACTTTTCCTCAGGAAGGTGAAACCGAAGCCCAGTCCAAATAAACAAACACAATTAGTCCAATACTTATTCCATGCTTCCCGCATGATAGAACGTCGTGACTGTAATGCCATGAGCATGTAGGAATAATTTAACCAAACCTTTGTCATCAGACCATACCCATTACCCACATTAAAACATTCATGAAATATGGCTTTTTGTGCCGGCGGCCATCTTAGATTTGAAATTTGTCAGAGTGTACAGTATTCTACTAGTCAAGCCCTTTTATTTCATATCCATATTGAGGAAAAAATTATGACTGCCATTTTGTAGCTGCGGCTATCTTCGATTTACAAATATACTGAATATATTAAACTGAATTGTCATCAGAACTAAAGATGCGCCCCAAACACCAGACCAATCGGTCAACAGGAAAGGGGTCAAATTTCAACTACTAAATTTCACCCAAATAAATAAAGAAACAGGTGAAGCTAAATAAAACCGTTTAAAAATATTAAATAGCCGTTTAAAGTTTATTAATTCTTTCCGGTAATATCTCTATAAACGGAGATATTGTCAAATATAGCTTTGCCTTCTTGTTAACCTCAGTGTGAATGAATGAATGAGAAATAGCCCCAGGTGCCATAAATAAAATAGTTCATTAATAACATAAATTAAAACTTAATAAAAGTAAAAATAAACTAAACTGTGATGCAATAAGTAATTAATTACGCTCCCACTTATATTATTTATTATTATTATAATAATTAAGGCCGGTAAGACAAGTACAGGTAAGACATTGGCCTCCCCTTTAGACAGTAGTAGTCTTACACCATCGAGATGGAGCTTTGGTACTCGTCGTTGACTGGTACAAACAATGGAAACACAAAAACTCTAAAAAAATCCTTCATTTTCGACAAATATATACCAAAAGTGTTCGCTCTTTTTATGCGCGCAATCTAAGATATTTTGCGAAATGAATGAAACTGTGTGATAAATATCGCAGTAGCTAAGCACCAGTACAACAAACACATCTAAATTTCGTTTTGTCTTTCTCTGGTAACATTTGAAACTTTTATGGAGACTGGGGAACATTACCGGCTTTGGTCTGGGAAATCTTTGGAGACGGAATAATGGTGGTATATATTTGCAAAACACTATTACACGCCATATTTTTGCAGTTCATTATTTCATGTTTTGCCTTCCTACGCAACTAGTTACTATAGTAAGCATGTAAAATGTATGCATTTTTAAGTACTATGAAGATCAACCTTTATCTCTTCGCTGTTGAAAACATGGTGGACAATATAAATCAAAATGATATACAGAACTATATGGAATCTATATACATTTTCTGTCTCAGTATTTACCTTTATAGCTTTCTGGGAACTATCCACAATGTATATTCTATAGTAGAGTATTAAAGAATAAATGTTGAGTGGTTTCTAAAGCCAGCAATGTCTCTATTCATTACTCCATAAAAAATTATAAAATAATCATGGCGATTACCATAGATTATGAATTTTTTTTTGCTGACTTTACTGCTCAGATAACATTCTTCAGTTTTCACAGAAGTGTTGTTGGAAGTGAAGAATATTGTGTATTTGGAGAGAAGAAAACTTCCAATTCATCACAAGTTTTTTATTTCAGCGCTAAGCGCATTCAAAGACTATTGTCTCTATCTTCAGAGCAACGTGCATGCACTCACTAACACTTTGAAAGTGCTTAGCGCTGAAATAAAAAACTTGTGATGAATTGGAAGTTTTCTTCTCTGCAATTAAACTTTCTTGAGATCTTCTCTAGCGACCCTAACTATGAAAATTCTAATTGAATGTGATACTTCTCAGGAGCAAATTCATTCTCCTAGGAGCAACTATTTTTAACCGTTCAAAATGATTGAATGGGCGGACGAGTACTCAACTAAGTAGGCCTCGAAGCATAGTAGAACTGAAAATGGTTTCAGTGGACTTGGGAATATTATTCGTCCTATTGACACAATTGACATTTGTGTAGTCATTTTCTCAAATAGCTTATGAAAGATATGACCATAATGAAAAACTAACTACCTCACCCATACTGTAGGAAATTAAAGTACTTCTCTAACGACTACCTACGACAGCTTTCTGATGTACAAGTTGCGTCAATTAATCTCTGAACAATAATTCTAAATTATCCCCATTCCCCCTATGTTAAAGCTTGCTCTCTTCGTATGCATTCTCGTGTTATTGTTTCACGTCTTTATTACAGAGAGTCTGGCCTACAGTTGTCAACCATCATTCCCCGCAGTTAACCAATCTTAGAGGTTACTGTAGCTCCGAGGTATTTGAAGCTTTCTATTTTTGGGACTGATGTGATCCTTATTTACCAGGTGGAGTATACAGCTTATTACCGCAAACATTGGGGTTTTATTTTTTGTAGCAGAATTCCCTTAAGGAAAATTAGCTATTGAGGTTGTACTCATGACGGAATTTTCGAAATTTTTCTTCAAATGTCCATCGATCCTACCTAGTAGATGACGAAAACGAGGTCCGTTCAAAACTATATATATATATATATATATATATATATATATATATATATATATATATATATATATATATTTGTCTGTTACCACTCTAGCGGTCGCAATTTTTGTTTGATCGTTACCAAACTTGATATTCAGTCGTTTTATGTAAAAAGGAAGATCAAGTACGTTAATGGCTGAAATCGGACCAGAGGGAGGGGGGGGGTTTAGAGGGGGGGATTTTCGAAAATTCGAAATATCTCCGTTATTATGCATCGGATTGAAAAATTGTATAGAACCAATCTTATTGCAAATTAAATGTACTATAAATATTGTTATATACATTTATTCTCTATCTTGAATATTAACCGAGATATTTGTATTTTTATTTAATCTGGGCGACTAACGGACGAGTGACTTTCCCGCCAAAAGCTAGTTAGGCCGTTTCCTTAACTGCTCGGCTCTCGTGAAATTTCTCTATTGTAAAACATCACGTGGGAAATCTGCTTAGTTTACGCAGCCCCTGCGTGACGGACTTTTTTTTTTGGTATTCTCGTAACCCTATCTTATGGGACCGGCGAGAGACGGAATATCCTCCTTTGTTGCTCCAGTGACAGCTACATATTCTACCTATGCAAAAATTTGAGCATCGGCCTACATGCACTCCTTTATTTGAACCAATTCCTCTTATTATTAAATATGCAGGTAGTGAGATTTTTCAGAACATTCTACCTAGTACACGACGAAAATGAGTCCTGATTGTGCAAGATGTTCATTTCATGAGTGCTTCAATTCACATAATATTCTTACTATTGAGTTTTTCTTCATAGATATTTTGAAACTAAGGCGAACTTTGAAGTTCTATAGAATTTTAAGAGTATAGGTAAAGTTGACCTTAGTCAACTTCCAAATGTCTTGAAATATTCAATGGACATATTAAACATATTCATTGATCAAATCAAAGGCTCCTATCTCTACATTCGAAGGGCCTACAATGATGGTAACTATTTTATTAAATGTCTTATTTTCTTACCTTCTTGGGTCTCTAATAAATTACTCTCTGAAATTTATCTCTTCAATAACGATTTCGAGAAGGTGGTAGCTATTTAAGAAGAACAAGAAAGAATTTCTAAGCGCATTCTAAGACGAAAAAAGTCTAATGGATCTTGGAGATATCACACAGGGCTGTCAAAAAGACAATAATTTTATCAAGTACCAAGTAATTGGACTTATGTCGTACGACATTAACGGTGCCAAAGACCGTCTCCGATTGGAGACGACGAAATGACGGAGACAGTTAGAGATAACGTCTTCAGAAATGTTAACATTGAGATAAGGGGGCTGTCCCCGGGGACATTATTTAGGAGTGTGACTGAAAGCTGGGCTTTAGTTGAGGCGCTGGGTTGAGGGCAGGATAGACGACACTCCCAGAATGGTAGCAGAGAACAACGAAAAGGGAGCAGAAGAAGCACTCCTGGGTGTCCATGAAAAACCTAAGGGAGTAGAGCTCGAAGAAGACAACCCTAAGTAAGCTATTTTTATAGAATCAGAAAAGCACATTTGTTATTTTTAGCCCTACTTAATTAGTAGTTTTTTTTTTTTTAAACTGTTTACTCATATATTTAATTTGACTTTAATTTTCAAATATCACAGTTTTATCAAAATTTGAAATTTTGGAATTATTTCGTTATTAGAAGATTTCCCTTCATATTAGCTTATAAGCGCAATTTTCTAAATCCTTTCACCAGATATTTACTAATTCTACCTAGAAAAGGGGGAAAATCATTATTCAAACTTGCTTCAATGCTTGATTATAACCAAATTTGATATTTAAATGTTTTAACAAAATTAAATATCAAGTTGGGTTGTTGATCGGCATCGAACCAGAAGGAGTGGGAATTAAAAAGAAGAGATAATAAGTAAAATCGAAGATATCCGTTATCTTGGACATCAGGGAGTGGGTTTTTTTAATATCCTTTTCTTTCATTTTCCTTTAGGTGAAAAAGCTAATTGACAGACTTTTATATCCATTTATATGACCAGTCAGAATAGCCAGTAGAGGATATAACCATTTGTGTTGCATAAAAGAAGTGAGGTTTGCTTTAATTTTACTAATTCTTTGTGGACGATTGTTTTGCACTGTCAAGTCTGTCATTTGTACTAGTACATATGGTCTATTACTTTAGTATCTTGTCCTTATCAACTACTCTTGTATTGCATGGATTTAAAGTTGCAATGTACCTAAGGTAGATCACAAATATTTAATATTTGTGTTTACTCCATTATCTAATTCAATTGTCACTGTTTAGCTCAAAGTAATTTCAAACCAAGGAGATCACACAACCTCTTAATAATAATAATAAACTGTTGTTTGGTGTTGTTAATAAATCCTTTTTTTTTAGCGAGAGCTTTTCAAGATCAGCACAGTTCCTTAAATTAAGCCCTTCGTAATTTGTTAGAATATTTCCTTCAAGGGAACTGAGCTATTGAGGTTGTACTCATGGCGTTATTTTGGAAACATTTCGTCAAATCTTCATCTAGCTTCCCAAAAAGATAACGAAAATGATTCCATTCAAAATTATGTATATACACACACACACATATATATATACATTTTGTGTGCATACTTACTTGTCTGTTAACGTTCTAACTGTCAGAACTTTTGTTTTTTATTGTTGCCAAACTTGATATATAAGCGGTTCGTGTAAAACTGAAGATCAAGTTCTTAATCTGTCATTTGGGAGGGGGGGGGGTTATGAAGGGGAAATTCGGAAATTCAAAGTATCTCCGTTACTGGGAGTCGGATGGGAAAATCGTATATTAGAAATCGCATTGCAAATAATTTTCTATGCAATGAAATGTCCTTTATTACACAAACTTAAAAGAATGTTGGGGCTCAGGTTAGCCATGTGAGTTAGAGCGTTGACTTTAATCTCACATGGTAAACCTTGAGTGGCTAGTTCGATTCCCGCCTGGACAGAGGAATTTATTTAGTGACGAAATTCATGAAATAAAATCCTAAGTCCCACCCTGGTTAGAAAAGGGTGGTAACCTGTAGATAACCCGTTCTAATTAGCATAAGTTGCAAAAAGTGGACGTTAATTAATAATTTAATTTTAAAAGCATGTTTGTTACACCCTTTTTTCTAAGAGGAGTAATTGTCTAAAATTCCCAGTGTGCACCAATCCTACCGACAAGCTCACGATTTCCTTTCATGTTTAGCATCATAGGTTATAATCTCTTGCACTTCTCCACCATGCCTACCAGAGGCTTCTTTGAAAGAGTCAGTCCATCTCTTGACATGCCAGCCTCTATCTCTTGAGCTATCGTATGACTCTACTCAGACACGTGACATGACCACATGTCATAATTGCGTCACAAGACGTGTCCAGCCTATTTCCACTTTAATTTTTTTTATTTACATGGTTGAGTCTTTAAGCCCTGTTTTCTTCTTATCGTCAGTACATTTAATTCTGTCTTTTAATCTGAAATTTACAATAATCCTTCCTAATGAATTTTGCCAAACCCTGATTTTATTATGCTGGAAGTTTGTTGTGACTTCTATAGAAAATAATTGGAAAGATATGATTTGGAATGACTTGTTTTTTTACAGTTTCATTTCTATATTCGTCTTTAAAATGCATCTTAGAGATGAGCATTTCTTCCAGCTCTGCTACAGTCTTCTTTGAGTTTCTTTGTTTGCCCTGTCAGTAAATGAGTAGTCCCAAGCAATTATACTCCTTTGTGTACTCTAGGGACATGTAAATAATTTCCAGTCTTATTTCTTCACTATTGGTCATTAATTTTGTTTTATAGTAGGTGGGATATAAGACGCTTTTTCGACTAAGTTCTGTTAGCACAGTCGCCATTTCTTCTATATTTATTGCTGTGATTACTATATTGTCAGCAAGGCGAAGGTTATTGAGGCGTCTTCCATTTACTTGTATTACCCTCCCATTCCAACTTCCGAATAATAAGCCCTAGAACCACATCTAACGGAGACAGTTGGCCCCCTTCTCTCACTTCTTATTCAGAGGACCCTCAAACCTCTTCTTTCTGAGTTGGTATTCTGGCAGGTGGAAGTGACTTCTAATGTATGTAGGATGAAAAAATTGATGGCTACGCTTCCACTATAATAATACCACCTCTTATAATTCCACCTCTTCTTTCTGTTGCAATAAATGCTGTCATCTCCATGTATAATTCTTTAATGATTCGGACATATTTTTTTTTTGAATTCCTATTGTCCTGAGAGCCTTGGATATACTTGAGTGTGAAATTGAG
Source organism: Riptortus pedestris (assembly GCA_019009955.1). NCBI lineage: Eukaryota > Metazoa > Arthropoda > Insecta > Hemiptera > Alydidae > Riptortus > Riptortus pedestris. Next base: position 81,405,224 of record CM032232.1, read on the forward strand.
TCAAGTGCTTTCCTGTAATATAAATAAGGTAGTTACATGAGAAATTGCATTCTCCTGATTTTTCTATTAATTGATTCACAGTGTGGTTATGGCCTATTACCCATACCCCACTTTTATCAGATTTCCCTTAAGGGAAATCAGCTATTGAGGTTGTACTCATGACGAAGTTTTCGACAAATGCCCATCCATCCTACCTAGGAGATGACGACAATGAGGTCCGTTCAAAATTATTAATATTATGTATGCTTGTCTGTTACCGTCTAGAGGTCACAATTTTTGTTTTCCCGTAACCAAACTCGATATATAAGCGTTTAATGCAAAACTAAAGATCAAATACGTTAACGGCTAAAAACAGACCTCGGGGGGGGGGGGGGGGTTAGACGGGAGAAAATTGAGTATTCATATTATTTCCGTTACTATGAGTCAAATTGAAAAATTGTTAAAACCAATCATGTTAAACTATTGACGCTCTACAGTTTTTACACTCTTCAATACATGTTTCCGTTACTCAAATATTATGCAAATTAATCCAAGTTTCTACTTTTAGCATTCAGCCCCCCCCCCCATTTCTACTCATTGGATTTTTACTTAGAAATAGAGAACTTATAATGAGATGAGATCACCTCTTGATGGACTTTTTATTTTTTGCTGTTGGTTTCTTATAATTTAACTGTTTTGTTCCACATTGCTAATTCAAATAAATTCCTAAACACTACATTTCTTATCTTATTTTGAGTATTTAGGAAGACTCACTTTGATTAACCTCAGGGGAGACTGACCATACATAATTAAATTACACTTTAAAATGTTGACAATCATTGTTGATAAAAGTGTTGGGAAACCCATTGCACATAATTATTCAAAGTTATAAAAGATGTTTAATGCGAGTGGCGTATATGGTGATATTTACTCAGCTGAACATCTCGCTTTGTTCTTATCTCAGAAGAAGAAAATGGACAGTCATGAAAATATACAATAGTATTTGGTTTGGCAGATTCACTTATCAAACAAGATGTCTGAGATTTAAGGCAGTGTTGTAAAACATGCTTTTTCTAGCTTCTTCTTGTCGTTTCGACATTTAAATTGAATGGTCTCTTCCCTAACGTTAAAACAAATTAAACTTTAAATCAAATTAAAAGAACTCCTTGTAAACGACGATGATGACAAAAATCTTATGACTTTCTTAAAGAAAACTCCTTTGTTTCAGGAAATCCATCTACCGCTAATGAGTTAACAATAGATGTAACAAATAAATAAATAACGAATGTTTGTTAATTAACTATGTCAGGCTCGGTTTTCATTTCTCTTGTGTTTGACTATATCTGGAACGCCATACAGTGTGGCCGATCGCTGATCAGTCAGTCTATAATATTGAAAGTAAATTTACTGATTCTTTTACTAAGAATCTTAGTATAAATATCAAACTCAAGATATTCATTAAAAAATGTATCTCGCCCTTAATTATTCATCCCAAAATTCAGTACTTTTATACGTGAAAATTTAAATAATTTAAAAAAAAAAAAAATTACATTTTACAGTTAGGATGTAATTCACCTAACAATTTTAGAAGGAAAAAACAAAAAAAAACTATAAAAATGACATTTTATTTTTTTTTGTATTTAAACTGTTTATAAAGTTTTGAGGATAAAAACTTATAAAGAAAAATATAAATATTAATATAAATATGGAAATTATCTATATTGATCTCTGAATGGGCTTCCAAGTTTCTGTTGCTGGATTCATTGGACGAATGTTCAGAGTAGCGAATCTGGCATTTCAAGTATCTGCAACACATCTCCAGATTAATTTTAACTTATTAATTCCACTAAACTGGGAAACGTACCTATTGCTTGCCGGATTTTTTCTATAACAATCCCACCTTGGGATAGCAAAATCATGATTTCTGAAAATAAAAATTTGCCATAAGCCTACCAGTCCATGCATAATTAACAATCTCTTTTTTTTTCGGGTTCAGAGTGGTTCTTGGAAACATAAGCATATTTAAATGTATGGCAAAAAACGGAATTTATAACTTAAGAACCTTTCTGCTTTATGATTTAATTAATTAAAATAAGGGAATGCATTCCGTAACAAGTAAAATATGTTTCGAAACTTAAAAAAAAAAAAAAACCTAAACACTACAACTAGTCCCGATGAAAATTGATGTAATACTGATACATTTTTTCCTTTAGAGGGATTAGCAGGAAGTTCTTTGTATTTTAGAAATCTTTTCGAGATCGACTTTGACTTATTAAATGTTTTTAATCGAGCATTCTAATATATAGTTTAACACAACACAAATGTTAGTGGGTAAACTAAATCTTGATATTTGTATTTTTGACCAGCCGATTTCTGAACCTGGCTGGTCTTAAAATACAAAAATCAAGGTTGGACTTTACCCCTAACATTTGTGGCATGTTAAACTCTATATTGGAAAGCCATATTCAAAACATTTATAAGCCAAACACCGCTGGAAGTACCTACTCCATTCCTGAGAGCTGTAATGTGTTCCCAGCGACGTAGTTTAAAACAACACACACACACACACACGTGTATATATATATATATATATATATATATATATATATATATATATATGTGTGTGTGTGTGTGTGTGTGTGTGTGTGTTGTGTGTGGGATTGTAAATTTTGGTTTGATCGCTACCAAATTCGATATATAACTGTTTTAAGTAAAACTAAAGATTAAGTTCGTTAATGGCTAAAATCAGTCTAGAAGTTTTTCCAGGGTTGAGAGCGGGGTATTAAAACATTGAAATGTCTCCGATATTATCAGTTGGATCAAAAAATATAATATAATCAACCTTCCTCGTGGTGTTTGGGCTGGCTGGTGGAGGTCCATCATCAATGGAAGGATAAACAGGTCAACCACCTCCATCTTAACAATTCTTTATTAAAAGCAGAGTACTTTCGGGGTGTACCGCCTCATCTTCAGTGCTCGAGAGCTGGTTTCTATTCAGCCGACATCTCCGGCGAAACTGCCATCCGGAGTCTCTGGACCGGAGATCCAGTGGTCTCTAGAGAATGGAAGATGGGGCTGTTCGCCCCGAAAGTACTTTGCTTTTAATAAAGAATTGTTGAGGGTGGAGGATGTCGACTTGTTTATCCTTCCGTTGACGACCAACCTTGTTTCAAATTTAATATCATACCTTGTTATTGTTGTTTTTTTATGAGCAATATCGCCTCGCTGCGAACGCTCCAAAATAAATAAATAAATAATATCGTACGACTTAGTTTTATACATGATTCGTTCGAGGTAGGAAGGAACAAAATGAAATTAAATTCAGCTGAGCAAATATCACATCAAATTCACCTCTCACATTAAACATCTTTTATAACCTTAAATAACTATGTTTAATCAGTTTCCCAACATTATTATCAACAATGATTGTCTAAAATTCAGCAAGCAATTTAGTTAGCAGAAGTTATTCACCACATTGCGGGCGAGGGGTGTTGTGGCCTTCAATCTGTTGAAGAAGTTTGATCATTGATCTAAAAATAACAAGAAGTATCACTAATAATTTTAATACTATTATAACATTATATTTATTTATATATCTGATAAACTTCAGTTTAGTGATAGCATAGTTAATCTAAATAAGGAAGTTTACTTATTTTACTCAATTAGCCATAGAAGCTTATAGTGGACGTAAATAAATAAAAATATTTTACAAAATAATTAATTCGTTATAATACGATACAGCTAAAAAAACCCATATAGAAAAAAATAATAATTTAGTATTACGTTTTTTTTATTTTTAGAAAAAGTAAAACTGAGTTCACAAAAGTATTCGTGTTCAACAAAAAGAAAAGATTTAATAATTATTATTATTTTTTATTATTTATTTATTAACGTCCACTTTTTGCAACTTCGGCTAATCGGGGCGGGTTATCTACAGGTTACCACCCTTTTCTAGCCAGGGTGGGATTTTAGGACGGAATGAATTTCGTCACTAAATAATTTCCTTTGCCCAGGCGAGAATCGAACTCACCACTCTGGGTTTACCATTTAATAATGAAATAATACATAAAATAGATAAATCAATAATAAATAAGAAAAACGTGAAAACAGTAAATACACATTTAAATTTAAAAAACAATTACTATAAATTTCCCGCCTAGGAAATTGGAATTTATTTAGTGAATGACTCATTAAATAAAATCCTTAGTCCCATCCTGGCTAGATAATGTTGGTAACCTGTAGATACCCCGTCCCAATTAGCCTTAGTAGAGCAACAAGTCCGTCACGCAGGGGCTACCCCCTGAATTAGCTAAGCAGATTTCCCACATGCATCACGTATAGAAGGTTAAATGGGAACAATATTTAGGCTTCAAATACAGTGCTTCATAATATAACAGCTTATTATTAATATGGCATGAGTGGGAGTGAGGGTTTACTGATGGCTGAAAACTAAAAATGCAAATATGTCGGTTTATAATCAATATACTGAAAAACATACATAACAACATTTATAGAACATTACATTTGCAATAATATTATTTCTATACCAAGCTTCAACCCGACGCATAATAACGGAGATATTTCGAATTTTCAAAATCCCCCCTCCCAGTGGTTGGATTTCAAGCATTAACGAACTTGATCTTTCTTTTTACATGAACGATTAAATATCGAGTTGGATGACGAATAAATCAAAATTGCGACCGCTTGACGTTAACAGGCAAGTATATTAACAAGTATTTTAACGGATCTCATTTTCCTCATCTACCGTGTAGGATCGATGGACATTTGAAGAAATTTTTCGAAAATCGCGCCTTGAGTACACCCTCAATAGCTGATTACTGAAGGGAAATCTGCTAAAAGTGGATAATTAAAAAATTAATTAAAATATTTCGCATATTCTAATAGTAATAAATTACCCAACATTTCCATCGAAAAGGCTTTAGAAATATTAGGGAGTGAATATAAATTATACATCCATATAAAGAGCAGCTAAGATACTCTATTTTTGTGGTATTAAATTTATATTAGTAATAATATGTTTTATTATTGTCTTTCTATTTATAATAATAAATACTAAAAAAAATAAAATCGAATAAATTACTCAGAGAAAGAAGCTTTGTATACGAAATATGTATTAATACCCCGAAACCAGAATTAATCACAGTTTATATATGTATGTATGACTTAAGACATTACGCAAAGAAATCAAAATATAAAATTCGTCAATTACAAAATATGACCAGCAATGAAGAGAATTTCAGAAATAATATTGACGGCCTTTCCAGTGGCCTCGAAAAATGTTCACATTCAAGAGGGAATCAAATATCAGCGGAAAGTATGTTTTCCAACCCAAGCTGTATTAATGAACCCCGTGCATTTGAGTTACTTCATTTGATTACAGCGCTATAGCAAATTACGCGAATAATTGGAGATTTTTCGAATTGCCTTATTTAGCATTTCAGATTTTCTCTCATGTTTAAATAAATCATTCTTCCTTTGATGAACTGATAAATGAAATTACTCTTTGGGGATTTCCGGCTGCTAGATTGTTTACATAAGGGACAAACCATTACTATATATATTGCACTGGAAAGGTGCTTGCTAAATACTCCTTACATGAGTCAAATGAATCCTAACAAAACTTTATTTAATCCTCTAATTCACCAGAGAAAAAACTGCATCTTTAGATAGTTAACGTTAAATTTAAATGTACAATCGCATTAGCAATCCGTAGAGAGTTCATCTATCTGTATACACTTTGGCAGATGAAAAATATTTGGCTTGAAAAAAGGCCTAGGTTGCTTTTAGAAAAACGTGAAATAGATTCGGGTAATACTTATTACCCAGGTAGGTCAACGAGTGGCCTGTAGATAGCAAGAAGGGTAAAAGAAATAACCACTCAGTGGGATGGAATCACGAATTTATTTATAAAAATGATATTAATATCATTGTGGAAAAGCAACAAACACTTGGAAAAACCAATTTAGACTAATGGGAAACTCAGTGCACACACATTTTTGCGGGTCCAACTACGAAATCTAAACTAACTAAAGTAAAATATAAAAGAGGTGTACTAAAAAATGTCTATTATTTATTTTTGTTATGTTTTCCAGGGACTATTTATGCGGCCTTGGATCATGGACACCAAAGTGGTTGCAGAAGTTTGCTTCATCCAACTGCTATATGGCAGTCTATGGTTGTCTGGGAGCAGTTCAAGCTATGGCCTTTATTTACTTCCTTTCCTCGCTCAACACAATAGAAAAGAGATTTGGGATCCAGAGTAAAACAACTGGTAAATAATGAGTTTTTCACTATGCATTCAATATAGAATTGAGTGTTATCATGAGCTCAGAAGATTGGTGTCTCTGCAACAGCTGGATCTACAATGATCTCTACCAATACAAACAAGTTTATCCATGTGCCTTAAAAGAACATATTGTATACTTTCTGTCAAAAATCCTCCCAGTAACATCAGTTCCCTTATGATGTAGAGATAGCAATTTTGGGTTTGTTTATATAAGCCAGAAATATCTATGCGATGGTTAAGCCGACACCTACGAGTCCTCGCAACCAACACTTTCGATTTTCGAAAAATGTCTTCAAATGTCCATCGATTCTATCCAGGAGATGACAAAAATGAGATCCGTTCAAAATTATATATATATATATATATATATATATATACTAGCTAAGGTACCCGGCTTCGCTCGGGAAATCATTTGAGGCTGAATGATGATAGTAAAAAAAAATTGTTGTTTTCCCTGAGGGTCAGGCGGGCGACGTACAGATGAGAAATTTTAATTTTGAAGAATAAATAAAAATGTGTTCCTGATCTATCTATCTCCACTTTTTAACTCACCTTTTTGAATACTTCAAACCATAATCGTGGATAGCATTTATTACAATTAAATATCCTCTATAATGAAACTTATTTCCTGTCCAATCCGAGCTCATATAGTTTAAGCATAGTTTTGTAATTAGATTATATTCGTAATAGTAGAGCTCAGTGGAAATCATTTCACAGGATATAAGTTAAGTCAATTAACTGTTTAGGCTCCGGCCTCCTTCCGCTCTAGCATCTCCATAGTTTTCCTTAAAATATTGATTCAAAGTATTATTTTAATAATTTATCTACCTGATGGAATTAAATAATAGTATTACCCGAAAAATAATTTGATTCATATTCAAAAATATAGGCGAGGGGAATAGAACATAGCCCTCCCTGCAAAATAATTAATACTTACTTTAAATCATATCACTTTTAAATGGATATTGTCTTTTTTTCATAATAACATTACTATTAACGTCTAATTGTTATGATGGTATATATTTATTTCAATAACATCAAGATATCGGTAATAAGATAATATATGTATTAGCAGAACGAAAGAGTTTGATCCCCATAACTTCCGCTATCCCTCTTTGTACAATTCAGCATGACTTAGTTTAAATAATACATTATGCAAATTAAATAACGGAAATGCTCTTATAGTTTACATTTCTATTGGAAATAAATAGCAATGTTATTTTGTAGGAGAAATAAATAAATGAGAAGGGGCCACGGAGATATATAACCTCACTAATCCGAATCATATATAGAGTTATCATATGTGACTAAAAAATAAAATCATTTGTCATAATATTCATTCATTAAAAACACTTAAATAAGCACTAATAAAATTAATGACTCCCACTATAGATTTAGCGTATATCACGTGTTTACTTCATTTTACGAACATAGTGAATGCAACAAAAATTACTCTAAATGACAAAATAAACTACTTTTGTTATATGCATATTTGCAGAAAAACGAATAGAAAACGAAATACCACTATTTTTAAATTCAGGCCTCCCTTACAACCCCCGCTCCTGTCCGCCTCTATAAATGTTGGTATGGCTTATTATAATGAAGGTGTTAGTGCTAATACACATACCGAGTTTTATTTAGTTCGGTTGAGTCTTTTGTGCCAAATAAAATTACTCACTTCCGCTATAGGTTTTAGCGTATATCCCGTTTATAATACGTTACACGATAAAAGTGTATATAACAAAAGTTACTCTAAATAACAAAATAAACAACTTTTGTTATGTGCATACTTGCCGAGAAACTAATATGAAACGAAATATCGCTATTTTTAATTGCTGGCTTCTCTTATAACCCCCACTCCTGCCCGTCCCTAGAAATGTTCGTATGGCTTATTATAAGGAAGGCGTTAGTACTAATTCACATACCGAGTTTGGTTTAGTTCGGTTGAGTCTTTTGTGCCAAATAAAATTGTGGACTCCCGCTATAGTTTTTAGCGTATAACGCATTTAAACTTCGGTATACGACAAAAGTGTATATAACAAAAGTTACTCTAAATAACAAAATAAACAACGTTTGTTATGTGCATATTTTCCGAAAAACCAATAGAAAACGAAATATCGCTATTTTTAATTTCAGGCTTCCCTTATAACCCCCACTCCTGTTCGTTTCAGAGAAAATTAATATAGCCTAAAGTCTAAGTTGGGTTAGTAGTAATATACATACCAAGTTTCATAAAATTCGGTTCAGCCGTTTATGCGTGAAAAGGTAACAAACAAACAAACATACACGAAAGAAACAAAATGCAGTTATGGTGTCTATGACATGTGAAACGAAAAGTTATCGTGAAATTTCGCGAAAAAAATCAATGTACAGACAGAGGTTACAATTTTATATATATATAGATATATATATGTCTGCCAACGCTCTAGAGATCGCATGTTTTGTTCGATCGTTACCAAACTCGATATTTAATCGTTTAATGTAAAAAAGAAAGATCTAGTTCGTTAATGGCTGGTCTGAAGTCAGACCAATGGGAGGGGGTTGTGAGTGGGATTTTCGAAATATCTCCGTTACGTCGATCGAAAAATTGTATAGAACCAGTCTTATTGCTGCTTATTAAATTTGATAAAAATATTGTTATATACATTCATTCTCTATTTTGAATATTAACCGCTCATGTTACTTAAACAATACTTAGTTATATAATTAACCACATTATTCGAAGTTTAAATCCCAAATATGGTTTTCAAGAGATCATTATTATATGAGACACATGCAAATATGTTCTGGTGACCCCATCCCATGTCTTAAGCTCTTGGAAAACTAAATTTGATTAATAGAGATAAAAATTATTTTGATTCATTATAAATTACAGCATTAGATCTAGTAAATTGTTAGTAAAATTAATATGTTATATTCCAAAATATTTTAGTAATTGTTTTTCTTTCCAGTGAGAGGTTGTCAAACCTGTTTGTTTACATTTCAGATGCTTCCCATCGAAGACTATTAAAATCAACCGAACGATTTCTTACTACCGTTTGCATTTATTCACTTAATATTCACGGTGGTGTTGTGTTACATGTATGTTGATTTATCTATTGTTAAACTTCACGAGGGAAATCTGCTTAGTTTAGGCAACTCCTGCATGATAGACTTTTTTTGGAATTACTGAGTGAAATTGTGGGAGGGTGATCATTGCCATGGATTTTGAAATTTCTCTTGTAGGCTTTATTGAACAGATAATTTTCTTAAATAAAAACTTTTGGTTTTGGTACACTGAAAGTCAAACCTTAGACATTTATAAACTTGAATAACATTTTTGGAAATCGTTATTTTAAACACAGTTTGTTCTCTTCATTTTCTCTATAAAACCAATATTAATAAAGGCATTGCCGAATATGTGATTTCAAGTGATCCTACCCTCCTAGTTGAAAATTTGAATACTTATATAGCCTATGTTGTGCCTTGGTATAGTTTACTCACAAATATTAAAGTACATAGAAATCTTCTTAGCCCGTTTTTCAGTGATTGAGTAACAACAAACAGGAGAGCAGACAGAAACAAACATGATTTTAAATTTAAATGCAATTTTTCTTAGAATTGTCTGAAACTTGAAAAAAAATAATCCTCATCCAATTTAAATAGAAAATTAGACAAAATCTTAAAGTTTTATTTATTTAGATAAGTTAACTCAACAACAGCTCAAAAAATTGGTGTTTCTATGTTATATAAACAAGTGAGGTAATAGTATATTACAATTATTGTTGCAGATAGAACTGTAATCTCCTATCAGAAATATTATCAGTTATACTTAACAAAGTATTTAATTTTGTAAATTTCATAACTTACTGGTTGTAAGAACCCATTAAATTATACTCAGTTAACTTAGTTAATTATACTTAGTTAACTCCATTAAATTGAAATTTTATTTCTACTGTGACTTTTGTTTATACAGTTATAACTATTGTGTTTACATTTTTTTATTTCTAAGTGGACTTCATTTTTGTATAATTATTATTTTCAAACACTCTCACTCAGGATACATTTACATTGTTCCTGTGGCATCTGAACAATTTAAGATAAACAGAAAGTCTGGGGAAGAGTATCTCAAGAACATACTGTGATGTCTAGTTGCTCTATGCATGAGAATATCCAACAATAAAGGCATCATGGGCGTGGTCAAAATGGCTGGAATACAATCATATATTCCTAGGCTGCAGAGCCTGATTAATATGCATTTGCCAGCAAGGGTATGCAAAACTGTTAATTTACCTCCCGTTGCCGCATTAACATGGTATGCTATTCTCACTCACCCACAGGCATGTATCTACACACGCATACAGCATGTATTCAAATTTTTAATTTTAACATTTAGAGTGATCTATTGTTTTTAGGGTGGATGTTGAGTGGAAATGAAGTGAGCCAGGTGTTTCTTGCTCTAGTCCTGTCTTTTTACGGAGGACATGGGAACCGGCCACTATGGATCGGTATTGGAGTGGCATTCTCTGGACTGTCCTGCTTTATATTAGCTTCTCCTCATTTCATCTTCGGATCTGGGGCCAAATCTCTAGCCCTAACTGAGGAGTACCAAGACCTCTATAGCCATATTAATACTAGTATGCCTGATGCTAAGAGTAAGTATTAAAATTTTATTTAGTAGAGTTCAAAGTATGAGGATACAATGAAATGTGCTTGTGGATCTTGCCTTCATTGTCTTTTAGGTTTTACATATAATGAACCTTTACCTCTTAGTGATATTTGGTAGTGTGAGGTCGGCTGTGTCCTCTCCCCTCATTTGATTTGATTTAAATTGGTGATTTATCCTATATTTCCTGATCTTACCAAATTAATGCAGTAGCTACACAGTCTTATCTCTTTTTCCATTCAAACTTTACTTGATGAAGAATCCTGGGAGGTCCATACTAACCTTTGATTGCATAAGCCTCTATAGATGAATTTAGTCTTAAGCCAGATACAACTAAATATATACCCCTCATACCCTATTGGTTTTGTCCATTAAATAAATTTCTGAAGGAAACTCCAATACCATCATCATTATTATTTAACTCTTAACTCTCACCTGTTAAGATTATGAGCTCTTATTTTTGAAATTGATCATGTCCTCTGCCTGATGAAACAAATTTTTCTTATTGATTTTTGCTGTTATTTATATTAGAAAAACATATTTCATTTACTTAACTCCTGTTTTTCCCTTTAGGAACTACTCCAGGTTTATGTCAGAGAGAAAATGGCAATCCTCCCCCGAGTTGTGAAGAAGACAATAATGAGGATACAATAGCACCATTACTTATATTCTTCTCCCAATTTGTGCTTGGAATTGGAACAACACTCTATTACTCTCTAGGCCAGGTTTATCTTGATGACAGCTCAAAGAAGGCCAATACTCCAATGCTCCTAGGTAAAAAATTCGTAGCTAGTCATTAGATGGAAATAGTTATTAAATTTGTACTCTGTAAAAACCAGTTCAGTAATAACATTAATTTAATAAAGCCAATGAGGTGTAGATTAAGCTGGGTTGAAAACATTTTTTTTTGGAAGCTGCGAAATTGAAACTGAAATGCCTCTGCTGGTGCAAACCTGTAGAAAATGAATTTCCTACTATAGTTACGACTTTAAATATTTTAATATTTCGAAGGAAGTAAAAAAATAAAATATAACATATGGAATTATTAATTTATATGAATGAAACATAGAGGGCATCAGTGGTCATGTGGGTTAAGGCATGGGTATATCTACCACTACCTTCAGTACGCTGAAGGTAAAAATATGTGTGGGTTTGTTTCCCGGCAAGAGAGAACATTAGTTCAGAAGTTTGCTATCAGAGCATGCTAGGGTCATAGTGCTTATGGATCAGCAGGGGTCTAATGAGTATATATATCTGAGTAACAATTATGGCTGTCTGAGATCCCATTCAGTCTACTGGAGAAAACTCACTCCAGGTACTCATCAGATCATGATTCACTCGAGTCTTGCTGGAAAGGTGGCTAAACACCCTAAAGGTGTACAATGCCAACCGAATCAAAGAAGGGGAAAAATGAGTGAAACGTAATATTTTATTGCTATTATTTATTAACATCCACTTTTTAGCTAATTTCCCTTAAGAGAAATCAGTTATTGAGGTCATGCTCATGAAGCGATTTTAAACAATTTTCTTCAAATGTCCATCCATCCTACCCAGGAGATGACGAAAATGAGGTCCATTCAAAATTTTATTTATATATATATATATATATATATATATATATATATATATATATATATATATATATATATGTTGATGCTCTAGCGGTCACAATTTTTGCTTGATCATTACTCCATATTTGAACGTTTTATGTAAAAATAAAGATCAAGTTTGATAAAGGCTAAAATCGGACCAGTGGGAGGGGGGGGGGTTAAACGGGAGGATTTTCGAAAATGTGAAATATCTCCGTTACTGTACGTCGAAAAAAAATGCGTATAGAACCAATCTTATTGCAAATTAAAATATTTATAAATGGTGTTATATACATTATATGGTGGTTTCATTATCTTTAATATTAACCAAGATATTTGCATTTCTAAGTTTTTTGCCTTTAGTAAACCCCACTCCTACTCATGTCATATCAACAATAAGCTGTTATATTATGAAGCACTTTATTTGAAGCCTAAATAACAAGTATTGTTCTCAATGAACTTTTACGTCATGAAATAAATGCAAATATGAGATGCAAGTGGGTAATCTGCTTAGGTTAGCCCCTGTATGACAGAGTTTTTATGTTTAACATATGGGTTATCTACATTCTTCTGGTCAGATAATAGATAATCGATAATAGATTTTCTTTAGTGAGTTTGTCTCTTCTCAAGGAGGAAACCTTGATTTTTTGAAGTTGCTTCTTTCTAAATAAATATTACTCAAGAATAAATAAAATTTGTTTTGTTTTTAACTCATTCTTTGCTACGGAATTTATTACAGGATCATCAATGTCTCTCCGAATGTTGGGAACTGTATTCAGCTTTGCACTTATCTACTTCTGCCTCAGTGCATACATTAACCCTTTTCTTCATCCAACTATTACAGAAAATGACCCTAGATGGCTTGGTGCATGGTGGCTAGGTAAGGAGACCTTATCAAAAAAGCTTTAATTATGTTTGAACGCTGAAAATATTTTTCAAGAGAAATTTGATTCAGGTATTGGTGGAAAAAGAAATTGTTATTTCAAATAAATATGAGTAAGAAGAGTATCCAACATATTCAGAATTGTTCACTTTTTTTTAGATCTTTTTTCCAACTGGAACCTTAAAATGTCACTATTCTGTTCATCTCTTACAACTTTCATAACTTTACAATGAATGAAATGTGCATTACTTTAGTATACCCCATAGGGTCAAGTCAATTTTAAGTTTTCTCACTAATATTTTTACAACTGTGGTGGTCCAAAACTGTATTCTCAAAAACAATGTAATACAATAAAATATTTTAAATTATCATCTATATGTGACAGATTAATAATAATATGATTGAAGAAGTTAGGTGAAGAGCCATTGTAAATTAGAAGTAAGCATACAAACTGGACTGCTGAGCATATGGCTCAACTACTCTTGTGCATTCCTTTCCGAGCAATGTGGGCTATAAAATAGAATCTTAGAATTAATATTAACCATTTTGAGTCTGATAGCCACTTTTGTGACATTTTACTGCTTCGAGAAGTATTTTTTAGTTCATTGCTTTCACAAATGAGTTTGCAGCGCAGAAGATAATGAAGTTTATTTTTTCCCATATAGCTTCCTTTTCCAATTATACTATTTTCAATTATCTTTCTTTAGTTTTACATATGATCTCTCTTTCTAAATTCAATAACAGGTTTACCCTCACATCTCACTTGTCTTAATTCAGTTTGAACAATTTTTATATACCTATTATAAAGACTAATTTCATAAATAATAAAGTCAATCACTTTATGGACTATTTTACTATTAACTTTTATTAAGAGTTCAATCTATTAAATAAATACCTATGTAAGCAGTATTAAAACACTTATTTATGAAATTTAAAATCATTGATTTGATATATTGTTGTGCAGGTTGGGTTATACTAGGTTCTATAATGGTGTTCCAAGCTTTCCTTATCGTGCTATTTCCTAAAAGGATGAAGAAACCTGTAGTAGAAAAGCCCATGGCACTAGAAGAAAAACCAGAGACAAAGGTCGAATCAAATGGAACGGGAAACTTTTATATTGGCGAGAAGAAAGACAAACCCACAAAAGGTGAATATTATTATTTTTTGAACATTATCTATTTTTGAGATATGTCATTAATATTCAATACAGTGGTAAGTGATATAAGTCCTATTATAATCTATATTTGTGTTAATTAAATCCTTCAACCATAATGAAAAAATTCAATGACTTCTTTGCTGCATTGAAAAGGAGAACAATGTTGACTAATCACTAGTCTACGTAGCAAGGATAACTCTTGAATAGTGTGAAGTTTTATGAAGAATATGGCCAAAGGGCCATAGAAAATTAGTAGTATACATAAATATTGGACTGCTTGAAAGCAGCAGATAGCCCAGCTACCCTTCAATAAAAAATATTTTTTTTTAATAATTTCAATTTTTACATTTTCATATGTTTAAATTTTAATTTTTCAGAATTCTGGCCATCTCTTTTTAGACTTCTAAGGAACAAAATACTTCTGGCTAACATATTGGCTGGTTGCTTTTATATCCTTGGTGGCTCTGGGTATATGACATTTATGGCAAAAAATATGGAGGTTCAATTTTATCAGACATCTGCTAATGCGAACATACTTATAGGTAAGGAATCTGATATGTGGCTCTGTAAATATACTTTCTATTAATCAAAGCTTAAACAATACAAAATTAATTTTTTTGCCCTAATTGGAGTTTGGGTCAAAATATAACTATTCCTACCCTTTCTAATATAATATCTACCCTTTAAATCTTAAATAACCAAGCCATTTGTGAGAATCTTTTGTCATAGACTAACCATTTTCTATTTTCTTTTCTTTCTTTTTTCTTTCAGGATTTAAACATTTTTTAGGGAGTTAGTCATAATAAATTCTTTAAAAAAGATTTGGACAAGATATTGTCTGTTTCACTTTTTTGAAATCATAATTTGACTTTATTTTCCTGTACAAGGCATTTATTAAGTGTCTACAATAACAGTTTGATTAATTTTACTAATGTATAGTACCTAGCTGCCACCATATACAAAAATGAATATTTTTATGTAGAGCCACTGCCTAGCTTTAGTTGTTCTATAAAATGTATTTTATGATGTCCTAAGTTTTGTCAAAACTAAACAAAATTTGTCTATTTTTGTTTTCTTTACATTTTAAAATGTAAACAATAACATTTTTTTTTCTGTAATGTAGTGATCATTATAATGAGATTTTCTATTATGGATATAATTTTCTATATCAATAAAAATATTTTTTCATGATATATCTGATGAACACTGAAATAATAATTATACAAAAATACATGTTGGATGTTTGCGAAAATAAAATTGAATATCACCTTTTATGATATATTAAAAAAATAACATAAAAAACAGACTAATGTATTCCATAGACTCCTCCTACTCCACTAGTGACTTAATACTGGTGTGCTATGGTATCAAACAGGTGAAATATATTTCCTCCTTTATGGGAAATATATATTATTTAAATTTACCCTACCTACAGACTAATAATAAATTTGTTTTACAGGACCTATAATCTTATTCTCAATGGTAGCAGGATTTTTGTTATCTGGTTATGTTATTTCAAAATATAAACCACGACCAGTGTACTTATTTGGTTGGAATGTTGTCGTTGGATTGGTTTTTGTAGCATCAGAACTCTCATACATATGGCTTGCTTGTCCTGACACTGAAATTGTTGGGTATAATCCAGCAACTAAGAGGTTTGATCATTTTATATGTGCTTTAATTCAATAATATTAATTATATTTTTTAGACTATTCAATTTATAATTTAGGTTCAAAAAAATTACTTCCACTATTGCCTTTTTGTTTATGTGCTCATGAGCTTTGATAAATAGAATCAAGAGGGGGGGGGGGTAGAGGGGGAATGTGAAATAGATCTCTGTTATAAGAGGGATAAAAAAATGTAAATAACTGACGTTGAAATTTAATTTGCTACAATTATTTTCTTTTTTTAAATTTTTCATTAGCTCGCTCTGGAACTTAAATATTGACTCCCACTTCTACTTATGTGATTTTTACTTAAAGCAAACTGTACCAGTAAGATAAAATTTATTAATATCCACTTCGTGCTACTAAGGCTAATTGAAACGGATTATCTACAGGTTAACACCTTTCAGCAGATTTCCCTTAAGGTATTGGTTGTACTCATGACGGAATTTTGAAATTTTTCTTCAAATGTCCATCGATCCTACCTAGTAGATGACGAAAATGAAGTCCGTTCAAAACTGTATATATTATATATATATATATATATATATATATATATATATATATTTATATATTTGTCTGTTACCGCTCTAGCGGTCGCAATTTTTGTTTGATCGGTATCAAACTCGATATTTAGTCGTTTTATGTAAAAACAAAGATCAAGTTCGTAAACGGCTGAAATCGGACCAGTGGGAGGGGGGGTTTAGAGGGGAGGATTTTCGAAAATTCGAAATCTCCGTTAGTTTACGTCGGATCGAAAAATTGTATAGAATCAATCTTATTGCAAATTAAATTTACTATAAATATTGTTCTATACATTTATTCTGTATCTTGAATATTAACCGAGATATTTGCATTTGTATTGTGTGTGTGCGGTCGACAGGAGTGGGCTATGCAAGAGCTCTGGCGGCCGTAGCCGTAACTATTCGTCCCTCGTGTATAGGTTTAGAGATTCCTCACTACTGCCATTGTTATTAGGCAGATTTCTCTATTGTAATACTTCGCGTGGGAAATCTGCTTAGTTTACGCAGCCCCTGCATGACGGACTTTTTCTAGCCAGGGTGGATATAAGGAATTTAATTAATTCGTTTGTCTCTATATAAATTCCTACTGCCCAGACAAGAATAAAACCAGAATAATAATCAGTGGTTAACTTAACACTTGTAGACTTTTTTTAAATGTATATCATCAAAAAGGGTTTGAAACAATCACTAATTTTAAATTAATTATCAAAGTTTAATATATTTAGGCAAATTCTGATACTAAAATAACATACATTTCTGTAATTTTTGTAGCTTTGACATGATGAATGAGTGTAATGCAGGCTGCAGTTGTGACTATGCCAAATTTTCCCCAGTATATCTGAAAGAGAGGTCCATAACTTTCTACAGCCCGTGTCATGCTGGTTGTTCGGAGATAGCCAAAGATAACAAAATAAATGTAAGTCATATCTTTATTGCTTTATATCATCAACATGATCTAAAGGTAATGTAGTTGTAACCACCAAAATCCATAAGGTGTTTGATGTCTTCAAAATATTTGTTTAAATATATTTACACATACACACACATATATTTGACCAGGATATGAATAATCCAAGATCGTGTTAATGTAAAAAAAGATAATGTACATTTGTAATATCAAATGTTTGCTCTAGTTCCTAAACTCAAATATTACTGAAGAAGTAATATATTTTGAAATATTGATATGGCTTGGCAATTTTATTTTCCATCAGCGGATTAAGGTGCAAAAAAAAAGTTCTTATTTAACAATAACAAATGAAATATTTTCAGCAAAATTAATAATTTACCCACGTATATGACTGTGAAATAAAACATGTAAAGGGACAACAATTAATTAAAAGCGAAACCAGCCAAATAATAGCATGTATTTCATTCACTGAGAAAGCCCCTGAACTAATTCCTATTCAGCAAACTTGAGAAGTCCATGTGCATCGCAAGTATGTTAGGATAGTCTGTAGTAGAAAATTTTGGGAAGGGGAACTTATTAAGGGAGGCTGTATGTATATTTTATATAACCCTCGGGCAAGCACGGGACCTCACAGGTTTGTTTTGTTTATATAAAATAACTAAAATTCTTTACAGTTAAATAAAAAAAATAAATGTTCTTTTCTTGTTGAAATAAATACTCAAATCCCTAAAATGAGTTCATACAATTTATAATCCGTTGAAATCCTTGCCCAAACTACAGTAGAACTGTGAGTCCCTGTACTTGCTCAAGTAATTTTCAAGTTGCTCCCACTCAAAGGATAACAATGTATCTAACTATGAAGAGTGATCACATTGAGGGTAAATAGTCAATTTTGGATGGAAGAACTGTAGTTTTGCTTAGTGGAGAATTTTCCACTTCTCCAAACTTTTATTCTCTAACTTAAAATACATTTTAGAATGCTGATGAAATTGAGTCTCCTTAGGCTACCAATGATCGTGATTATTAATGGCGTGTGTCACTTTCCACAACCTTCATAAAGGTAAGATCAATCCCTGCCATTGGTGATCTTACTTCATCAATTGGTTATCAGAGTGTTCTGGTTTCAGGCTAATGGATTAACAAGAGTTTGGAGATCATATGATCTCTCTAGTCTTGTCGGATTGACAATATATCTAAAACCATCTGGGCGTAAGTCTACTATCCATCTCAAAAGCATGGACAGAATTCTAAATTGGTATTCAGGCAGGTGGAAGTGACTTCTAATGTAGGTAGAAGAAAGAATGGCTACGCTTCCACTGTAACAATTTATTAAAACGACAGAGCGCTTTCGATGCAGTGTATTATCATCAGTGCCCGAAGGTCCTGGACGTTGAACTAGTCTAGCTCCAAGAGCTGTCAGGTCAACATCCAGGACCTTCGGGCACTGATGATGATGCACTCCATTGAGAGCGCTATGTCGTTTTAATAAATTGTTACATTGGAAATGTAGCCATTCAGTCATTAATTATATTACTGTAAAAATTGTTTAAGTATGGTGAGAATGGTAGAGACTTCTTCCAAGAGTCTCTAGGAGAAGATAATAAAGGGTTAAATACGCATTAAATAAACAAAATAGATTGTTGCCTTTAACGGGTTTTAAACTTTTTATTTTAGTCTTCTCTTTGAATATATTTTCCTACCCCCAGTCCCTTGTTCCAACCCAAGAACAGACAAATGCTAAATTGTTTTTCCCAAAAATTGAAATCATACTACTTTGTTTTTATCAAATGATATATAATTACTATCTTCTTTCCCTCAATTGGCTGGCAAGTTTAAAGGAGTTTACTCATTTTTTTTACCTGTTACTTATCTTTTGTTTCAGGTATACAGAAATTGTAGTTGCATTCCATCACTAAAGCCCACAAATGCATCTTTTTACTATGGAAACAGCAGTGTGCCATTTGAATATGAACCACCTTCTTCATTTGTAAGAGACGGTTATAACCAAGTGGGGTGCACACAGATTTATGCAGCCTTTCTTATACTTAATTTTGTCAAAAATTTTCTTGGAAGCACTGGGAAAATTGGAAATATTTTGGTCAATCACAGGTAAAATTAATGTGTTTTTTATTATTATTTATTAACGTCCACTTTTTGCAACTTAGGCTAATCGGGACGGGTTATCTACAGGTTACCACCCTTTTCTAGCCAGGGTGGGATTTTAGGACGTTATTTAATGAATTTCGTCACTAAATAATTTCCTTTGCCCAGGCAAGAATCAAACTCACCACTCTAGGTTTACGATGTAAGATAAAGGTCAACGCTTTAACTCGCATGGCTAACCTGAGCCCCCTGTGTTTTTTAGCATTATTCAGTTTATACTGAATAAAAACATGGCAAACTACAACAGAATGGTTGGAGTATTTGTCTTTGATAGGCTAAACACTATTTAAGCACTTACACACAAATCTATGTCTAGTATTAATTAAATTAAATTTTATGAAAAATTTAAACTATTTTATGAAATTAGGTAAAATTATTTTTAGCATATTCCTAAATAATTATTGTTTTTTATAAGCAAACATTTTGCAATGAAATGCATCCATGAGTCTCAGATGGCAGTATGTTGCTATACTCTAAGATATGTTCAAACATAGCCAACAAACAATGTCCAAGTCCATGGTTCAATTAGCAAATTTCCCTTAAGGCAAATCAGTTATTGAGGTTGTACTGATAACAAGATTTTTGAAAACATTCCTCAAATGTCCATCGATCCTACCTAGGAGTTGACGAAAAATGAGGTCCATTTGAAATGGTTTATATATTTATAAGTGTGTGAGTGTCTGTCTATATATATATATATATATATATATATATATATATATATATACGCACACATTCACACACACACTCGTGTGTATTGCTCTAGCTGTCACAATTTATGTTTGATTGTTACTATACTTGATATATAAGCGTTTCATGCAAAACTAAAAATCAATTTCGTTAACAGCTGAAATCAAACTGGTGGAAGGGGGTGAAATCAAAAATCCAAAATATCTCAAAAGTTCAAAGTTGGATCGAAAAATTGTGTATAATTAATCTTGTTGAAAATTTTATTTTCTATAAATGTTGTCCTGTATATTTTTCTCGATCTCTAATATTAACCAAGATACATTATTTAATTTTCAGCCTTCTGTAAAACACCCGTTTAGCCATCACACATTAACAATAAGCTAAAATATCATGAAATGTGTTGTATAAGCTTAAATAACAAATACTGTTTTTAACAGACCTCTATTTGTGAGATACATATAAATACATTATGTTGTGATGATGCGAGGGGGGGGGTTAGAGAGGCAGAGGATTTAGAAAATTCAAAATATCCCTGTTATTTTGAGTAGGATCTGAAAATGTTATGGAACCAATCTAACAAAACTGTTGATGCTCTACAATGGTTTTGTATACATGTTCATGCAACTCAAAGGTGTATTAAGGTAATTGTAATTACTTGTTTTCAGCCATGAGTAAAAGCTTACTTCCATTCATCATATTTTCACTTAGAAATAAAGAATATATGGTGAGATGTGATCACCAGTATGTGATCCAGTGAGTGGAAACTCTGCTTAGTTTATGCAATAGAGGTTAGCTAATTAAGCCAATCCCCATGTATTCTCCAAGTTATATAATTGGTGACAAGGTGTATAATATCAACTATTATATTGAAGAAACAAGAAACTGTTCTTGATACATGGTGCATACAGGGACCACAGCATCCAAGTGGATTTCCTTAGTATACTTTAGTGCAGTTTTAGATCTATTCTTTAAGAAATGGAGCACGGGATGGGCCTTAGCATTGTATTTTTCTCCATAATAACTGTCTTTGAAGAGATATGGTTTACGACTGGTAGAGTAGTAAGCACTCTTTCTCACAGTCCTTGTCATTGTTTAAATGTCTAGTCAATATGCTGATTTATGAAGTCACTTTTCTACTAAATGCCTCACCAATTGTAGAGGAGTTGATACTGGATTTTTGGAGGCTAACTGTTTTCGAAAAATAATTAAATCAATTGGAGAGATATATCTGGAAAGGCGAAATTGAATTGCTTTTCCTTCATGCTTAATATAAGCAATGTGACAGGGCTTAATGAATACCCTGTAAATAACAAGCTAATAAAGTCCTATGTTTCAAGATGTGTGAATAACACTCTATAATTATTTTGGAATGTAATGAAAGGACCAATAAATATATTTAGTCCAGATGATGTGTAGTGCCATGTTAAATTTACTATACTTATTTTAGGAGTGTTGATCCAGAGGATAAACCTTTTGCACAAGGAGTGGCACTTGTTTTTGTGAGCCTCTTTGCATTTATTCCTGGGCCTATTATATTTGGTTACATATTAGGTAAATTATTACACATTATACTAATACTTATTGAGCTCTGAATCTTAATTTGTGATTATATAAATTTTTATAATGGCAGATGACACATGCATTATATGGGACACCACCTGTGGGAAGCAGGGTACCTGCTGGTTTTATGACAGATTTAGTTTCCGGCTGTATTTGAATTGCTTCTCTGCACGTAAGTATTTTTATTCTTTGCTAGTTGAAAATGAATGTCTACTGTTTTTATTATCAGCATAGTATAAAGCCAATTCCTTTTGACCTTACATTATGACTGTTACATATTACATTAGTAAACATGGGTGGATGATCTCTCTATTCTGTATCTGTGTTATTATCACCCACTATCTCTTAAAATTCACATAAAACAAGAGAAGGAAGGCCTAACAAGCACCTTAAAGTTTTCATACAATTAGTAATGAAAAATGGGTTTTATTGTAATTCCTCCTTTGAAGTAGAAGCCCTGCTTATGTACTTGTATCAGAACTCATTCCCTTGCCACTATTTAGTTCATAGAATGAGAAATTAACTTTTATTCCTTGTGTGAATTAGTACATGCTTGGAAGCTGCTTGGTGTTATTTTAAATAACATTTTGTTGTTTTTAAATATACCTAAACAATTTATCTTCAATATATCTCTGGGAACATATATTACACATGTTTAGATGGAACTCACAAGATAAAACAGTTAAATTATGCAGCAGGTTATCTAATTAATTGTGGATAAACATTTTTTTTATTACATTTGTAAAATGTAATATGATTTCAGTTTTTACATTTATTGCCACTCTCTTGGACGGATTCGTGTGTTACTATGGGAGGAATTTGGTACTATACGATAAGGAAGAGGAACCCGAAAAGGAGCTTCAAGAGGAGAAAAAGGCTACATGAATAGCCCCTTCATAGCCTAATGTACTTATAATTAGTCAACAAAATTGTAAATAACTGTTACTAATTGTAAATTATAAAATGTTTGTCATCCATGCTTGAAGGAGTGGATTAAGTTTTCAATGCTAAGCTTTGAAATGCTTGGCTAATAATTAATGTTAGCTCTGATTTTTTTTTTAGACTTTGGTTATTCAATAAATTATTTATATGTTTTAGATAGTTTACAATAACTACAATTTGTGGTTAATCATTGCTGTAAATAGCATACGTTATTTATTGTTCTCTAATTATAAGCGTACGTGATCGGATTTTGTTGTATGTCCAAGTCTTAATCCTTCTTTAAAATGTACATCCTTGTGCACTGACAAATGTCATCTTTCCTATTGATTGAATACACAAGAAAAACTGCATTTAAATTTGTGTGACAAGCCCTATAAAACAACATCACTCTTGGTCTGATCGTTTGTACACTTGACAAGTGCTTTTAATGAAAGGGCACCATCTACAAGCTTGTTAGCAGGCTACTATTTTTACTTTTTTTATTTTGCTTAATTATATTATACATTTTCAGTGTATCTATGGTTGTGTAAAACACATATTTACTTTAAAATGTTAATTTTTATTGAAATTATATCAAAAGTTGTGATATTTGTATTAAAGAGGACTTGTTCTCTGTCTAGTTTAGTGATGGAGCTTTAAACATATAACTTTTTTTTGTACTGTACAGGTTCTTCATATTCCTAAAATGCTCCTATTCAATTTATTAATTAATTTCTAATTTGTTACTATACTTTATTTCTAAATTTATTGAATTTATCCCTGTATTATTATTTTGCCTAATCAATTTAAATTAAATTACTAGTACTGGCAACTGATATAGGATGACTGATGTCCCCTCATTTTCGATTAAGATTTCCCCTTTAAATATTTACGTTAATGTACGTTAATATCATCCATACACTACTGCAATAACCTAAAATACTTTTTCACAGATAATCTATATTGTACAGTCTTTAAAATATAAAAATTATTGTTGTATGTAAATACATAATAATGTAAGTCTATGTAAATAAATATATTTTCTGTGTAAATAAATATACAGTCTAATGTTATATATTTCTATATCCCATGTCATTTTTATCAAGGTTTTTGGATATTAACCATGCCCTTGTATTTCCTACTAATGTGTGTAACTTAGGGGTCAGTTGTCCTATCCTATGTATTTATTCTTAACTTGTCTGGTTCCATGGACAGTTTTTTTAACCATGAGTCCAAGGCTGTACTGTCATCTGGACTACTATTCTCTTCTGTTTCTACAGGATTAATTACCAGCCCTTTTGGGGTAAAGTCTTTTGGAGTTGAGTTATAAATGGAAGATTTTTGAATTTAAAGGATCATTCTTAGATGATATATCCTGAGTGAGCTAGCTATAAGGCTAAAGAAAGATATAAAATACAATCAGACAGCCAATACCGAAAGTCCTCCATAAACAAATATACATTCGCTTATTTATTGTTTACAACAATAAAAAAACTAATTTCATTCTCATAATAGAAATCTGGATCATTACTTTTGTCTTTTTGAACTGCGAAAATCCGTTTCATGCCTTTAATTATGCATTACCTTTGGTCATTATGATTCGTCTTATTTTGTTTGTCTATCAAGACATCAATACAGTAATTAACAGTTCTGCCTAAAACATAATCTCAAAAGTCCAGTATTCTTCAGGATAAATCTAGAAACTACCTTTCAGTTTCCAAATTCTCCTTGACCAAAAGTGGTTGTACATTGACTTGGTCACTCACTATGCAGACTATCACGAATCCACCAGGAGCTAAAAATCTCTTAAGCTCTGCAATGCCAACCAAAATCTCTCTCTTTCTCACTCTCTCTCTCTCTCTCTCTCTCTCTCTCTCTATATATATATATATATATATATATATATATATATATATATATATATATATATATATATACAGGGTGTCCCCAAACCAAACGGCCAAACTTTAGGGATCGATAGAGGATCGAAAAACTAAAACAATAATTCCTCTGGCATATGCCTCGTTTTCGCTTTGTTTTCGAGAAAATCACAAAAACTAAAAATAGTTGTGCAAAAACTAGTTAAGGCCAATGGAAGAGCGGATTTTATTCCTTGAATGAATTTTAGCAATAAATGTTATTCCAATACAATTATTGTATTCTAATCTTATACTAACAGAAAGGTAATTGAAAAAAAAATATTTTTTATTAAGAAAAAATAATAAATACTTTTTTATTCAAATATTCATAGTATAAAAAAAATTACCTATTTAAAGTAGATAACATTATGAACAATAACTGAAGATTAAAACATAAAAAAAGATTAAAAATTTAGAAAATTAATTAAATAATTAAATATTCTTACTTGGAAAACATAAATGTTTCAGTTTTTATATGGGTCTACCTTAGTGAGAAAAAATACCCTGAAAATTTTGAAGGTTTTACCTTCTCTAAAATTACATCGTTAATTTCTAAAGTGTCAACGTAAATGTTGTTCGAAGTGCTGGCCACTCGCTGCAATACACGCATCACATCGCGTACTCACAGATCGCACTGCATCTAAACATTGTTCTGCGGTGAGCTGGTTGCAAACCATTCTGATGCGCTCGATGAGGTCATCCCTTGTGCGGACGGGCTCTCGGTAGACATTTTCTTTCACGTATCCCCACACGAAGAAATCTAGTGGCGTGAGGTCTGGAGACCTGGGAGGCCAAGGCACCGGCCCACCTCGTCCTATCCAGCGACCTGGGTAGTTGATGTCCAACCAGTCTCGTACGGCCCTTCCGTAATGTGCAGGACAACCATCGAGTTGAAAGCAGCTCTCAAGCCTTGTTTCCAAAGGGATATCTTCCAAAAGTGCCCGTAAGTCATTCTCCAGGAATAGATGATAACTTTCAGCGTGAAGTCGAGCAGGTAAAAATACGGGACCTATTATGCGATTATAACAAAGACCGACCCACACGTTTACAGAAAACTCATGCTGGTAGTGAAATTCTCTAACAGCGCGGGGATTTTCATGTGCCCAAAGGTGGTAGTTTCTTTGATTGAATATGCCCGCACGTGTAAAAGTCGCTTCGTCCGTCCAGATTACTTTCGAACTTAAGTTTACATCGTTTTGCAATTGTTCTTTGTACCAATTACAAAAATTTAATCTGCGGGGATAATCAGCGGGTATTAAATTTTGTACCTTTTGTACATGGTAAGCATGCCTGCGGTCAGCCCTTAATGTGCGCCAAATGGTTGTCTTTGGTATGCTTAGAACTGAAGCAGCTCTCCGGACGCTTGTGCTAGGGTTGGTATTGAAGTGCCTCAGTATCCTCTCCCTCCGCCTCAGGTCGGCTTCCATCGGAGCCTGCATACGGTTTCCACGACGATTACATGAGAAGGACCCAGTCTCTCGAAGCCTTCTGAAAGTGCTGGTAAAAACACCTCTGTGTGGGGTTTCTCGGCCAGGAAACCGTCTGCGATATTCCCGAACTGCCTGATGTGCATTGCCATCACAGAATTCGTAGACGTAGACTAAGTCCGCGTATTCAGCGTTGGTAAATCTAGCCATATTTGTTGACTTCACTGAACAATACTAGCAACACTACTAATGTGAGAATGCGAGGCTGGATTCCCCCCAAAAAGGATTAAAATGATAGTAAACATTTTAATCCTTTCTTTTTAAGTTTAAACACTCAACCTAGACGTTTTATTGATAAGGAAAGCATGAGAATATTCATGTTTTCTAAATTTACTCCTCGTAAATTAAAAAATTAAGCTTACTCAAAAAGCCAATAAAACCCTTACTCAAAAAAGTTTTTTGTAATTTAAATACATTATTAAAAAAAAAATACACTTTTTGCACAACTATTTTCAGTTTTCTCAAAAACGAGGCATATGCCAGAGGACTTTTTTTCTTAGTTTTTCGATCCTCGATCCCTGAAGTTTGGCCGTTTGGTTTGGGGACACTCTGTGTGTGTGTATATATATATATATATATATATATATATATATATATATATATATATATATATTAGCTGAGTTACCCAGTATAATATTTTGACATTTCCCTGACCCCGCGTTTAGGGTTTATACCCGCCATTGCTGTGGATTTGTTAATAATAAATTTATTTGTTATGCAAGGATTCACTGTACTCAATATTTTTATATTTCCCATCTCCATAATTGTTTTTATAACATAATGGACCATATAATTCATAATCATAGAAAGTATTCTATCTTCCAAACCATGTATGAATAAAAGTTCCTTTCCCTTAATACGGTACAAAGCCCAATGGTGACAGCTGTTTTAGGTAAGTCATAACTGCTATTAAAAATATTCTTTTGAAAGTTTTGATTGTTAACTGTATATTCATATAGGTACTTAGTGTGTTCAGTAAAGTATGTCATATATTAACATAGCAGAATTAATAAATACCAGCAATAACTGGGTGCACCTCCCTAGCGTTCATCCTTTTAAATTTTTTAGCTATGATAATTAAACAAATTCACGTTCCTGAGAATAACACTACATTGCTAAAAGTATAAGCATCAAGTGATATGTAGACATAGACCAATATGAGGTCGGCAGGGAAGTGAGGACTGATAAGACACAGGAAGTATCTACACACCTTCACGGGATCAGCACTGCCAACCTACTACTCATTTAGGGTCTCAATCCTGTAACACATTAAATTCTATTAACAAATCTGATTACATTATCTTCACAATACTAAAACTGTTCAAATATTTTTCACGTTTTAATTAAATAAAGTATTAAATACACTTAAGGGCAAACTGGCGTTTCTCATGAATTAATGTTTGGAAGGAGAGAAGAGGGGGAAGGGGCAGTGTACTTTACTTGATGCAATCTGTTACTGGCGTTAAAAAAAAAAACTACATAGATTTGAATTAATAAGGATAAAATATTAACATAGATTCGAATTAATTTATCCAGGTGAGGTACCTGGTAGTTCAAATTGGAAACAATTGCTGAGCATGTCAATATTTCTATGCAAATTACTTGCTCCCTACAATGTTATACGAAAAAATATGTAAAACAAAAGTCACATTAAATAACAAAGTAAACAGCTATTGTTATGTGCATGTTTGCCGAAAAACAAATAGAAAATGAAATATCACAAATTTTTATTTCAGGCCTCACTTATAACCCCCACTCCCATTCAAAACCTAAAAATTGCAATATAGCTAATAATCATGGAAGAATTAATGCTAATACACAGTTTTGTTAAGTTTATTCCAATCTTTAGTGCCCAATGAAGTTGTTATTGTGTTGGTATATGACAAAAGTGTTTATAACATAAGTTACTCTAAATAACAAAGTAAACATGCATGTGTGTGTGTGTAAGAGAGAGCTTGAGAGATAGGAGGATCCACAGGTGCTAGTAATTGTGGAAGATCTTATGTCATGGCAGAAACCAAGCTCTGGAGGAAATATCAATCTTTATTATATATGTGCACCAAGAAGCTAAGAAATTATGGCAAATAAGTATTTATTCTTGAGCTTGAACTTTGTTTTTGAAGATAGAGGTTGTTCATGCTGCTCTCTCACCTTCTTTTATTTCTATTAAATATTTTCAGATACTCCTTGAGCTGATGCAATGTGTTTTCTCATATTTTATAAGAACTGAAATAAAAAATGTGCACAATTATGTATTTATTTATCATATTTTTTTAATTAGTGAGGATAAATGTAAAATGACTTTCAGATACTTTTCCTCCCACTCAAAGCTACGTCATGAAGAAAAATAATACAACTGCAAAGTATCGAATGCACAAATGATAATGTTATACTAATAATAGTCAACATTCCAAACAAGAGCATTCCATTACTGAAAAGAATCTGAGAATACTAAATACTGAAGTATGAACACCAACATGTCAGACATCACACACAACAAAATGTGCTCTTGCATGTGATGAGATGATGATGCTTGTATGAATGTTATGAATATAAAAATTGCTTAGAGTTAGTAATATATTTAAAACTTTTGTGTGTACTGTTTCACAAATTGCTTGATGTACAACATCCTGATATGAACATTATTTCAGCATGTTACTGCAAGTATACTTGCATACCCTATAATACAGGCCTAATACATTATATGATTTATCCCCTGGCAGTACTTTTTAAATTTGTTTAAGAAAAGAGACATTGAGCATTTTTCTGGACACACTTTTTATCTTCCACTATCCTCCATTTTTTATGTGATAAAAATCTTATGTAGAGAGGACTTGAAATTCAAGGTGGAGATGAGATGAGCAGAGTCAGTGCTCTACTTGAAAATTGCATTAGCAGGAATGGGGTTTATAGAAGACTGGAAACTGGAAAAAATTGCAAATATCTCAGTTAATATTGGAGTAAAAGATATATATATATATATATATATATATATATATATATATATATATATATATATATATATATATAATACATAATAGCAGGAATTAATTTACAAGATTTGCTACAAAATATTTTTGAATTAGAGAGATACAAACAGAAATGTTTTGCATTTTTTTCATAAATCCTACTCTATACCTCCTCTCCTCCTTACTCAATAAAAACAATATGTTGGATTTAAGCTCAAAATAGTGAATGTCATTATATTGGCTTACTGCTAATGTGAAATATGCCTTTTGAGGAGTATTTTTAAACAAAGCACCCGTGTGAGTTCAAGTAAGTCGGTGTTTGGTATGGTTGCTCCATAAAGTGTTGATTAAGTGAATGGTTTATTTTGCTTTCTCGAGAAAACATTTACTTGAAAGTTTTGTCTAAGTTATGGACAGTGTCGTATTTTGCAGTACAGCTAGTGTATTGTTAGTATTAGAGTACTCAATATGATTAAATCAACTCCATAATGCCCCAACAGACAATCTGCGAAATTTAATAACATATCCTGTTGGGAGATTGGTCACTTCAGAACTTTTTTAAATAGGAAATAACACTAAAACATTATAGAGAAGTCCATTTATTTATGTTTTCTTTTAATATAATAATTTATTAAAAGGTCCTGAATCATGTTCTTTCAGTAATCTTGATAACAGATTTTTGTCATTTATTACAACTCAACTTGTAACACTTTTTCACAGCCCTGCAGTATAATGAAAAATAATATATGCTATTAATAACATGGAAATATAAGGGTTAATTTTCAATGTAATATTTTTAAACCTGGTGAAAATCAGTTTTATAAACAAGCATATCATTGCTATATACAATAACATATACACCACCAAGAGTAGTCACCTTTGTGGGTTTTTTTGCACTTATTATATGGTTTAGTTCCTTCTGCTATAAGTTGTGTTTTTAACAAATTTTTATTTTCTCTGAACAAGGAACTTCGCATATCAATGTGAATTAACATTTACCAAGTGCGTATATATTATACTAGAATTTGTCTATAGATAATTACTGTCATAACACATCATTGGCACTATTTTCTTGGTTTGGCAGTTAAAAAAATGTTCAACTCACAACAATACAACTTTCATTCAGTATTGCATTATCCATGCATTTTGCATTATATTAGGTATTTCATCCCAAAATCCGCACATCATAGCCAAAATTATTTTTGATTTCATATTTTTTATCTATGAAGATGTATGTCTTATCTGTTCTGTTGAATTATTAATGGCCTACAATTGTTGTTTTATTTTCTTGATAATTCAAAAATTAAGTGAGCTATTCGTATTTTCTTGTTTTCAGTCTTCAGTAACGCCTTACTTTTACTCATTAGGTTGTTATTTCGAAATCGAGAATTTGTGATGAAATAAGATCAGTAGGGTGTCACGCCAGAACTTGGGAAATCTGTTTTGTTTATGAAGCCCCTGGGTGACTGATTTTTGTATATCTTCATACAAAATGAAGATATACCATTTCCTCTTTTTCAAAGCTTACAAGAGCACAGCCTACTTAGGGATCAAGCTCATGACTCTAGGTATACACCTAAAGTATTAAAAAGAGCGTTTTAACTCATATTAGAAACTTATTTATAGAAAAAAAAACTATTTGACTGTTACTAGTAAACTATCCTATTATGTTATGATAACATTTAATGGGAATAAACACACTTCATTTCATTTCATATGGCTAACCTGTGCTATATTTCAATAATTGAATATATTCAATAGTATTTTTTACCTCATAAAATCATTTGATAAATGAAGTTCTATGATATGAAACATATACTAATTGTTTAAAAGTTTAATGAAAGTAGCATTTGATAATTAAACAGCTCAACAGTCAGTATTCTTATTTCTCAAACTATCTAATAGTATTCTGTAGTTTGAATAACCTCTTGAGGTTATTGTTACAAGAAATAAAATCATAGGGTACTTATACAACATAATACATTATACATTAACTATATAGAGTTAATTAATTAACATAAAATAGTGCTCATGATAATAAGCTATACTTACGCAAGCATCATTTCAAGCTGGTCAATTCTAATTTCATTACGGACTCGTTTCTGGGCACAATTAGCATGTATTTCTTCAAGCTCTTGCACTTTTCGTTCCATTCTCATTAATGCCTGCCGTTTCCCTTCCAGTGAGATGAAGAGCTCTCTGATCTCATTTATATGACCCTTTGAAGTATAATAAAAAGTGAATTTCAGAGCTACTGAATGTACTTAATACAGTCCTTAAATTATAAAAATGAATTTTTGATGATCCAATATAATTTTTATGTAAACTACAAAAGCTTAACGAAGTTATGCATTATTAGTTTATTTAATTCAAAGATTAATCTAGATCCACTTTGCTCTCTTGATCAGATATATTAACAACTTCAAGAGCCAATATCATAAAATTCTAGTTAGCTCTTTGCAAGTAATTTTGTGTTAGTATTATGACAGCTTTTTATTTTGAATAATATATAATTTACGCTTTTCGAAAAACCATGCCTGCTTTGAAAATTGACTCCTTAGTTATACTAGATATCATGACAATAGAAATAAAAATAAGACAATTCATTGAATTTGTAAGAGCTTTTTCTAAGTTCATAAAAGGTGAGAAGGAATGACAGAGAGAAATAAACTAATTTTAGTGTAGTATTAAAAAGACCATAAGTTAGAGAATCAAATTACTCTAAAGAATTTCAGAGAAAAGTTAGATGAGAACCAGTTTATTTATGAAGACGGTATTCATTCATTAAATGATTTAAACAGTAACTGAGAATTTAATGTGGTTTATTAACAAAAGTTATCTGCACACTCTCACTGCAAGCCCAAATGGCAGCTAGATTCAGCAGCAGCGGAGTTTGTGTCTGGCCCATGAAGCATTTTAGCAGATTTCCCTTAAGGAAAATCAACCATTGGGGTTACCATGATGGTGCAGTTTTCAAAAAAGTTCATATGTCCATTCATCCTTCCTAGGAGATGGTGAAAATTGTGACTACTGTCCTAGTTCTCACAAGTTTTTTTTTTATTATTACCAAACTCAATATTTAAGCTTATCATGTAAATCAACAAAAGGTGAGGTTAAAATATCTAGTTATTATGAGCCTTGTATGAATATCTACTAATTTAATGCCCTACAATTGCTTTTATAACTCAAATATTAAGCGGGATTTGTATTCTTCTTTTGAGCATTCCAAAAAATCCCACTTCTAGTCTGGATTTTTACTTAGAGTAACATCTCATGTCCAGTTTACATTTCAATTCCTATTTAGAAAGGCTTCCTACTGTGGGAGAAATGTTATCATCCGCAGTGTGTCATGCCAGCTTGCAGGAAATCTACTAAGTTAAAAAGAATAACTACTGCATTATGTTGGATTTATGCGTTTTAATATATTGTTTGATTGTTTTGTGCCAACAAATTTGTGAAAAATTTTGCTTACTACTGCGAGACCCTATGGTATTTTAAGATTATTGCCTCGGCTCCCATCATAGAACATTGAAGGTGAAAGCCTAGAATCTTCCAATGGCAAAGTTCCAGCGTCCACAGGTCTGACAGCAGTTTCTGCTATAGAAAGTCTCTTTCACTTTTTTCTATATTATTTTCTTTAGAGATAATTCACAGAGACCATGTAAAAACACTAGTTGAAGTTATAATAAATATTGTAAAATATAAAATTAACTTTTAAGGAACTCTAAGCTCATATGTTTCTTACATTATTTGGAGTTGTGAGAGTAACTGGTGGAGTAGAAATGATGCAGGGAGAGGCAGTCCTACTTCTGACAAGACGGATAGGGTGGTCTCCTTCAGATCCATCTCTCTCTCCTAGCTGTTTTGTAGGGACACTGTTCTGTTGACAGTAAACAATAGACTTATTGTCAAGTATGTTGTTAGTATTGTTATTATTCATAAATAAATTAACATCAATTGTATATTACTAAATCTAATTGGGACAGACTAGCCTGGATAGTACTTAGCATTCAATGCCATACAATAAATCTGATAGGATTTAAACACAATGGGTATAGACATAATTAGGGTTTATATAAAACAAAATTTAACAGCCATTTGAAAATAAACATTCTTACAATTCAGACAGTCTTAATATTACTTGTTTAAATAGTTTAAAGCATGGGTGACAACCGTATTTTTCATAGCTAAAAAGACAATTTTAATTTGTCTATGTTGTACTGTAGCGGTGATAAGAGAGACAGGATTAAAGAGATAATCTTTAGAGGTTGTTGGCTCTCCTCACCACTAGGCTTGGTAGTGGTGATAGCCGGGTATACATAGAGTGCCTGCTCCGGCTAAAGGAGAGACCCACCTGGTATCACCAGCTGCCGGGACACCTACACCCTGTGTTCTATTACCTCCATCTCTCACGTCTCACCAACACCCTTTGGAACAATAGTTCAGTAGTAGAGGAACTATCATTCTCACACCTGGTAGGTGACACTACCTTAATACCATCCATCTCTGTAGGGAGTAGACTGCGTGGTACATTCCCTCTTGCCCTTCTTGCTCCCTTCCTGCCTTTAACCTTACCTTGAACAAACCTTATTATAATGAATACTCTGCCTATACCTTTCTAATGCTTAGCATTCATTGCCTGTGACGGGTCTACCCGCAGCAGAGACTTATGCCTATGACCTCACAGGTACATTTGAGGTAAATCCCTACCTAGTCTGTGACAGGTCATGTCATCCTTTCCTTCTATAAAGTTGAAAGGTACTTTTTGATGCCTGTCAATAATGTTTATCATGTATAATCTGTAATTATTTCATAAACACACTGATAACAGCCAAATAAAAGCTTAACCATAGTCAGAAAAACTAAGGAAAGAAACTGTTGGTGCATTGGGTTAGGATAATTAGAGAACAAACTGATCTTTGCAATAAGAACTTCAACTTTCATGACATACGGGACCATTCACGAAGGACACACATAACAGATGAGGCCATGGGGAGCCTTCATGATTAATCCACGGCTAACCAAACTCAATAATTATCTCCCCAACAGAAACTAGAAAAACAGGCCATTAAGTTTTTGTTGAACTGCTATAAAAGTGATTTAAATAAAAAGTTGATTTCCTCTAAAATAAAATATAAAAATAAGTTTTACAATCAATATATCTAACCTTTTATTTTTTCAGTAAATGTTGTTTACCATGTTTCATTTTAAAATCAATATTTACAACCACTACTTTAGAAGCAATTAAAATGCAATCCAATGACTGAACAAACCTTATAGCTTGTAGTAAAGTAATCTGTTATTATAAATTGTATGTAAACTATTATATGTATGTATGCATGTATATATATATATATATATATATATAAAATTGTAACCTCTGTCTGTACATTGATTTTTTTAGCGAAATTTCACATAACTTTTCGTTTCACATGTCATAGACACCATAACTGCATTTTGTTTCTTTCGTGTCTGTTTGTTTGTTTGTTTATTTGTTTGTTTGTTACCTTTTCACGCATAAACGGCTGAACCGAATTTTATGAAACTTGGTATGTATATTACTACTAGCCCAACTTAGACTTTAGGCTATATTAATATTCTCTAAGACGAACAGGAGTGGGGGTTATAGGGGAGGCCTAAAATTAAAAATAGCGATATTTCGTTTCCTATTGCTTTTTCAGCAAATACGCACATAACAAAAGTTGTTTATTTTGTAATTTAGAGTAACTTTTGTTATATGCACTTTTGCCGTATACGGAAGTATAAATGAGTTATACGCTAAAAACTATAGCGGGAGTCCACAATTTTATTTGGCACAAAAGACTCAACCGAACTAAACCAAACTCGCTATGTGAATTAGTACTAACGATTTCCTTATAATAAGCCATACTAACATTTCTAGGGACGGGCAGGAGTGAGGGTTATAAGGAGGCCTGAAATTAAATATAGCGATATTTCGTTTCCTATTGCTTTTTCAGCAAATATGCACATAACAAAAGTTGTTTATTTTGTTATTTAGAGTAACTATTGTTATATGCTCTTTTGCCGTATACGGAAGTATAAATGAGTTATACGCTAAAAACTATAGCGGGAGTCCACAATTTTATTTGGCACTAAAGACTCAACCGAATTAAACCAAACTCGGTATGTGAATTAGTACTAACACCTTCATTATAATAAGCCATACCAACATTTCTAGGGACGGGCAGGAGTGGGGGTTGTAAGGGAGGCCTGAAATTAATAATAGTGATATTTCGTTTCCTATTGCATTTTCGGCAAATATGCACATAACAAAAGTTGTTTATTTTGTTATTTAGAGTAACTATTGTTATATGCACTTTTGCCGTATACGGAAGCATAAATGAGTTATATGCTATAAACTATAGCGGGAGTCCACAATTTTATTTGGCACTAAAGACTCAACCGAATTAAACCAAACTCGGTATGTGAATTAGTACTAACACCTTCATTATAATAAGCCATACCAACATTTCTAGGGACGGGCAGGAGTGGGGATTGTAAGGGAGGCCTGAAATTAATAATAGTGATATTTCGTTTCCTATTGCATTTTCGGCAAATATGCACATAACAAAAGTTATTTATTTTGTTATTTAGGGAAACTTTTTTTTTTATATACACTATCATCGTATACCGAAGTATAAAGGCGTTATACGCAAAAAATTATAGCGGGAGACAACAATTTTATTTGGCACAAAAGACTCAACCGAACTAAATGAAACACTCAGTATGTTTATTAGCACTAACTCCTTCCTTATAATAAGCCATACTAACATTTCTAGGGACGGGCAGTAGTGGGGGTTATAAATTAGGCCTGAAATTAATAATAATGATTTCCTATTGGGGTTTTGGCAAATATGCAAGTAAAAAAAGTTGTTTATTTTGTTATTTAGAGAAATTTGCTCAACACTTCTTTTCAATATGAACTACCAGGTACCTCACCTGGAAAAATTAATTCAAATGTATGTCAATATTTTCTCCTTAATAATTTAAATCTATGCATAATGCACAGGAGACGGGAAATATGACAATATGGAGGACAGTGAAGTCTTACATAATAATGTAATTTTATTATTAAGAAATGCCAACGACGGGTATTAGCCCTAAACACTGGGACGGGTAAATGTCAAAATATTGTGCAAAGTAAAGCCTTGCCATAAATATACCATCACCATCCAGCCTCAAATAAATTCCCGAGCGAAGCCGGGTATCTGAGCTAGTATATATATATATATATATATATATATATATATATATATATATATATATAACTCTACTTATTTTGGCCAAACAGATTAACCAAACTGTAACTGTGACTTTACTATGTAGCAGACACTTACACTATGACTGTAGGCTACTAACATACCAAAGAAAAGAATTTATAACAGAAGTAAAACATCTAAAAGGTAATTATTCTGTTGAGGAAAAACTTCTATTTTATAAATACAATAAACAATTAAAAAAGTATACAGGGCAAGAGTATAATTGAATGGAAAATTTGAAACTTCACTATTGATAATTTAATTATTTAAATTAAATTCACCATTGTAACCTATATATTTTCTTTTCTTATTTTTTCTGCTGTAAATAGTTTTTATTGAAAACAAAAATTGTAAAAACAAACACGTTATGCACTAAAGAATGCATAGGACACACCACATATAAATACAACCTGGTCGAAAACATCAGCGCAATTATATATATATAGTTGTAACACACACACACACCACATAAAATTATACTTCAATATACTAGTTTTATTAAATTTACTTCAGCATTGTCGTTCCATGGACAACTATCAGTTATAACTCCGGCTAATGTTTCTGAGTAATTTTTAGATTCCTGAAGCTCTGCTTGCAGCACTGCTACTTGATCTTCAAGGTGCAAGATCTTTTTTTCAAATTCATTAGGAGATTCTTGCTTCTTGTTTTGAATATCGGAAATACCTTTTCCACTTATCAATTGAGATAACTGAAAGAAATGTAAATAATAAGCTGTACATTTATATAAAAATAAAAAATAATTTGAGATCTATGGCAACACATATCAGGACCATGGATAAAATTAATGCATGAACTTATAAAGAGCCATTAATCCCCTTGAATGCTAAATTAAGATCTCATAGCTTAAGTGTAGTATTTTAGAGGTTAACTCAAAGCAAACTTAAGGTAAAGCTAAGCGTTAAAATATTACAATCCCTTCTACTGGCACTAGAACTTATGTCAAAATATGAGAGATTCCTGTAAAATTTAATGTTTAAAATATACTACCTTAGCCTTGAGGTACTTTATTCTGCCTCCTGTAAGGGAACTCTCTATTTCCTCTGCTCCTATTTCCTGTCCCAGTTGGTGGAATGCACTGCTCAAAAGTGCACACCTGGGAAGATAATACATATTTTATTAATTTATTAGTATAAATTGAATGTAGTTTTATACCCAACAAAATGCTTCCTTCACTTAAAATCTTCCTCATTTTTGTGTCTCTACCTGATCCTGTCTGATTCTTCTCGATCACCATTCATTTTAAAAGTACTGTAGCTGAAGAAAAACCAGTCATAAGACAAATGAAAATTGCCTAAAGTTTTCTCTAAATCGATCCTAGGAGATGAGGTCTGTCTAAAGTTGAGTTTATTTGTATTTATATGTATACTATATATGTTGTAGATGGCATTATAGACCACGGATATTTATTCCCCCTCCCAAGTGAGACTCAAGGGATTTGCGATCAGTTTTACATAGACAGTGATCACTTGATCTACAACCCCCATAAACAAAGGAGGACCTGGAATGAGGTATCTACAGAGCATTGACAGGACACACAACATCTGGGGGGGGGGGTCAGTGGCCAATTCATTCTCAGTCACCCTGCCTGTGTATGGGATCTAAGAGACTTATAATCATTAATCATCACAAGGGGCTGGAAGACGTACATACTCACTAGACTCCCACTAATCAACAAGCATGCACTAGTAGCGAACTTGTGAACCAATGTTCTCCCTGGCAAGGATGAGATTTGCACATATTAGTAGATTTCCTTTAAGGAATTATTTCGGAGTGACAAGACCATGGAGTGCCTTTGTAATAACTTCGGAAATTTCCATGGCTGCATTCCCAAAAACACTGCATATTTTTTTGGAGTGATTCTGATGTTCGCTTGAAGAAACTAAACTGAAAATGAATAATTTTCTCTTTCATTTTCTCAGAGCAATAACAAATACAAAACTTCTCATTTCTCAACAAGCCTTAACCCTTTCCACCCACCCCCACCCCAAGGCCCCCCCTTAACCCTTTTAGCCTACTCCAAGGCTTTAATTGAATTATAGTATCTTACGATTCTAGAATATGTTTCATTCATTCGTGACTCAAACATTTCAGTAACAAAAATCCCTCCTGTTTTGAAATTTTCAGCAAAAAGAGGTATTACACCATGTCGAGTATCACTCGACAGTGGAGCTAGTGGAACAAAATCAGTGTCGAGTGACACTCGACATTGGAGTGGAAAGGGTTAATGGAAGGTCTACATTGGAGGTCCACTGACACGTTAATTTTGTATATATGTACACAGCACCCTGTATATAATTAAAAGCTATAAGGGCTATGAATAGGTGAATTTTTGGGCCCTATTCAGAAAAATGCACATTAAAAATAAGATAAAAACTTACATTTCCCTGTTTTGAGATTGAGCACCAGCACGATGTTTTTCTAATTCACTTATAATTGAGTCTTTTTGCATAAGTTGTTCAGATAATCCAAGGATACTAGATGAGTTAGTTTCCTGAAATTTTAAAATATCATTTAGGTATCATAAAAGTATTTGATAACTGAAAAAAAACAGAACAGGTTATTTGAAAATCGACCACTGCCAGTTTTTTTTTTTTTACAGCTTTTTTGTAACACCACAACTAAAAGGTTACAAAGGTTATTCTCGCTATATATGGTTTGGTAAAATTACCAAAACTAATAAACCACTATGACCAATAATTCCCTAACACATATGCTTATGAAATGGGTAGAAAAGGATGAAAGCTACTTAGCATGAATTACCCCTTTAACATAATTAATACTAAAGTTATAAAGCATGAATTAAACAATTTTAAAATTCTGTCTGATTCTAATTCACGTCATTTGATGTACAAAATGTGTTTCCTAACATTACAATAGATGTAGCAATAAAATCAAAAGATAAAAATTGCGGAAAAAATGAAGATACACATTGATAAAAGGAGTAAGACTATGTTGCTTAGAAGAGTACTGTAAATTTGTGGAAATGGTAAATAGGCAAAAGAAAGATATTCATATTGGGAAATTATAGTGGAATTGTAATGAATGTCTTGATTACAAACACAATAGCTAGTACACATATTCATGATGAATCCTGTTATAAGTACATAGATGATCAGCTTTTGTGTTTAAAAGAAACTGATATTCATAGTGTACATCGTTCAACAAAATTTACTAAATCAATTAAACAAGAAAACAATATTAGGTCCCCTGGCATGGAAATAATAAGAAATATCAATTCTCTGTAATTCAAATAGACTCAAAAAGAAACAATCACTGATAAAACAATAAATAATTATTCAAATCACCTACTAAAATTTAAAGAAACCTGACTTTCAGGAATTTTAGGAATTACAGCTCTTGAAAGGACTTCAGATAAATTTTATAGTGAAACAATAAACAAAATAAAAAAAATATATTTTTAAAAGAATTGCCCAATAAAGTTATGAAAACATCAAATAAATAAAACAATGGAATATATTAATATTTGAAGCAAAATAGAAAATGATCTAGAGGGAAATTTTGAATTCTTAATGTTCAATTTTGATGAGGATATATTTGTGTAGATGCTGTAATAAGTATTAGAAAAAATAAAGGGTAGATACTAAGGAAGAAATTATAAGAAGTGAACAAAAAATAATAAAACTAGAGACAATTAACAATAAAAGAAAAAGAATATCAACAACCAAAAAAACTAAAACGGAGTTCATCAGATAATTTTGTAAAAAAAACCCTCCTATTCAACCAGTAAGAAGAGAAAGAGATTAAATAAACATATTTGGGT
The DNA here is from genome assembly GCA_019009955.1 of Riptortus pedestris. Classification (NCBI taxonomy): domain Eukaryota; kingdom Metazoa; phylum Arthropoda; class Insecta; order Hemiptera; family Alydidae; genus Riptortus; species Riptortus pedestris. The sequence goes on from CM032232.1 coordinate 81,445,669, forward strand.
CTAGAATGCCAAAAATGTGCAACTAATAAAGAAGGTACCTGTAATGGCAAAGTTCAGGTCATTTAATTATCATCCTAAGCTAGAGAGAAAAATGAAGTTAATTTGTAAAAAAATTGGGAGAATCTCCTGGAAATATACACATTAAATTAAAAAGACCTATGCGGAATAAAATATAGACCAAATTTACTAAACAGAAAATATATTACCTATAAGACACTTCACTTCTCTCTTTAATTAATCCTATTTTATTCATTTCATTGTATTTATTTATATGATATTGATATGTTTATATTTATTCAATGTTCAACAATCATGAGGGTGAAAATGAATTTTATAAGTATTATCTTGTCTTTTAGTTTATAAAAATATTTTTAAACCTTTAAATTTGGACATTTTAGCAGATTTCCCTTGAGGGAAATCAGCTATTGAGGTCGTACTCATGATGCGAGTTTTGAAAAATTTCCTCAAATGTCCATCGATCCTACCCAGGAGATGACGAAAATGGGGTCCGTTCAAAATTATATATATATATATATATATTTGTCTGTTAACGCTCTAGCGTTACCAAAGTTCATATTTAATCGTTTTATGTAAAAAGAAAGATCAAGTTCGTTAATGGCTGAAATCGGACCAGTGGGAGGGGGGGGTTTAGAGGGGGGATTTTTGAAAATTCGAAATATCTCTATTATTATGCCTCGGATCGAAAAATTGTAAAGAATCAATCTTATTGCAAATTAAATTTACTATAAATATTGTTCTATATATATATTTTTTTTGTATCTTGAATATTAACTGAGATATTTGCATTTGTATTGTGTGTGTGGTTGGCAAGAGTCTATGTTCGGGACTTCCCGCCGAGAGCTAGTGTGGCCATTTTCATAACTATGCGCCCCTCGTGAATAGGTTTAGTGAGCCCTTACTACTACTGTTATTATTAGGCAGATTTCTCTATTATAAAACTTCACGTGGGAAATCTGCTTAGTTTACGCAGCCCCTGCGTGACGGACTTTTACATTTTTAAAATTGTTCTTTACATTGCATTATAGTATCTAGGGGACAGTCAACAATTCTTTTACATGTGCGATTAAATAACAATACAATATAGGACAGAAAAGTAGCTGATACTTTAATGCACAAGTATATTGAGATCAATGTGATGTAGAGTAGTATAATCACCTTGTCATCAAGTTTTCTTTCTAAATTGATAACATATTTTTCCCGATCCATTAATTCTGTTTCAAGTTCATGATTCTTCTTCATTTCTATAATTGAAAAATAAAATCAAAATTCCTGCCTGAAGTAGACATGTTTTTTTCATAAACAATTTGTATTGTTAGCGAAGAATAATGAGTATTTATATAATGGCCAAATGAAAGTTATTGTAACTAATTCTGAGACTTTAAGGACTAAATATAGATGTTGCCAAAATTTAATGATGTCAATACAGATTATTTCCGTAGGTTTTAGTTAAAGGGCCATTCAGAAATTTCACATTCAATATTCATAGAATGAAGAAATTTGTAGACCACAGTTCACTTCTTTTCTAAAGAAAGTGTACCTAGAGTATAATAAGTTTGCATTGATCATAACATTTGAGGCCTCTGAAGTATAATGGGTTACCCACTTTTATACTTCAGTAAATGTTTTTAGAATTAGTTATTCACACACAGAAGGTACTACATGGCCTTGTGAGCTTTCAGGAAAAATCAATGGAAACAGTGACAAAAGAAAGGTTTTAGATATGCATATGTACTCTGAAATCAAGTCAACATAAATATTCTCGGTTGAGAAAATGAAATGTCACGTTTTATACCTAAGAACAACATAGTATAGGATACCTTTCTCAATTTTGATTTGAAGTTCAGAATTCTTCTCTTTGAAGTTTAAAACCATTTTACTAGATTCTTCTTGTTTTATTTTGAGGAAGTCATTTTCTTCTCTTAATTTAGTTATCTGATTTTTGAAATGTTCTCTACAAAGAAATTTCAGTTATTAATTCATTTATTTATTTTTTTATCAGGAAAGGATGTCAATAAATACTTCTCTCATTATTAAGTGGTAATCATCAAGTATAGCAATTAAAACTAATAGAAGTAGGGCAAATTCAAGGCAAATGAATTGTCCTTTACTATATTTACTGGAAGGAGATAAAGTCAACCACTAGAAATAAATATTCTGGCAAAAGCCAAAACAAAACTGAAACAAAATATATGGCTGCAGCCAGAACGCAGTTAACATAAATACTATGTTTGAATAATAAACTATGGTTATATAAAAAAGAGAAAAATATTTTTAAATGCATGTTGATGGCAATTGGGAAACAGATAAGTTTAAAAGCATAGATGATATTTCCAGTTTATATGGATATGTGAAACAGGAAAAAAAAAAATCCTTAGTTTTGGTATAATGCAGATTGACGTAAAAAAAAAAAAAACAGTAGTTCTTTTTAATTTTTAAACGTGATAATTTTGAATCACTGATTTTAATTGATATATAATGTTCATGAAATTAAAAATCGCAAAATAAACTATTCTTCCTATTAGTCCCACCCAAGGTTACAATCATTCACTCTGAGTCTGCGTTAACTAAGCAGATTTCCCATGTGTGTAACTATCACCAAACGTAAAAGTTTTATGAGAACAATATTTACTATTTAGGCTTCAAATAAAGTGCTTCATAATATAACAGCTTATTGTTAATATGACGTGAGTCGGAGTGGGGGTTTTCTGAAGGCTGAAAACTAAAAAAATGCAAATATCTTGGTTAATATTCAAGATATTGAAAAAGCGTATATAATGACATTCATAGAACATTGCATTTGCAATAAGATTGATCCTATACAATTTTACGATCCGAGCCATAACAACGGAGATATTTCGAATTTTTGAAATTCTCTCCTCTCCACTGGTCCGATTTAAGCCGTTAACGATCTTGATCTTTAGTTTTACATAAAACGTTTAAATGTCGAGTTTGGAAACGATTAGACAAAAATTACGACCGCTAGAGCGTTAACTATATATATGTGTGTGTGTGTATTTATAAAATTTTGAATGTACCTCATTTTCGTTATCTCTTAGGTAGGATCGATGGACATTTGAAGACATTTCATGAGCACAACCTCAATAGCTGATTTCCTAAGGGTAATCTGCTAAAATTATTAGTGTTTCATAACAATACACCAATTAATGTGGTCCTGTTTAAAATCACTCTACTTCAAGTTTATAGCGAGGAAATGACTTTATACAATGGACTTTTCCGATATACCTAAATGACGATGTTTTACTTAATTATTTTTCTCTCAGATAAAATATAATTAAATTATTAATTATGAAGGGAAAGTATGTACCGCCATTACCACAAATCATTAAAATACTCTGACATTTTATTTCTTTAGGGTTTCCTTTGCTAGGCGAAATAGTTCATTGTATACAGTTTGCTGACGAATTTTATAGTGCTTTTATTCTTTAGCGTGTGCGTAATGTAATATAACATATAATTTCAGTTTTCCCGTATTCAGGAATCGGGGGAATTAAAAAATTCAAACAATACCCACTCATAAAACTGCTTCTTTAGATAAACCAATAGAGTTTGGTGTTAATATACTAGTTGCACCTAGAGACATAGATTCAAACAAACCATGGGGAAGAGTAATTTGTTTAGTGACGAACACACTAAATAAAGGCAGAGAAGAGGCAACATGAATATATCTCCCCAGTCATAATTACCCATAGGAACAAAAAGGATGCTAGTGTAGATTAATTTTAATTAAGACCGCTATTTCTTTAATAGGAGACTGCATTAAATACATTTTATAAAAATGAATAAATTTAACTAATCCTCTAATATTTCAAATCCCAAATGTTAATTTACTACTTAGAATTTTAAAAATATACGCGTAAAATAAAACGTTCTTAGACTGACCTAATCCTTCCAAGTTGCTGGCTTTAAATAGCCAGGTTGAGTTTACTTATTTACTGTAGTTATTTAATTTTATAATATTCAATAAATAAAAGATAATGTTACCTCTACTATATCCAGTTATGAATTAAGAAATAATTTATATATTCATTTACGGAATATATTTTTATTTTGGAGGGGCTAGCCATTTATTAAAACCTTGGAGAAAAATAAATTCTTAATTTCCTTTGGAATCGGATTCCCTGTTTTAACTCAAACAGTTTTCTTTGTTAGTTGTCGATTTCAATTAACAATTTGGTTGTATAATGTAAAACAGCACAACCTCCATTACTACGGTTAATGGAGAAATATGATGGTGATCATTATGTAGGGCAGGTAAGGTCGATTTTAAGATAATCGAAGGTTAGAGTAGAATCGATAGTATAGAGGTAGCTTGGGAGGGATGGGTTTCGCCTTGAAGAGCGAGGTGGGGATAGAGTCGGACCGCTAGCTGGGAATTGGGTTAGAGAGAGTCAGTGAAAGGCAGGCAGCCAGGCAGATTTCTACTACACCTTGTTGCTCCTCCAGTCGCTAGGTGCGTGTGTCCGTCCGTCTGTAGGCAGCAGGTGCTACGCAGTTATGTAACCCTTCGCGGAGTGTCCAGTGCTTCTCGGGAATAATGTGCAGTGCCCTAAGGAACGACGACACATCTAGTAGCTATGTACATAAAATATGGGTAACTCTGGCTCAAGGCATGGAGAAGAACGAAAGCAGTCCCAAGACGTTGGAATCCCTTCGAGCAGGTACCATCATCACTTCAACCAAAAGGTACTTCTTGACCTTAGCGCCGTCCCTAAACTCAGGGCGACGGAAAACGGAGTCATACTCCACAGTGGTGGGACCATATCGCAAAGGAGGCCGGAGAAGATCGGCCATGATTCGACATCTCGGGGTGACTCGAACCTCGAGTTCAGGAGGAATTTCTACGGGAGTGAACCTGACTTAAGGTTCAACTCTTCGGACGAGAATCCAAATTTAGCCAATGAAAATGCCTCGAAGTTGAGGGTGTCACGGACTAGGAAGAAGTACAAAGCACCACCGGCACCTCAGCATGACCACTCTGTCCCGGATTATTTCGACGATTGGGATGTTGGTCAAAATGGCAAACCTTCCAGAAGGTTACGACTCTTCCTCACTAGGGCCGAAACCAAGAAGAAAACACAAGAACAATCATCGCTCAATGTAATTAATAATAATATGTTACCGCCGAGTGGACGACTTCGCAGGAGCCTCTCGACACCACAATTCCAACAAGAGCAGGAATCTAAAGCAATCGAAGAAGACCCAGTCAAACCGAAATATGATCCACTAGAAAATGTTACTAAGCCACCTCGTATCAATCCCATTTCGAACAGTAATGCAGAGAATGGCATCACCTCAAGTTTCCTAGAAGAACTCAAAGAGAAACAGTTAATTAGAGAAAAGAAGCACAAAATAACCAGCTCTAGGAATTCAGATTCTAAAACCTATAACCCTCCACAACAGCAGGCAGTAGACGAAGACTTGTGGATAGTGTCTAACAAGCCAGTAGCTCCAGTAAAAACCTTTTATTTCGGTATGGACGAGCCCGTAGATGATCCTTTCGGTTTCGATTCGTTTCCCTCCAAAGTGCAAGCAACATCATATAGTTCTTCTGAATCACAACTATCGAGCACTGATTGTTTTACAGACATAGTCTATGATGAGACAAGTGGCGGGATTTCCGTTCAGCTCAGAGCGACTCTTCCTCGAAAGCAGATAGACATTCCACGGTTTTCGCCAGCAGCCGCTTGGAGGATGCTTTCTACCATCGAGCCTTTGCCTACTTCGCAAGAAGAAGACGTGATTCAATTAGAAAGTCGAATAGCAGCTCCACCACACCCGATTCAAATCCCTGCTATTATGGACAAGTCCGCGGATTCCGGTATTTCTGGAGACGCTAGTCCTCAGCAGTACGACTCTGCTGCATGGACTCCTCAACAGGACCTTGAAGAAACCAGCTCAGACGGAGGGTTTCCTATCAATTTTCTTACTTATGAGAAGTGTTCCGATGTAAAATACACTCCAAGGTTTACTTTATCTCTTCCAAAAGACGACAAAGCCCCTTTGTTCAGCTACACCGAAGTTATGGAGGACTTGAACCAACAAATTGCCAAAAAGTCTGTTTTCCCTTTTGGTAAGAACACTACAAACTCTCTTAATCTTCCAGATTCTTCATTATTGGACAATAATTGGATGCTGAGCTGCAGTATACCAAGTTCTATAAGTTTCGTAAATAACAATGTTATGCAGCAGTGCACTATTGATGATCCTTGCAAAACCTACGCTGAAGACGATTGTTCCTCGTCGCTAATCAAAAAGCCCTCCTTTTCATACCTGACTTCCGGAGGTCACATCATGTATTTGCCAGAATATTCAAAACCAAAGGAAATCGAAAATACAAATGTCCTGTCCAAGTCTTGCGAGAATCTTAGCAAACAACAAATGACTGACACTCACTCTCTTACGAATTCAGATACTCAAGAAATAGTGAAGTTGAAAGGAAAGAAATTTACATTCCAAAGCACCATAAGGCAAAACGAGCGTAAAATGATAGCAGAGAAGCTCTCAAGGTTAGCGGAATACACAGAACTGAAAAGGCGTTCCGAGATGGAAGTCATGCAGAAGGTAGAAGAAGAATTCCAGAAGAAGCGCGAAAGAGAAAAAGCGGATATCCGCCAGCAACTGAGGCTCTACAACATCAGCAACAAAGCATTTGCTTCTCTCGAATCATCTGCGTCAAACCCATAAAGATTCGACAAAAAACCTAAAAGGGAGGATAATTAAATGTGAGTCAATTATAAATATATAATTACTGTTTTATATTTCATGTAAATATTTAGCATTTTAAACAAATATATGAAAGAGATCAAAGATTATTTTTGTATGTTTCGTACCCGATAAAGTTAAATGTGTAATTTGTTTATTGTACCTGTTTCGAATTGTACAGAATGTAAAAGTACAGTTTTGTAAATAAGTTGAGAAAGAGCTGAAGTAATGTCAGACTTACTAAGAGACGTTATTTATATTTAAAAAAGAGTAAATTTATTGTGTTGATATATATTGTTACATTGTATATAATGTTTAAATTTGTTATTTTTTTTTATATGTTGAGGAATATTTTATTTTTCACTTAAAGTGTTAAAAGGGCTGTTAACTTTACTAACCATTTAAAAAAGAAGAAGTTCTTTACAAAATCTATTTCAATATTTGTACTATAAATAAAACAGAAGTTACTCCAGCAATTTTGTTTTCTTACCCTTGAAATACTTCTAAATTAAAGTGTATGTTATTTCATTATGACTATTAATTAATAATAATATTTTGAGTATCCAATATTTTCCCAGATATTCAAATTTTAATATTTTTATCGGAGTTTGGTCAATAAATCAAACTGCAAGATGTACTAATTAACCCCACCCCCCCCCCCAAAAAAAAATATTCCATGCATCATCACTTTAAATTTAATATTACTGGTCTGCGTTTCATTTGTAGTTCAATTTAGGTAAACGCTACAAAAAAAAAAATGGTGTTTTAAATTAATTGTTTTTTTCTTTTTTTTCCTTTCATCGATTTTTTAAAAATATTTGTAAGTCTTTACTCCACTTCGTTTAGGCGATCCAGTAAAATGAGTTTTTCGTTTTCTTAAGAAAATATTAATGGGCACATTTCATGAGATCTTTATTAAACAAGTGGGCTGCAGAAAGCTTATTTATTATGGTGTAAGGAGATAATGTAGCGACAGAAATTCTTAGCTAATGTAATTGGCTTTTAATCCCTTTTAGATTCCTGAGTGTGAATAGAAGTTGCCGATGTCAGTTTTTATAAAAAATAGCCACATGACGTCAAATGTTCTCTTTAAAGCACTTGATAAACCTATGTATAATTTTAAAATATTACTTTCGCCGGCATTATAACTTGACACCATCATTTCACATTGCTGGTGTTTGCTGTTTTCGTTATTAACAGATTACCCCTAGGAGAAATCAGCTGATGTGGGACCTTTTCTAATATATACATGGCAGCTTACACTCTAGCTGCTGCATTCAAGCCCCTTGTTGGACAGCTACAAACATTGATATTTATGTGTTACATGTAAAACTAATGATGGAGCTCGTTATTGGTGACATCGGACCAGAAGGATTGGGACTACAGAGGGATATATAAAATAATAAATTAAAATACTAAATTATTATGAGGCGGATTGAAAAATATTATCCAACCAATTCTGTTATAAATGTAAAATTCTGCAACTATATTCGTTTTCCTTATAATTCGAATATTCACCACGTTATTTGAACTTGTTGGTTTTCAGTAAACCCCTACACACCTACTCATCTCACACCTGGATGCTAACTTAACGTCTTATCTCAAGCCTAAATACTGTGGGTCGTTTTTGATCGTACCTTCAGTATGAGATACAAGTATACATTTTCGAAGTGAATCATCATCATCCTTTATGAACCTTCTATGATATAGAGAAAGAAAAAATGCATTAGAGATACAGAAGATTGGTATTCGACGTTTTAGCAGATTTCCCTTAAGGGAAATCAGCTATTGAGGTCGTACTCATGACGCGAGTTTCGAAAAATTTCTTCAAATGTCCATCGATCCTACCCAGGAGATGACGAAAATGAGGTCCGTTCAAAATTATATATATATATATATATATATATATATATATATATATATTTGTCTGTTAACGCTCTAACGGTCGCAATTTTCGTTTCATCGTTACCAAACTCGATATTTAAACGTTTTATGCAAAAATAAAGATCAAGTTCGTTAATGGCTGAAATCGGACCAGTGGGAGGGGGGGGGTTTACAGGAGAGGATTTTCGAAAATTCGAAATATCTCCGTTACTATACGTCGGATCGAAAAATTATATAGAAGCAATCTTATTGCAAATTAAATTTACTATAAATAATGTTTTATATATTTATTCTGTATCTTGAATATTAACCGAGATATTTGCATTTTTCTGTTTTAGCTTCTGCGATGAGTTCCGCTAACTTCGGGTCTAGTCGTGAGTTTCCTTCAAGAGCTAGTTCGGGCCCTTCCCGTAACTGTTTGACTCTCTATTCTGAAATTTCTCTATTATAAAACTTCACGTGGGAAATCTGCTTAGTTTACGCACCCCCTGCGTGACGGACTTTTTTTATTTAAAACATAATCTACAAAATTAAGTTTTTGTCATTTTTTTGATCTCGGAAAATATGGCACTTTCAAATGATTGTTATTGTTATTAAATGAACCCACTTTGTTGTTCTACAGCTAATCGGGAAATTGTATATGAAATTTTATATTAGTTTGAGGATAGGTGTGATTTAATTTATTTAATAGTATTAGTAAGTCATGTACTGTTCACATCGGATTTGTATTTTATCGGTACCATGAGCTGTCTCCTGTAATACATGTGGTTCGTTAATAGCAGAAATCAGTCCAGGAACAGTCGGGCTTTAGAAAAGGGGCAGAACACATATTACTCTCATCGAGAAGTGATATAGAATCTAACTTGTTGATAATGTCAAGTACTCTAATTGCTGATCTATGGATTTTTATGTATTTTGGATGTTAAAGGAGTTAATTGTACTTTTGTCATTTCCAACTCCATTTCTACCAGTGAGGTTTTTACTTTAAGGTACTGAATGACACACTAAGCTCCTTATCTGGTAAGCTACGCTCATCTGTACACGTATAGCAGACAATGGCGGCATCAAGAGTCACTCCTCCACGTGGGAAATCTGCTAAATAAGCGGAGCCTACGTGTGACGGACTTCTACGGTTTCCTTCTACAAAAATTCCTGTTTACGTTTATTTAGTCAGTGATAGAGCAATTTATGATTAAACCCTTGAAGATTTCTCTTAAGGGAAATTAGCTATTGAGATTGTGCTCATGACGCAATTTTCGAAAACTTTCAGATACTTAGGAGAGGACGAAAATGAGGTTAGAAATTTCATGCATACACACACAAATTTCATCTTATCGATACCAAACTCGATATATAAGAACTTTCGAAGAAGTTGATGGCAATGGTCACTTTTTCGATAACTGATTTTATTATTTATATTGGGAATTACATATTCATTTCTGAAGTCATAAGGACTGAACACTTTTACTGTACTTTTATAATATAGAAGCCATAAAAATGGGCCGAAACACACACACACACACACACACACACGAAGATACCGACGAAGCATGTAGTGTGATGTCTTAAATAAATAACTGAGTATTGAAAATTTAAGAAAATTTTCTATCGGCACTGCCAATGATAATGTATATTTTATGCATGTGAGCAGACGTATTACATTATTTCTTTTGAACGGGGACATGCCACAAAACAAATCTTTGCACAGGAAACATGAAAAAAAAAGTTTCAATTGGAACCTAACTAGGTTCTAAAAGTTATATCGGCATACTTATGATTGTTGTTCTGCTTCCGAGTAAATAATCTTTAGATACTTTTTTTTGTTGAGTAAAATACCTTTCTTAATTCTATTAAAAACCTTTCAATTCCAATTTTAAGAATAGACAATATTAAATTTTATAACTATTTAGTATTCTTTTTCAAGGGTCCTCGACGCTTATTAGGACCAAAGTCATCCACAACTTGTTCATCTTTATTTTTTACACAAATAATTTTTTTTGCGGTAGCTATTTATATTACTGGACTGAGAGAAATCCTTTCTTTCTTGGGAGGGGACTTGCTGCCAGATCTATCCCATATGCTCAATTACTGGTCTACTACTGTCAGTACAGGTGGAGTACTATAAATCTCAACTGGCACGTGGAGGTCGGACTAGAAAGGAAATGAGGCAGGATAATTGGACCAAAGGAAGAATCGATAGTAGCCATTATTGGACTGCAAGGGCATACCTGGTAAAAGTCACTAAATCACCTGCAAGGTCCAATAGGTAGTTAGTCTGACGTATTATTCAAGAATACTCAAAGGTTTTGTTGAAAGTTGGCTAATAACAGAAACATATATAATAAAAAAAAAATAATTAGGATGTATCTTTGACACGATTTTACAAAACTTTTTTCAATCAAGCAGTCCTATCGTAGTAGAAGACTAAGGAAATTTCCAACGTGCTTGAACACCGCTAATGATCTCATCACACTATTTTCTATATTTCCAGTAGTAAAAGGCCTATATAAACAGGAATTGAACGTTCTAGATATGAGATGTTCAGTGACGCAACTTCTCAAAGGGAAAAATGATTAGATTTAGGGGTTTACTGTAGCCGAGAACTAAAACATGCAATTTACTTGATTCTTGCAAGAGAAAACGTATGTAATAAAATATCGGTAGGACATTAATCTGTAACAAGATCTTTGTTTAATATTTTTCGATTCAGCTCATGATAACGGAGATATTTTGAATTTTCGTTTTCCCCAATGATCTAAATAATTACACCTCCTGGTCCAATGTGCATGGGTCGCAAAGCTTGTATCGCAGTGGCCATCTTTCGTTCTGTGGGAATCCGGTCCCTTAACGTGCACTTTTATATTTCATGGAATGAAATTCTAAAAGAGCACACGGCAAGAATGTTACATAGTTGTAATAGTGAGGATGTATTCGACAATGCCCCTGCTTTGCCCTCTCTCAGCTTTTTTTTGAATGCAAAATTGAGAAATGAATAAGGATAAAAAAATGGCGATATTCGTGAATATACATTACTTATAAGTGTGTCACAGGCTAATTGACAATCCCTTTTAAAATATGACTGAAATGAATAGCTCTAATAAATATGCAACTAAACTTTGCTGCTGGAAAACTGATATATATATATATATAAATTCCGTCACGCAGGGGCTGCGTAAACTAAGCAGATTTCCCACGTGAAATTTTTCAATAGCGAAATTACACGGGAGCCAAGGAGTTAAGGAAACAGTCGAACTAGCTTTTGGCGGGAAAGCTCCTCACTCGTCCGTTAGCCGCCCAGATTTAATAAAAATGCAAATATCTCGGTTAATATTCAAGATAGAGAATAAATGTATATAACAATATTTATAGTAAATTTAATTTGCAATAAGATTGATTCTGTACAATGTTTCGATCCGACGTATAGTAACGGAGATATTTCGAAAATCCTCCCCTCTAAACCCCCTCTCCCACTGGTCCGATTTCAGCCGTTAACGACCTTGATCTTTCTTTTTACATATAACGACTAAATATCGAGTTTGGTAACGAGCAAACAAAAATTACGACCGCTAGAGCGGTAACAGACAAATATATATATATATATATATATATATATATATATATATATATATATATATATATATATATATATATACAGTTTTGAACGGACCTCATTTTCGTCATCTACTAGGTAGGATCGATGGACATTTGAAGAAAAATTTCGAAAAGTCCGTCATGAGTACAACCTCAATGGCTGATTTCCCTTAAGGGAAATCTGCTAATATGTATATATATATATATATATATATATATATATATTTGTCTGTTACCGCTCTAGCGGTCGCAACTATTGTTTAATCGTTACCAAACTCGATACTTAGTCGTTTTATGTAGAAAGAAAGTTCAAGTTCGTTAACGGCTAAAATCGAACCAGGGGAGGGGAGGTTTAGAGGGGACGTTTTATTGAAAATTCGAAATATCTCCGTTACCATACGTCGGATCAAAAAATTGTATATAACCAATCTCATTGAAAATTAAATTTACTATAAATATTGTTTTATACATTTATTCTCTATCTTGAATATTAACCGAGATATTTGCATTTTATTAAATGTGGGCCGAAAACGAACGTTTCCCGCCAAAAGCTAGTTCGGCCGTAACTGTTCGGCTCTCGTATTGTAGAGATTTCTCTATTGTTTAGCTTCACGTGGGAAATCTGCTTAGTTTACGCAGCCCCTGCGTGACGGACTTTTTTGTTAGGCCTCCTACTAGATACAGCGAAACAATGTATTGGAGACTTTCACAAGAACTATGCTATCCAAGGATACTCCCACATATTGTTGATGCGCTCTGATACATGAAGGATGACATATGCTAAAGATCGGCCTAGTTTTGAGAACTCAAACTGCAGGCTTCCCCCGCATCAAGCAGTTTTGTCCCGTGCGTCACGTATTTGCATTTATCTCAAAATGTAAAAGTTCAATGAGAACATTATTTGGTATTTAGGCTTCAAATAAAATGCTTCATAATATAACAGCTTATTGTTAATACGATATGATTAGGAATGAGGGTTTAAAGAGGACCGAGAACTAAAAACTGCAAATATCTCGGTTAATAATCAAGTACATGAAAAAACGCACATAACAAAATTTATAGAACATTACATTTACAATAAGATTGGGTCTATAAAATTTTTCGATCCGACAAATAATAAAGTAGGAATTTTTAAAATTCCCCCTCTAACCCTCCCCCTCCCTCTGGCCAGATTTCGACCATTATAGAACTTGATCTTTAATTTTACTGAACTTGATCTTTAATTTATCGAGTTTGGTAACGAAGTTCGTTGATCCAACTATATAATTGTTGACGTATGTGGGGTTTTTCAAATTTAAATATTTCAAATATTGTAATAATTGAAAATGTGTGGTGGTGACTTCTGTAGATACACTCCTGTACTTGTAGTATTTGGGTCTTTTCCACCATCTCGGACCATTCTCTACGGTCAGTTATTTTATGTCGGGCAGAAGGGCTCCCAAGACAGGAAGGCAATATCTGTCTGGCTCAACATTTACAACATTGTTCTGAACAACCCATTAGCTAGAACATCGCCCATTTGACATGGAAACTTATTAGTTCTGTTTCGTGTTTATAGTACTCCATTTCCACAGCTCTTTCAGGTGCTTCTAAGCCCCGGCCGGTTACCGAACACTGTCTAGTCTAAATCCTCTTGAACTAGGGCGACCAGTGGTCCACGTGGCTGGTTCTGTTACGTCCATCTCAGGAACAAGCAGCTTCAACTGCCTTCACGCCTCCACACCTTTCCGCTACCCGCTCTCCTGTAAACCAATCGACGTGAATCTTCTTCCAAGACTAGCACTTGTGTCGTTGAGTGGTTCTGTGTGTGTGAAATCTACTTTTTCACGGACTAGTAATACTGTTTTAGAAAGAGTCTTCCTTTTCATTTTTAATTTTTAAAGCTTAGTAATTTTACTATACATGTATATATGTACTATATATGTATACTACATACACTCAACAACATTTACTCGACAAATCCTTTGGCTATCAACATTTTTGAACAATTTTATCGACTAAACTCTAGTAACACTCACATTAGTCTTTTATGGTTACCTGGACATAAAGTCATTAAGGAAAGTACAGACATCGGCTGATTACCAAAGTGTACTGTAGACAAACCGAACATTGACATAAACTGTACAGACCACCAAGACGTACTAGCCGAATGCATTAAGGCACTACAACAGGCAATCTTGGGATAACACAAACGATAATAAACTAAGACAAATAAAACAAACAGTCAAGGAATGGCCATCAAGTAACAGGAGCACATGAAGAGAGGAAGTTGTGCTGACCAGATTACGCTTTGGCCATTCCTTGCTGACCCACGGACACTTAATGACAAACAAGGACACACTGACTTGTAGACATTGTAACGAAAAATTAACTGTACATCACATATTGACTAACTGTCGACGAAGAGACAATTTAGATATTACACATGACTTACAGGAACTTTTGACCGATAACAGTAATTACCTAGACTCAATCATTAAACACCTAAAAGACATTAATATATATAAAACACACTATAATCTACAATTTCCACACACACACTACTCCTCACTTCTTTCCTACATTAGCAGGGTGTATAAACATTAATTTTATTTATTATTATTTTATTTTTATTTTTTGGTTTCCCTTTCCATTACCTTTTTTTTATTTATTCATTTTTTTTCGGTTTTCTCTCTTTCCTATTTTTTTTTTTCTTTTTTTTTGTATGTATCCATTTCTTTGCTTTTCTCTTTTCCTTATTTTATTATTATTATTTTTATTTATTTCTCCCCCCCCCCAGTCGATCTTATATTTTCATTTATATTATTTTCTCACTACCCTGATGTTTCCATACAATATTGTTTGTTTCATTTAAAAATGGTATTCCAGTGAACCTATCAAAACCACCTTTGTTCAATGCTTTTGCGTTTCCTTCTTTCTATTTTTTTTTTGATATTCGCTTTTTAGTGCACGATTTAGTTATCAGTAAATCGCCGGTGTTGCGGAACTCATTTAAATAAATAATAATAATAATAATATGATAGAATATCATGTCAGAATATATGTATGCATGTATATCCTGTATACATTCTGGCATTCTGGTTGTTTAGATGAATACGCTAACCATCTGTGTTGTAGGTCCATAATAGCATTATTCTGTCGGAAAAAAAATTAAAAACATTTGCTTGTGAATATCACAAACACTGAAGAGCGACCTAAGGTTCGTCCAAAAATGCCTCAATGTATTCCTGACCAGACTTTAACTGTTTCTGGCAAATATATTTATATTTACCTATCACCACATAATGACATAATGTAGAATAATCAAACTTTTTTATTCCAAAATTGGCTGGCATTACTGACCTACATTCTTCATCGCCCATCTGCTCTTATTTAGATAGGGGTTAATTGTTAAAATATATGTATACACATAAGTTCAATAGAGCTCAACTACAAAAATAAATCCATCCTATATAAATTGTGTTGGGGGCTCAGGTTAGCATACATGGTAAACCTAGAGTGGCAAGTTCGATTCCCGCCTGGGCAATAGGAATTTATTTAGTGACGGACTCATTAAATAAAATCTTTAGCCCCTCTCTGGATATAAAAGGTTGGTAACCTGTAGATAACCCTTCCCAATTAGCCATGGCAGCAAAAAGAGGTCGTTAGTAAATAATAATAATAATAAATTGGGTGGCAAAAATTATCGACTTTAACTTTAAAATAAAGTTTACCAATTATAACAAGGGAACAATAACAATAAAAAACAAGTGTAATATTCGTTTTCTTTGAAAATAAATCCTTAATAAAACTTATTTGTCTAAGGGCGCAAATAAATTAAGTATAAATGTCTTTCAGTTTATTAATTGAGTTTATTTCAAAACGTTTGTATGGAAGGATATCTTCAGTCAAATGTTGTGGCTGGCAATTATTTCTAAAGCTATTGTACTTTGATCAGGTGTTAAGAATGTGGGTCATATATTCCTCCAAGCTAAATGACAAATAGATTTAACTGGGCTTGTAAACATGACATCAATAATGTACGCTGATTAAAAACTATTCTGTAAACTGGAATAGTGCGTACCAAAGACCTGTTTTTATCTAAAAATGGTGACATTTTTGCACTTTCTAACTAAATAAAAACTCATTTATTCCACTAGTTCAGAATTGAAATACTGATTTTTACCTTTAATTGATTTTAATCAGAACAAATTATTATCTTATGAAGAATGTGTGTTTGAAAGAAAAGAAGAAAAAACCAACAGCACTATCTTAGAAAAACGCCACTATTTTGGGGCATCATAATCAATGTTAATAGTGCCCATTCAAGGGCTCTAAGGCCCTTTATGCCTACTTTGTAAAATTGAAATGGAACAGCGAATACTGTGCATAATAGAAATATATGAATTAGCTATTAACTTTTACAACCCCCCCTCACACCTCCTGGTCTAAATATCACTATTGGAAACGATGGTATGGATCTTGTCAATTGTCTGTTAAAAGGCAAACAGGGTGAACAGAAATCATTTTGATAATTTTCTAGGAAGGGTTGCCACTTTAAAGGACGTATGATATCGGGTACATATGAATATTAGCAAGGAAGTAAAAATCAGACATCTTGTATCCTTTTAAATGGGAAAGCAATTCCTCAATATTTCAAGGCATAAACATCCTCAGCCAGGTGATGGCTGACAGTAATAAACATTTAATATTAGATTTCCCTCAAGAGAAATCAGCTACTGAGGTCGTACTCATGACGTGATTTTAAAAAAATTTCTTCATATGTCCATCGATCCTACCTAATAGATTACGAAAATAAGGTCCGTTCAAAATTGTGTGTGTATATATATATATATATATATATATATATATATATATATATATATATATATACCTCCCAAATTTCCTCCATTCAATTATCCAAATTTCCATATACAATATAAACAAAATAAAATAAGAAATAATAATAATATTACCAAAACTGGCAGATTAGGAGGCTGACCATACAGGTACCCTCAGAAAGAGGGCAGCTTAATTTGTTTGTTTGTTTTTATATATATATATATATATATATATATATATATATATATGTATATATATTAATCTATCTATCTGTATATTTGTCTGTTACCGCTCTAGCGGTTGCAATGTTAGTTTAATCGTTACCAAACTCGATATTTAATCGTTTTATGTGAAACGAAATATCAAGTTCGTAAAATCCGACCACTGTGAGGGGGGGGGGTCATAAGGATAGAATTCCGAAAATTCTTAATATCTCCGTTATTATGCGTTAGGTCGAAAAAATTGTATAGAACCAATCTTATTGCAACTGTAATGTTCTATAAATGTTGTTATGTACATTTTTTCACTATCTTGTTTATTAACCGAGATATTTGCATTTTTTTAGTTTTTGGTCTTCAGTAAACCCCCACTCTTACTAATGCCACATTACCAATATGCTATTATGTTACAAAGTATTTTATTTGAAGTCTAAATACCAAATATAGTTCTCATTGGATTTTTACGTTTTGAGATAAATGAAAATACGTAACGAACGTGGGAAATCTGCTTAGTTAACGTAGCCCCTGCGTGACGGACTTTTTTGTAACAATGTCATTTTTCTGTTTTCACAAAAATACAATATAACCCGCTAGTTTGAAACATTTACATTGTTCTTTTTATTTGAAGAAGACTTTAAGAGTACTCGAATGGTCAACAACATTTCGCCAGTAAAAGCTCTTTGTAGACAATCATTTAGCCCACTTTCTGGACCCTAATACCTAAAGAGGACATTTTCTAACTATGACCCTGTAATTCATAGCCACCTGTAAATGACTATTCTGGGATTACTCTTGAACTTCTCTTGAGAAGAAGCACTCGGAGTGAAAATGGAGAAAGGTGACAAAATACTAGAGTGTGATCAAATAGACGACTGGCCATCTGGGGGAAAGGAGGCCCTCACAATAGAATTATATCTTCTAGAAAATTTAAATCATCTTTAGGTGAAAGCGTAAAACAATGACCTCCAAAGTTTCTCTCTGTAAATACCGAAAGACGTTTAGCCTAACAATTTGTTGTAATAGATTCTTAATTCAACCACTTAGCCCCAATCGTCCAGTAGAGAGATAACTTCAGTTCAGGATGATTTAAGCATTAAAATTGTTGAATGCATTACGGCTTGTCCGTGAGAAAGGAGACAATATATTTCAGCATTTCCTTATCAAGCAGACTGGTAATGTTTTTCATTGCAATCAGATTGAAATGAAAGGCAAGTTAAGCTATATTAAAGAGGGCAGCACATGTCTCCCTTATACTCCTATTAAATTAAATAAACTGTTTTGATGAGCTTTATTTAATATAGTTGCAAATGGAAGTTATAAACGATACCTTCAACCCAATACATCGGATCAAAACATTTCATAGGTCATAATTTATAGATCTTTTCATGACAATGAAAAATGATTCTCTATAAATTTGTCGTACCTGTAAGAGATTCCGAGAAGTTTGCCATTTTAGGAGATTTCCCTTAGGGGAAATCAGCTATTGAGGGCGTACTCATGACGCGATTTTTGAATAATTTCCTCAAATGTCCATCGATCCTACCCAGGAGATGACGAAAATGAGCACCGTTCAAAATTATTTGCCTGTAAACGCTCTAGCGGTCGTAATTTTTGTTTCAGCGTTACCAAACTTCATATTTAAGCGTTTTATGTAAATAGAAAGATCAAGTTCGTTAATGGCTGAAATCAGACCAGTAGGAGGGGGGGGGTTTAGAGGGAGGATTTTTGAAAATTCAAAACATCTCCGTTATTATGCGTCGGATCTAAACATTGTATAGAATCAAACTTATTGCAAATTAAATTTACTATAAATATTGTTCTATATATTTCTTCTCTATCTTGAATATTAACCGAGATATGTGCATTTTTATGAAGTCTGTAGTCAGGTATAGTTCGGATAGGTCGGCCATTTCCGTCACTACTCGGGTCAGGTGGAAGCTTCTTCTAACCTTACCTGTCGTTTCTAACCTTACTTTACCTTCATTACTTTGTGAGATTTATGTGAATACGTTCTGTTCATCCGCCCCCCCCCCCTTCTTTAGTTCTTGGACTACTAAAATTTGAGTTACTGAAATATAAATTATTCTTACAATTCAGAAGCCGTTTCAGTTGGGAACTTATTTTAATTAACTGAAAGATTTCTCATTACCGTTTGTATTTAATCACGGTGGTATTGTGTTACGAGATGCAGATTTCGCTACTGTAAACCTTGACATGGGAAATCTGCTTAGTTTACGCAGCCCCTGCGTGACGGACTTATTTGATTCCACTCCTTTAGAGAAACGTTTTATCCTCCCCTATAGCTTAGATTTGGATTAAAAAGGGAGTTCACAATTTGACGGATTAACTTACCTAAATATGAAATTTCAATATTCTAAAGCTAGTCATTTTTGAGTGCGTTTGCGAGATACGTACATAAATACGTACGTAAGGACATACGTATAATTCTTTTTAAATAAATATAGTTTTTAGTAACTTGCAGGTGTGTTCCGTAAAAAGGTGGTGGTTTAAAGGAGGTAATACGATATTAACAGTGATACACCGAAAGAACTATTTTGGGGCATTCACTAAAACGTATTTGAAAGATTTCTCTTATGTTCAGAGCTCTGACAGAAAGCAAAAAGAAATAAATTAATACAGACATACATTATGTTATTAATTATGTGTCTTTTCTTTGAACAAATAAAAAATTTAATTAAATTCGTATTGCTGAAAATGACCTCTAATTTTTTTTTTTTAAATTATAGTTTTAATATTGCTTAGATACGGAAAGTTAAATATGTATTATTGTGTTATCCATAGTTCCGAAGGTGATGACCAATTTTCAAATATTTCAACGGTAAATTTTGAGGAGAACGAGGATTTTTCTATCCGTAAGAACATTTATTATCTTATTTTCAAGTTTTATTATTCAGCATTCTTCCCCTAAGATGAGTTATGTCACGAATTTGGTGGGAAATGAAAAATACTAAGATCCTAAGTTAAAATATTTCTACATCTAGAATTAAAGGGGACATCATAGATACTCCCATGTGAGGAACATAAAAAGATCTGATGTCACAAATATGATTTCATTTTCAATGAATGTCAGGTAAATCAAAGTTTTTTGAGGCAACATTTTCTTTAAAAAATCCGTCAAGCAGGGGCTGCGTAAACTAAGCAGATTTCCCACGAGTGTCACGTATTTTCATTTATCTCAAAAAGTAAAAGCTCAATGAGATAAATATTTGGTAATAATGTTTCAAATAATGTGCTTCATAATATAACAGCTTATTGTTAATATCACATCAGTAGGGGGAGGGTTTACTGAGGGCCGAAAGCTATAAAATGCAAATGTCTTGGTTAATAATCAAGACAGTGAAAAAAACGTACATAACAACTATAGAATCAGAATTAGGGTTTATTTGGGCAAGCAACTGCGAGGTTATTATGCCCTTCATCTTAAAAACAACAACAACAACATTTATAGAACATTACTTTTGCAATAAGATTGGTTCTATAACATTTTTCGATCCGACGCATAATAAAAGATGTATTAAGAATTTTCGAAATTCCTTCCCTATAACCCCCCCCCCTCATAGTGGTCGGATTTCAGCCTCATTAACGAACTTGATCTTTCCTTTTACATAAAACGATTAAATATTGAGTTTGGTAACGAAAACTTACTTCGAAAATCGAGCCATGAGCACAACCTCAATAGCTGATTTCCCTATAAGCTATTCCCCTAAAAAAAAGTCCTTGATTCAACGATTTCTAATCTCTATGAATTTTCCACCCCTGATTGGCTATTGAACGGCGCATCCCCTAACGGCATGTGATCTGGGCCTGAAGGTGTTCCCTCGTCCCAGATCCATCGACCTCCTTGGGCTGTTTTTGTCGGTTCTAATCCTACGAACGTGCGTGGGTGTAAACATGCGCCTCACATCTCCAGCCATTCACTGACTCATCAATAGTCTTCCTAGGTCTGCTCATTCCAGTGCGTACTTTTCCCATTCCTAGCTTAACATCGACCTAGAGAAAAAGTCCGTCACTCAGGGGCTGCGTAAACTAAGCCGATTTTCCTCGTGAAGTTTTGCAATATATATATATATATATATATATATATATATATATATATATATATATATATATATATATAGATGTACATACTGGTAAACCTTAACGCCACCGTGAATATTAAGAAAACTGGTAATTCAATTTAAGGATGAGAAACGCTAATATAAACGATACTGCTGTCATACCTGTCAGTGGAGACCGTTGTCACTGGCTGATCGTCGAGTACAGCTGGCAAGCGCTTTCAAGGCAATGGCACCATCTTCAAACCCGTCAAAAGTTGTACTCCTTTTGAGGTGCCATTGCATCGAAAGCGCTTGCCAGCTGTTCTCGACCAGCAGCCAGTGACGACGGTCTCCACCGACAGGTATGACAACATTAAGAAAACTATTTTCTATATCCAGTTCTGTAATTTATAATTAATCAGAACAATGTTTATCTCAATCACTCAAATTTTAGTAGTCCAAGAACTTAAGATAAGGAGGGAGATAAACAGCACATATTTGCGTGTATCTCGTATAATAAAGGCCTCTTAAAAACAATATTTGGTATTTGAGCATCAAATAAAGTGGTTAAATTATATAGCAGTGTTTTGTTTATGTGACATGAGTAGAAATAGGGGTTGTAGACTGAAAAATGCAAATATCTCGGTTAATAACCATGATATTGAAAAAAAACAGACATGCATAACATTTGTAGAACATTAAATTTGGAATAAGATTGGTTCTGTTCACTTTTTCGATCCAACGCATAACGCAGATAGTAAAGATTTTCGAAATTCTACCCTCAACCTCCCCCCCCCCCACTGGTCGGATTTCAGCCATTAACGAATTTAATCTTTAGTTTTACCTAAGACGTTTATATATCGCGGTTGGTAACGATGAAACAGAATTGCGGCCGCTAGAGCGTTATCAGGGATACATATATATACATATATATATATATATATATATATATATATATATATATATATATATATATATATATATATATATATATATATATATACACACACACACACACACATATATATATATATATATATATATATATATACAAATATATATACATACACGTATAAAGTTTTGAACGGCCCACATTTTCGTCATATCCTGGCTAGGATCGTTGGACATTTTTCGAAGATCGCGTCAGTACGACCTCAATAACCAGTTTCCCTTAAGGGAAATATGCTAAGACGGCAAGTCTGAGAATGATGAAATTTTACGTTTTAGCAAAATATTGTGATTATTTAATTTATATGACCATGACGAAGTCAATTGGTGTCTGATTGGATTTTCAATTAATGGAAGCAACTTTCGATATTTTGCCAATTAATGTAAAAATTAAGGCAATGCTCTTTAAAGAGCTATTAGGCGGAATCAGGCCAGGAGGTATGAGGGGTTAAATGGGGAATATACAAATAATTTAATGAAATACAAAAGCATATATATTTTTTTTATTATACATCGAATAGGGAACGCTATATAAACAAATTGATTAAGAAAGAAGTATATTCAATTTTTTGTCTTACACAATTTTTTCTACCAGGAATATTAACGGAGTTATTGTACTTTTGTTGTTTTCAGACTCCAGTTTACCCTCGCTCCTACTTGTTCTTATGTATTTAATGTACTCAGAAATGTTGTTCCTTACATTTTTTAAGGCGAAAATAGTTGTCTACTTGCTGTTTTTTTTCAAACTTCAGTTTGACCATTACTCCTTATCATGTGATTAACACTTAAATAAACTTTCATTTTACAACGGTTGTGACTGACACCTCATGTCAAGCTTAAATTTATAGTCTTTCAGTTTGATTCCCTCGAGGCAACAGGAATTTATTTAGTGACGAACTTATTAAATTAAATCCTATGACCCACCGTGCCTCGAAAAGGGCGGTAATCTGCAGATAACCCGTCACGATAAGAAGACGTTCATAAGAAGCAATTAAATTCTATATTTTTGTTTGTAAACACCAAAAGTTATAATCATTTTATTCTTAAATGATTTTGTTCCCTTAAGAAACGCTCAAAATTTCCACCTTCATGTAATATTTCTTTGATAGTTACACCAACTTATGGCACGTTTACTGTCTGTGAATGATTTAGATATACTCGCTCAAACGTGATTTATCATTTAAAATTATTTTAGGCCACTTCTATTTGTGTTGATTATTAGATTGGTAGAGACCTCTATTGCTAGTTTTCATAGCTGTTGAGGGGATAGTTTTTCTAAAAGATCACGTATTAGTTGCCCGTCAACTCTGTTCTATTTGCTTGATAAAAATAACAATTTTGATAGTACGAAATATTACAACAGACGTTCATGAAGTTGAACTAATAACTCGGACATATTTTAGGATAAATACTTTTCTTATAACCGAAATGGGCAATAACCTTATAGTAAAGCCCCTAATTTATAAGAAATTGACAAAATAATCCTTATGTTTACCAGCAATAAATTTTAAGAATAGGTCAAATTAAGAGAGTAGGAATTTTTATAGAATATGGCTTCCATATTATGGCAATCATCTTTACTGCTCCTTCACGAGTCAATTATTATCAATACCCTGAGAAAATAGTAAGCTTTGAAATAAACAATAAAGTTACTTTTATTTTGATTGTGTCATTCTTTTTTTATTAAAAAGAGCAGTCATTGTTTAAGTATTTATTATCTACTTTCCCAATACCGAAATTATGTAGTCTAATGCCCAGATACGATTATAATATCAGCATTACTTATGTAATTCATCAAGGAATTACTCCTTACTATTATGTAATGCAATGCTTACTGGCCTGGATAATACTCCTCCAATTACTAGTAGCAAATTCGCTACGGACAGTTTAACCAGGCTATAAATTATTGCCGTGTAATTGGCCAATCTCATTTATAGCAATTATTAAATCTGTGGTAGTTCAATAGTCCCATTCTACTAGAATTGTGGAACCTGGCTTGATATTTTTTTCAACAGACGGATATTTGGTCGGGATGTATTAAAAGAGTGTAATTCTCTCAGAACTGTTTTCAGTTCCCTCAATTCTAGTATTATGCCCTAAAAACTGTTCTTACTTGCTATCTGTACACCAAGAATTGTCTGGTCTCTCAAAGAGCAGAGGAGTGTACCTGAAATATAGGGATCTTTCAAATTTATGAGTATGCTTTTAGTTTACGGAGAGAGATAGCTTGAAAAGTTTCGAATTCTCCAGGGTGCGTGGAGAGTGGTGTCTGGAGCGAGAACCCCATTCGCATTTGGCTTTTCAGCGTCTTGTACGAAGAGCGATAGCAACTGATTGAACTGGGTTTCCAGCGGCTATGAGACATCCATCACGAAATGAGAGAAATTTTATTTACGTCCTAGCGACTCTGGAAGCACCTATGATGGGTTTAAGACAAATAGCCAGGGACACATGCTCAGCATTAAGTAGGGCACCGACATATCAATGAAATAAAAATGATTAAGGCAAGTTAAATACTTCTCCCTGGAGTAATTAATGAAGGTTTGTTTGATAAATTGTCATTTCTTCGGAAAATTTAAGGAAATCATCGTTTAATAAGAACCTATCATCATAATTTCTATATCTCAACCTGGCGAGAATACACACAAGGTAGGCATTTGAAGATCTAGGGAAAATTTCAGGTTAGACGTTGGAACCTTTTTGTCTCCATTAATACTAACAATTTTTAACACAACCTCATTTTTAAGTCAATATAGAATTCAAATATGGATTAAGGTTTTTTTGAAATACTGCTTCTTTCTGAAGGTATTTAAAAATAACTTTCAAGAAGTGTGGTTTATTAATTACTGTTTTCCGCCTTTAGGAACCGTCAGATCGAAAAAAATCACTGATATAAAATCGTTCTAAAATTTGATTTTCTATAACAATAATTCAATCAAAATATTTCTTTCTATTGAAAATTTCTGTTTGATACGTTAGAGAAGGACTGACGTAAACTAGAATTTTACTTCATTGCCCAAAGAAACGTCATTTTTCAATACTAAAATAATTCTTGAAATTCTTGAAAGAAAGGTGAGAGAGCAGGGATTATGCAACGCCCTGTATAAATTTAATAAGGAAACATGTTCTGCTTACTCCAGTCTTTTAATAATGATATATCTGTAAGCCAGAGAACCACCTACTTCAAGGATAGGGATTCTTACATTGATTGGCCATCAAACTTTGAAATTGCTTTGATTGCTTTCAATCAAACATTAAAATCTTACTGCTTAGTGGCATTACTGACGAAATTGCTCAAATGTGCTTTTTCCGGAGTACTTATTTATTATAGCACTTTCAAACTTTTATGTTAATCGGCAGAACAACAGGTTTATTATGCTCCTGAAAACGCAATTCCTTCCAACTAAAATTGAAATAGATATTTTAAATTTTATTTCTTTTTTTTTTTTTAATTGACATCAAGAATTTTTTTTCTCAAATATTTTACAATGGTATGGACTTGGAATCTATATGAAATTTGTTATATATTTAAGTATCTTTATGTAATATTATTATTATTTATTAACTTCCACTTTTTGTTTCTGTGGCTAATTGGGTGGTTTATCTACAGTTTACCATTTTTCTAGCCAGGGTGGGACTAAGGATTTTATTTAATGAGTTCGTCGCAATTCAGCCATAACATATATGATATATGGTACCTGGGGTAGAAGATAAGCAAAATTAGGAATGAAGAAACGAACAAAAGATATTTCTAAAATTTAAATCTCTTAAATTTTCGATTTTTATATAACGAATATCGTTAAGTGCCGAAATACATACATTTTATCCAAGGAGACCATAACCTGGCAATTTATTGTTAAAGAACACCAATTTCTATTTTTCAACATGAAACTAAACGACAGAGTGGTAAAAATTATTTCAGGAATTTAAATAAAATAATTTTTAAACTAGGTTAACAGGTAAGAATATAAACATTTATAAGAATTTAAATATTCATAACAAATAATGTAATTAAGAAAATAAAAATCAGGCCAATTTTATTAAGCTAATTTTATCAGTGGGTTTTTTACAGGTTATCAGCCTTCTCAAACCTGAACATGACTTTATGGATTATATTTACTAAAGTAATCACCAAAAGAATAGGCATTACCATTGCACGACGACCTCCAAGAGATCAATATTATACATTAAACAGCACCTTAAGAATAACCAGTTACTTATAGTGAACTGAATTTGTTTGGCTTGATGTTTATATTATTTAGTTAAAAAGAACTTTATTTTGAGAAATAATATAGACTTGGGGGGGGGCTTCTACAACTACGGGTAAAAGCATCGGAGCTTACAAGTTATTAAAATTGAACTCAATAATAATTAATTTAATCTATTTTATAATTTAAATTAATATAAAACGGTGTATTTGAAAAAAAAAAAAAAAAAACAGAATTTTTATTTTAGCACGATTATTAGGTCGAAGAATATGGATTAGTTAGTGCAGTGGCCTTCTTAATTGAGAAAATGCGCTTGAAATGTGAAAGCGGAAAAAATATACAAAATGTAAAAGCTTATCATCTAGAGAATGATACGGCTTAATTGGTGTTTCTCTCCTAGTCGTGATGAATAAGCAAACTATTATCATCAATCTCATGACAACAATGCGTTTACAATGTACATTCTCTACTTAAGAAGTTATTTTCAATATATGCAAGTAAGGCTAATATAGCCTGTGCCTTTTAGCAGATTTCCGTTAAGCCCTTAAGAGTTTCCCCCCGCTACAGACCCCACCCCTATATCCCCCCTCTCCCTAAAACTTCTCATTTTTTACTCAAACGTTAATTAACTCCTAGTAATGGGTCAGCTGTGGTTTTGTAGACGTCTAGATTATAGTAGCTTGAATCGAAGAAGAATTGGAATAGTATTAAGGATATAATATTAGCAAACCATGACATATTTACGGTACTTCAGTGCACTAAAGGAATGATTTTGACATGTTGATGCAGTTATCACCAGTTTTCTGTGAGAACTTTATAACTTAGAAGGCAGGGGGCGTGCAATTATATTGGGAAAAGTGTGGGATGAATAATCAGGAAAAAACATATTCTTTGATAATTTAGGATATTGATAATCGGAAACGTGAAATTTGAAACTTTTAGGGATTAATTATTCTTAATCTTGTTTTTAATTTTTATAAATTCCAATGCTAGTCAACTCCCGAACATAGGAATATTTTTTTGTCGCCTTAACAGAGTCTAATGAGGCCAAAAACTTAGTTTTTTCTTTTCGTATAAATACAGTAAAATTTAGAAAAACAATTAATGTTTGAATTTCCAAAGGTTGTCAGTTCTAACATAGATAAGCCAATACTTCAATTACTCTTGTTATTATTCAAAAACAAGTGCTTAATATTGATGTGATATTTTTGCAATATTGAGCGTTTTAATATCAATCAATAAAAAGCTAAGAATTTCATTTAGTGAGTGCTTCAATTAAAAGAGTCGTATTTGCCTAAAGGGAAAGGAGCCCATGCCACTAGATTTATGAAGAGGTGTTATATTTTGTTAATTGGTTTTACATTTATTGGAAATAGTGGTATTTTAATGGATTTCTTACGAAGGAAAAATAATTTTTATATGTATGAAAAATATTATATTTTAAAGTCGAAAAATGAACATATATATTGAAGGGTTTATAAAGCTTTATTTAGTTTATCTTCGTCTTTTGAATTACACAATAACGTATAAGAGAAGAAAGCGGATACGCAGTGGCAGTAGTTTCCAGTTACATGCTCGATGAGACTATCCACAAGCAAAAGCATCAGCACGATTGGGGAGTTATAGTCAAGGACTAAATGAATAGACAGGTATTCGTCCTTGAGATGTATAAACTGTTAGAGCAATTTGGCAGTATGGGTATGCAAACTACAACTTTAATGAGCTCCATCTGACCATTGAAAACTCCGTTTCTGTGAAAATCAGGAAAAACTGACAGGCGTAGCCTCTGGAGACAGCTACCACATTATGAATTAAGGTCAAACTGTTTACTTGAGAAAAAAAGCTTGAGAATTATAAATAAAAGTTACAACAAAGACTATTTCAAAACTAGTTACAAGAACTAAAACATTAAGATTGCGTAAGTCATTAGAAATTGCATAATCAAATACAGCTTAATGACTTATTGAGACATCCTTTACTGCCGTGAGAAATCATAGTGATGGTCCTGAGTGTTTATTGGTGGGCTAGATTTATTGGCAAGCCTTGATTGCTGAGGTTGGAAAGTTCCAAAAGAGGTTCCTAGAGTTACATAATGACCGCGGAATTTGAGGCGTGGGATTACGGCGGGTCTCGTCGGAGAGGTATAAATAACGAGATGTCGGATATATTTCCCGAACCATTGGGAGTTGTTCGGTTGCTGATAGGAGAAAGGCAGGCTATTAGAGAAAGTTTTGGGTCTTTAGTGGCTTCTAGCCGACGCCCGTTTCCTCATTGGCTCTTAATAAAGTTTATATAGTTGTACGGAAATACTTTTGTCTGACAATCGGTTTAGAAATGAAGCTATCTGAGTACGATAGAAATCTGTCAATCGCACACAAAAATACTCCTAAGTTTTCGGACCCTTTTCACTCAACTTACAGAGGCAACTGACTAGCAAATTGAATACTTCATGTGCAATGAACCTTCTTCAGTGCCATCTCCTCGCTGAAAGCCGTGCGTGTCCGACCCAGGTTCTTTATTGGATCATGTGTCCATGCTTCGGCACATAGCAAGCACGTTGTATTCAAATTCAAATTATCCATTTCAGCAGATTTCCCTCAAGGAAAATCAGCTATTGAGGTCGAAATCATGACGCGAAATGTCCAACGATCCTACCCAGAATTTGACGAAAATGAGGTCTGTTCAAAATTGTATATATATATAACTCTCTAGTGGTCGAAATTTTTTTTTATCGTTACCAAACTCGATATTTATCATTTTATGTAAATAAAAAAATCAAGTTCGTTACTTAATGGCTGAAATAAGACCAGTGGGAGGGGGCTTCAGAGGGGAAGGGGGTTAAAGGGAGGATTTTCGAAGATTTAACATATCTCCGTTTCTATACGTCGGATCGAAAATGTATATAGGACCAATCTTATTGAAAATTAAATGTGCTATAAATATTGTTACATACATTTATTCTCTTTCTTGAATATTAACCGAGATATTTGCAATTTTATTAAGTGTGTGTGGATAAAGGACGAAACGGAAATGAAATGGGCTATAGTCGGTTCTGGTCGTAATTTTTCGGATTAGTTCGGCCGTTTCGGTAACTGTTCGGCTATCCTGTAAGCTTCTTCTAACCGTTCTTGTTAAGTAAGCTTTTACTTTGCGATATATATGCAAATACGTTCTGTTCATCCCCTCCCCTCTTCTTTAATTCTTGGACTACTAAAATTTGAGTTATTTAAATATAAATTATTCTGATTCATTATAAATCGCAGTACTATATATAGTAAATAGTTAATGTGTTATATTCAGATATATACCAGTAATTGTTTTTCTTTCCGGTGAAGAATATGTCTGTTTGTTCAGCTCTGAGTGGATGGCAGACGTAATTGTTTACAATTCAGAAGCCGTTATCATTGGGAACTTATTAAAATTAACTGAAAGATTTCTCATTACCATTTATATTTAATCACGGTGGCGTTAAGTGTTAGCAGTATGCAGATTTCTCTATTGTAAATCTACTCAGTTTTCGCAGCCCCTGTGTGACGGACTTTTATGATATTTGTCTTATCCATTTTAAAAATACTTACTGCAAATACCCACCGATGTCATGCTCTGCCTTGTATATAATCAACATAAACGTCAGACAAGCATATATTAGACTATGACAAGAGAGATGTCATTTGAGCTGTGCATTGAGGTCTTAATTGTATAGAAGCGCGCCGATTCTTCAGCACAATGTGTGTGCAACAGGTGGGCGAGGCCTTGGAAGGAGTAATCCCATTGGTGGAATGGATAGGGAGTGACAGCCACAGTATTCCCACGCAGTCTATTGATGTCAATAGTACTATTCAAACCATCGACAGTTGTAAAAAGAGATAACATTTCCACTTTCTCAGTCTATTGTATTTCGTGCTTTCCAATCCCATTCGAAACATAAGGATCTTAGGTTAGACTGTGAATCAGTTTTTTATTGCAACAGGAAATTTTATAGAACAATTACATTTCATAACCTGGACTAACTCAGGTGCTCAGATTTTCTAAGGAAGCCTTTAAAGACTAATGAGAGTGTTCGTTAAATTCATTGGTCTGCTCCTGTGTAGTTAAATAATATTTTTCAAGAGGAGATATTTTAAATTTTCGATTTCTCTCCTGTTTGCCTTCGCGATCAATAATATACATATATAACATAGAACGGATCTCGTTTTTTGATATCTCCAAGATGTGATCGATGGCATTAAGGTAAATCTGCTAATACAAGGAACTTCATTGGGACACTTAGCTTTCAATGTCACCTTAGTTACAATGGGTTTCTTGGATAAGAGAGAATCAGAGAGATAATATAGTTTTATAGTAATTTGACAAATAAATCACTAACCTTTCTTTCACCAAATCTTGATGAATAGCTTCCTTTGCTTCAAGAGCTTTTTTCAGCTGCATATTATGTTCTTTACTTCCTTCAACAAACTGTCTTCGAAGCGAAACAATTCTGTAATGTGTTAAAAAAATACAGTCTCGGATGTACCAAAAATTAATAAGAATACAATATAATCATTTGAGGTATTATGATTATCATTAAAGACATTTTGCTTAACAAGGAAAATTTCAACCCGATTGTGTTAAAAATATTTGGTTTAATTTTCTATTTATTTTTGAAGTTGAAATTCTTAACATACTAATTCATTTATAAATTAATGTAGTAATATATTTAATGTTCCAATTACTTGACAATGGCACTGGTAAATGTACTATTGGAAAGGAATTATGAGAAGATTAAAAAAAAAACTTTGGGATCTTTAGACATAGAAAGTATAGCAGAGTTTTGTTAAACTATTCCTAAAATAAATATTTCTTATCATACTGAAATGGAAGGATAAACACACATGCTCAGCACCTTGCTTATCCTTCCATTCTCTACGGAGCTCAGACCTGGGCGCTTACAGTCAGAGCAGATTCCAAGCTGAACTCGACACAGAAGTATGCTCAGGAGTATACTAGGAGTTAAAAAGAGGGACAGGAAGAGGAATGCGGATATTTTAAAAAGAGTGCCGGTGAAGAACCTCAGAGTTGAAGCACACCGATTGAAGTGGGGCTGGGCAGGTCATCTGGCTAGAATGAATGACAAGCGATGGGCGAAGGTCTGTACAGAATGGATCCCAAGGGACAAGGTCAGGAATAGAGGAAGACAGTGCCTGAGATGGAGGGACGAGCTTACTGCAGTCGTTGGCAACAATTGGTGGAGAGATAGAGAATGGTGGAAGAGGAAGACCAGAAAACTTTGATCATTAGGATGGACTCCTTATTATACCTCCTAATGGGAGAGGCTTTTATCCTGTGAGGATGCCAATAAAGCTATTATTATTATTATTATTATCATACTGAAATGCTCTCATGAAACTATTATGTAATCCTTACTGATTATCCTTCTGTTTTAGCTTTTCCTGCTGGTCCTGCATTTTGGCAATACTCCCCCTCAGCTGTGCTATGGCTGCGTCCCTCTCTGCTATCTTCATCTCCAGGTCATTTGCTCTCTTCTCTGAACCCTTCAGACCATTCTGAAGGCTCAGAAGCTCTTTTTTAAGAGCCAACTCCTGCCAATGAAAACCAAAAATAAAATAATGACTCCTCTCTTACATTCACTAAGGAAACAAGGCGTTTTCGTGGTATCCTTACGATATAATGATTGCCAGCGGGTTATCAAGCACCAAATTAAATACTACCTGTAAAACATAAAAGTCCGCCAAGCAGTGGCTGCGTAAACTAAGCAGATTTCCCACGTGAAGTTTAGAATAGAGACATTTCACCAGAACCAAACAGTTACTGAAACGGCCAAACTAGTTAGCCGGAATCACGACTGCAACTGAAGTTGGCCGATCTCATCATGTCCGTTACGCTCAATAAAATGCAAATATCTCGGTTAATATTTAAGATAGAGAATAAACGTATAGAACAATATTTATAGTAAATTCAATTTGCAATACGATTGGTTCTATACAATTTTTCGATCCGACGTATAGTAACGGAGATATTTCGAAAATCCCCCCTCTCCCATTTGCCCGATTTCAGCCATTAACGAACTGATGGGTGAGATGGTTAGTAACACGGTTATTGGAAATCGCATGAGTAGGAATGGGGCTGACTGATAGATTAAATATATATATATATATATATATATATATATATATATATATATATATACATTTTACATTTTTCTTATTACGACCTCAATAGCTGATTTTCCTTAAGGGAAATCTGCTAATAGCTCCGTAATAAGAAAAATGTATTGAACAACAATTTTAGCATATGCCTCTTTTCTAATTTGCTGATAAAACATTTTGATCCATCTAATAATAACTAAGATACTTTTATTTTTTCTAATATTTTGTGAATTTATTCTTAAAGTTTTTACTGATATAAATACTGTTCATTAACCCCCTAAGTCGGAATTAATTTATAAGCTATGCTCCGAGGACTTTCGATCTGACTAGAAATGTCTTCCAAGATTTAATTATGTATGAAGATATTTTATCCTGATTAACTTTGATGAGATAATACATTTTCTGCAGAAGCCTAATAACGGTGTATCATTTCACACTATTTTAGCTATTTTTTCTAGTAGTTAAATAAATCATTAGATTTTATTAAATTGCTTAGATTTTAAATAAATTTTATTTTAAAAGAAGGTATCAAAAAGCAGATATTTAATTAATATTTATTCAATCACTGCTTCGGAAATCGCATTTTTTAGGGAAAATATTACTGCCTATTAAAAGTAGGAAATCAACTAAGTCTATGATTAAGTTACACTTGTGAATGTTAATAAAATGTTTGTTGATGAAATATTTGTTTGGATTTATATTCATGTTCTTTACATTAGAATATATTATAATAGTTGTAGTAATTATGTTATATGTGAATTATCACTTTTTTATTTCTCATTAATAACTGCAATATAAATGAATTAAACTAAAAAAAAATTAAAAGTAAAAAAAAAATAGTTGGCATGACTTCTATCCCAATCACAACAAACACAAT
Organism: Riptortus pedestris; assembly: GCA_019009955.1. Classification (NCBI taxonomy): domain Eukaryota; kingdom Metazoa; phylum Arthropoda; class Insecta; order Hemiptera; family Alydidae; genus Riptortus; species Riptortus pedestris. Next base: position 81,479,164 of record CM032232.1, read on the forward strand.
TGTGCTTATGCCTAATAGTAAATATTTCACTTTTTCATAGAAGTCTCTTAACGCAAAGTGATGGACTCTTAGCAGGTTATAATTTATATAATTAAAACTCTGACTTTCTATTTAAATTCAAGGGAGTCAATTTTTTTTATGTTTCAGACCATTCTAAGAACAACGGCATCAAAATTGAAAATATTATCTGTCTATCCACCCGTTTGTTTACTATGTGAAAATATATATTCTTTATAGATGTTAAAAATAGATCTCCGTTAGTATTGGTTCAATTGAAAAAATGTAAAGGATAAATTGTGTTTAGAATAACGATTTTGGTCCTAAAACATTATTTCATTTATGAATTTTGAAATTTTCATTTCCAAGCGCCAAAAGCTTTATGCGTGTTGCATGAAAATGCCTGAATAGAGTTTTTATATGTATAAATATTATTAGGGATTGCGTATTGCAAATATGAGCGATTTGATACTCTCAAATATTCTTATATCGTGTTCCAATAAAATGCCTGAACAAGATTTTATCATATGTTTTCTCCGAAAGCTAAGATAATACAATCGTTTAATTTGGACGAAAAACTTGATTAATTTGATACTATGAACTTGGCCTTTGGAACTATTGGTTCCATAGGCGTTCATTCGCCTATACATATAGTTTTGATCACGAAGTTTGGAATGCCTATTGGACGAATATTTCTTTCTTGGGATCAAACAAACCTAACATGATCAAATTGAAGGCAATACATGGGTTATTTAGTACTTCCGCGATCTAATATTTATATTTCAACGGGAAATAATTATTATATCAATTAGTTTCTGGAACTATAAGTCTAATTTAAGATTTTTCTAAATTAGGTAAAACAAATAAATGACAACACTTTTACTATTCATGCTACAGGACATTTGTGTTATTGGCGATTATGACAGGATGATTTCGAGTATCCAATCTTTATTTTTCCACGGGAAGCCATTTCTATTTCAAGCCGACAACGACGGGTAACAGGGCTAGAATTATATAATTGTCACCTCATCATTCTTGTACAATTACTTTAATGAAATTACGTGTGATCATTTTAATTACGGCTTGGCGTGTGCTACGGAAGTAGCGGCATTGTTGATCCCTTCCTCAGATAGTGACAACTTGTGAAGTATTGGGACTTCCTCCCTCTTCACTTCCGTACACCTAACTCAGTGATGACACCTGTCTGCCTTCACATTCAGAGACCTTCACTTTTTGGGATTACGTTCCCATAGTAATTGAAATAAGTACCTTCACATGAATTGAACAATCATAGATCACTCTTGCAATTAATTAAAAAGTCCGTCACGCAGGGGCTGCGTAAACTAAGCAGATTTCCCACGTGAAGTTTTACAATAGAGAAATCTGCCTAATAACAACTGTAGTAGTAAGAAACCTCTAAACCTAAAACATTATTTGAAGGTGTATAAAATGAAGTTTCTAGTCCAAAAAACAGTTAACCTATATTCATGGTGAAATAGTAATGGAAATGTATTCTCTCGGCGGAAATGGTAAAGAGGACACGTTAAATATTTTTGTATTGTATAAAAAAGCTACCAAGTATTGTCAATTAATTTCTTTACATATTATTGAATAAAACAAGGATTTCTTAAATTTCTCTTATATTTCTACAGGTAAAGGACGTTTATTAGCAGATTTCCCTCAAAGGAAACCAGCTACTAAGGTTGTACTTATGACCCTATTTTTGAAAAACGTCTTTAAATCTCCATCGATCCTACCTAGGAGATGTCGAAAATGATTCTATTTCAAGTTATATATATATATATATATATATATATATATATATATATATATATATATATATATTTTTTTATACACAAACATACACCTGTCTATTATCGCTGTGGTGGATGCAATATTTGTTTGATCATTACCATACTCGATTTACAAGCGCCTTAAGTAAAACTAAAGATCAAGTTCGTCGGACCAGTTAGAGTGGAAAATTCGAAATAGCTACGTCGTATCGAATTGTATATACCCAATCTAATTAATAATTTAATTTTTTGAAAACGTTGTTACATACACTTTCTCAGTCATAAATATTAAGCCGAGGTGTGTGAAGTTTTTAATTTGCAGCCGTCAGGAAACTCCCACTTTCAGTCATCGTACTTCAGCAGTAAGTGAATATGTCCTCAAGCCTTTTATAGTGAGTTTAAATACTAAGTATTGTTTTCAATAGATTTTTGCACATGCGTTTTGTGATGACTTCATCTATTATATTTGTTGATTCGAATATGTTTATTTGATCTTTACTATACTCGATATTTGAATGTTTCATTCATCATGCATAATTAATGGTCATATTCATTAATAGAAGAATAGGGGTGGGTAAAGGGGGTGGGAAGGTGGCGAAAATTCAAAATATCTCTGTTACTATGAATTGTATTCAATCTTGATCAACTAGTAACACTACAATTGTTGTTCCAAATTCAAATATTAAGAAAGTTATTGGTTTTCTGTCCTCAGGAAATGCCTATTTCTACTCATCTGATTTTAGTTAAAAACATAGAGTATATTGCGAGATAAGATCTGCAGAGTTTCACCATCACGTGGGAAATTTGCTTAGTTACGCAGCACCTGCGTGTCGGAATTGTTTTAATTATTTACTTCCTGTTTTTGTGAGTAATACAGTTCACAAAGGACTTGGGCCTCACTCACAACCTTATTAACAATTCTTCGAAGTTTTCTACAAGTGTAGAGTGAATCCAATAACGAATTCCCTGACTCCGCAAGTCCTTCACCGGCCCATCATGATTTCTTCAATACTTGACTTAAAGCGAATCGTAACGAACAACAATTTAGTTAAATACCTCGATTAATAAGATTGGTCATTTATTTAGTGACGAAATTCGTTAAATAACGTCCTAAAATCCCACCCTGGCTAGAAAAGGGTGATAACCTGTAGATAACCCGTCCCGATTAGCCAAAGTTGCAAAAAGTGGACGTTAATAAATAATAATAATAATAATAATAAGATTGGTCATATAAAGTTTTTAAATATCTTTTATTTTAAATTTTACCCTTGATTGAATTCATTGACTAGATTTGAACACATGCTTTCGTCCTCAAATATGCATGATGATCTGAAAGAGGTTTGAAAAATCACGGTATTTCCTTTTGGGAAATTTGCAAAAACGCTCAGCCTCAAACGAAACTTTCTCAGTCATGCACGTCACTAACTACTTTTATATGTATCACTACAAGGAAGATGGTCAAAGTATCAAATACACAATAATTTCACCAGACGTTATTAAATATTCAGTTATTCATGTTCATGAAAGATTGCATTTTTTGACACAAACTATTGCCATGGAACACAAGATCATTAATTTTAAAGCATTATTTATAGAATAAGGGCTATTTGAAGAAGAGTAAATTAGAAATTATTCAACTCCATTAATAAGAATTTGTGAAAGAAAGAGAAAGTTTAATGGAGGGAATTGAAGGTTTTTTTTCGTCGAGTGTCACACCGAGGGAAAACCACACCCTCCGCCTTTCTCCCTATATCTGGCCAATATTTTCTAACGTCTCTCTCTCTCTCTCTCTCTCTCTCTCTCTCTCTCTCTCTCTCTCTCTCTCTCTCTCTCTCTCTCTCTCTCTCTCTCTCTCTCTCTCTCACCCCCTCCCCTTCCTTTTTTTCTCTCTCTCACTTCCTTTTTCTCTCTCACTCTATCAATCCTGTTCTCTTTATCATCCCATTCCACTTACTCTGAAACCATAATAGTCCCTGCTGCTGTGTTAAGTGCTATTCCATCTTTGATTTTTTCATTAATTTTTGTCCCAAATGTGTTTTTTTTGAAAATTGAATTGTCTGACAAAACGAAAGCTCATTAAATAAGGATAAATGTGTCACACATGAATAACTGGACATTTTATTATGAGTATTGGAAGGTCCTCATGAAGAAGAAAATAAAGAGATTCCCTGACGAATCAGACAACAGGCTTACTTTCAAACTGGCCCTATCCTATTGACCTTTCAGGGAGAGAGGAAATATTTAAATGACAGGTTTAGGAGTTTCTGTTCGAGTTTATGAGACTCTTACGTGACTCCAACCATGCCCTTCCTTTTGCATTCCTAGTTCTACTGTGGATCCTAAAATTTAATGACCACACTTCCGCATTTCCACTTAGGAATTTTTCCTCTCTCGGAATCAAACATTTTCCAAAGGCCCAACACAGCATTATCAATCAAATTCAGGCATCGGTTTCTTGTGAAAATTAAGGTCACGCTAGCTAGTAATTGAAATTGAACCAAAAGAAATGACGGTTTGGAGAACTATACATATCATGTGAGTATCTATATAAATCTCGCCTCATCTTAAATTGGATGTTCTGTGCACGTGGGTTTCTTATTGAGTGAGAAATAGAGAATAGGCTTTTGAATGACGTCGCACTCAACACCCCCTAATCCCCCCAAATCTATAGCCCAACCCGATTACGACCATTCACACCTTAGCTTTATATGAACTATTTAAATATTGAGTATGGCATCAGTCAAGTGAATTTTGAACTCTAGAAAATATAATCTTCATTGATGACGTGACATCAAATATATTTACATGTATCTCACATCTTACAGATTTGATGAAAACAATATATCATTTTTAAACTAAGTATATTTAAGCTTTTCCATGATATATCACCATATTTGTTATATGAAATGACTATAAGCAGGGATTTTCTGAGAAAGAATATTTAAAAAAAAGTCCGTCACGCAGGCGCTGTGTAAACTAAGCAGATTTCCCGCGTGAAGTTTTACAATAGAGAAATCTGCCTAATAACAACTGTAGTAGTAAGAAACCTCTAAACCTAAAACATTATTTAGGGCGTAATAACCCAGTAGTTTCTAGCCCCAAAAAACAGTTAACCTAACCTCTAAACCTATTCACGAGGGACGAATAGTTATGGAAACGGCCGCCAGAGCTCTCGGCGGAAAGTCCGAACATAGCCTACTGGTGACCACACGTAGAATACAAATGCAAATATCTCGGTGAATATTCAAGCTAGAGAATAAATGTATATAACAATATTTACAGTAAATTTAATTTGCAATAACATTGATTCTGTACAATTTTTCGGTCCGACGTATAGTAACCGAGATATTTCGAATTTTCAAAAAATCCTCCCTTCTAAACCCCCCCTCTCACTGGTCTGATTTCAGCCGTTTACGAACTTGATCTTTCTTTTTACATAAAACGACTAAATATCGAGTTTGGTAACGATCAAACAAAAATTGCGACCGCTAGAGCGTTAACAGACAAATATATATATATATATATATATATATATATATATATATATATATATATATATATATATATACAGTTTTGAACGGACATCATTTTCGTCATCTCCTGGGTAGGATCGATGGACATTTGAAGAAAAATTTCGAAAATTCCGTCATGAGTACAACCTCAATAGCTGATTTCCCTTAAGGGAAATCTGCTAAAATCAAACATCTATGTTAATTTTATAAGATACTGGAAAAAGTATAGAACAAAATTTATAGACATTGAATTGAATTGAAGCTTGGTTATATAAAAGTTTTTGATCCGGCACAAAATAACAGAGATATTTAGAATTTTCGATCACCCCCCCCCCCTCCTCAACTTCCCCCCTTCCCTTGGTTTAATTTCAGACAATAACGATTTCGACCTTTACGTTTAAATATAGAGTTTCGTAGCTGTCAAACAATAATTGTGAACACTAGAGCGTTATCATAAATATATGAAGTATTGAATGGTCCTCATGCAGAGGATTGATGGATATGAAACCGTATTATGAGTAAAATGGACGGAAGAAGTGGCTGGGCCACTTTATTTTATTTTATTATTCAAACCTAAATTACTGAAATATAATAGCAAACTTAAGACGCTCATAGAATCATAAAGATTCGATATAAAATTAATGGGTTAAATATATTTATACGATAGATGAAGGCGGAAGAATGAAAGCGCAGAATAAAAGAAAGTGATAACCAACCGGTGAATTAAGGACACGGAGCTGGAGAATCCAGGCCATCGTGGAATTCATTGGCTTGATGCATCATTTGGAGGTCATAACAAGGAAATGAGGCTCCCAGGAGGAAACACAAAACCCAAACTCGTTGGAGCAGTTTACTAACCTTCTTATAAACAGTAAATACTGTTATCTGCATTGCATGTCCATCTGCGATCATTCAACTAAACGTTTTTTGAAGATTTAAAATAAAGCATTAATCAAACAGGTATAAATGTTTTCTTAATTACTCAGACGTAGAAAAATCTGGCATTCTAAAATTTGCCATCTAAAAAAGTGCTAGACTAGCACAGAAGTTAAATCTCACGTTCTATTATCTTGTATTGACAGAACCTTATATAAAAGCCATCGCTTAAACTGGAGTCCTTTAGTGATATATTACCTTAATGTGAATATCATATGTATTTTTTGGTATTTTTAATTGATCTCGCCAACAGGAAAACTTGATTTTCATGGACCGAACAAGGAAATAAAAGGGTCGCAAGGATATGGAGTAGTTTCACAGTGACTTCTGCATCAGACCATCCAGCAATAAAGGCAACATGAGAAAAATTCCATTCACAGCAGTAAAGGCAAGAGTGGAGAAAATTCGATTCTAGCCCAGAGTTGTTAGTTAGCCATCCCTCTGTAACCTGCATAAGCTAACTAATTATAGGCGTTATTTAGTACGCAGGTTACAACTTTAAACTACCCTCCAGTCTTGTCCCACTTACATGTTGTAAGTGAGAATTTAAACAGGGAGGGGAAGTGGATGAGCTGGAAACATAAACGTATATAATTCCAGGCACGGCAAAACGAACAACTATTCTTGTAAAAAACTTGATCAGTCATATAACACTTTAGTACGTGACGCATAGTAAAGAGCATATGTATGTATATATATATCAGTTATGGACAATCTCTTCTTAACAGGTGTTCCAGAAAACACGAAACATGAAGAACTGAATATTTAATAACGTCTGGTGAAATTAAGGTGTGATTTAAAATTTGACCCTTTCTTCTGCTTAATTAATGTAGGCACTATGTGACAAACATTTTTTTAGTTTACTGCTTACTTCAGTAAACTCCAACTCCTATTCTATGATTTTCGCATTTCACAGCAGGAAAACATTTAATATGACTAAAAATTTAATCTCTAGTTCCCGTTTCTAGTCATTTTACCCATGGATTTTTACTAAGGGGAAAATAATGGACAAAATGTGAGATGAGATGACGCCCTCTGAATGACATTCCCCCACTTTGGATATTTTTTCGGATAATCTTTTTTTCTAGAAGAAAATCTGTAGTTTTGTCGCGGACAAGTTTGAAATGAGTATCTTTGTTGCCATTTCTAGCGTTAACTTGGTGTCCACTGGACCTACGGATTAGAAAAAAAGTAATAGTATTCTCATTGCTTACCCTTTCACTTCGATCCCTTTCCTGTTTCTTCAGAGAGTCATTCTCCTTTTTCAGAATCTCGGTAGTTTGACTAAGTTCACTTTTTTCAGTTTCTAGTTGACTCAGAAGCAATTCTGATTTCTCTTCAAACGATGCTTCGTTTGATCCTTTACAAAGATTTTAAAGTAATTGATGAAATAGTTGTTAATGACGTAAATTAATGAATGCTTTATATCATATGTGGGCAACCACCGGCCCGAGGTAACGTTTGATCAAATTAAACAAAAATATTACACGACTAACTCCAAATGAGGAAGATGGGGAAGGACTTGTGCGTTTTGCAGTACTTATAAATGCGTAAAGTTCTTTTCATTGATTAAGTTAATAAAACAAAACATTGTACAAGGCAGACTGACGATAATTTGGAAAATTCTTTTCGTCTTTGTATCAGTGGAATTAATCCAAATATCCATGGATTAGTTTCCTAAATTCGTACTTCATTGATTGTACTATGAACTATTTTGTTCATTTCATTTTGTTATTTTAATAAATAGTATTATAATTTCATGTCTGATATCTATCGTAAAAAAGTCCGTCACGCAGGGGCTGCGTAAACTAAGCAGATTTCCCACGTGAAGCTATACAATAGAGAAATCTCTATACGAGAGCCGAACAGTTAGGGCCGAACTAGCTTTTGGCCTGAAACGTTCGTTATCGGCCCACATTTAATAAAAATGCAAGTATCTCGGTTAATATTGAAGATAGAGAATAAATGTATAGAACAATATTTATAGTAAGTTTAATTTGCAATAAGATTGGTTCTTACAATTTTTTGATCCACGTATGGTAACGGAGATATTTCGAATTTTCAAAAAACCTCCCCTCTAAACCCCCCCCCTCCCACTGGTCCGATTTCAGCCGTTAACGAACTTGATCTTTCTTTTTACATAAAGCTACTAAATATCGAGTTTGGTAACGATCAAACAAAATTTGCGACCGCGAGAGAGTTAACAGACAAAGATATATATATATATATATATATATATATATATATATATATATATATATATATATATATATATATATATATATATATAATTTTGAACGGACCTCATTTTCGTCGTCTCCTAGGTAGGATCGATGGACAGTAGAAGAATAGTTTCGAAAACCGCGTCATGTGAGTACGACCTCAATATAAAAATATATATTTCACAAAGATCCATTAGAAAACGTCGCTAGGCCTAGTGATGTCCACAAGTCAGGCTGGGCCGTCTTGAACTACCTGAGTGGGTTTTAGCAGATATTCCTTAATGGAAATCACCTATTGAGGTCGTACTCAAGACACGATTTTCGAAAAATTTCTTCAAATGTCCATCGATCCTACCCATGAGATGACGAAAATGAGGTCCGTTCAAAATTATATATATGTGTATATATATATTTGTCTGTTAACGCTCTAGCGGTCGCAATTTTTGTTTGATCGTTACCTAACTCGATATTTAAACGTTTTATGCAAAAAGACAGATCAAGTTCGTTATTGGCTGAAATCGACTAATGGAAGGGGGGGTTGAGAGGGGGGATTTTCGAAAATTCCATATATCTCCTTTACCATACGTCGAATCAAAAAATTGTATAGAACCAATCTTATTGCAAATTAAGTTTACTATAAATATTGTTCTATACATTTATTTTATATCTTGAATATTAACCTCGATATTTGCATTTTTATTAAATGTGAGCGGATAAGGACGAGTGAGTTTCCCGCCAAAAACTAGTTCAGCCCGTTTCCGTAACTGTTCGGCTCTCGTATGGAGATTTCTCTATTGCATAACTTCACGTGGAAAATCTGCTTAGTTTACGCAGCCCCTGTGTGACGGACTTTTAATTACCTCGTGCGCCCTTAAATAATTAATTGTGACATCGTAATTTAGTGTATAATGCATCTTCCTTCTAAAATGATTCTAATTAAATGTTTAATTAATAACATCTCCATCATCATAAAATACAAATTATATTCAAAAATAGTCGTTTTTGTGGCCAATTCAAATTATATTTCATTAGAATTTCTCAATAACTGAACTAACAAGTTCAACATGCGGGATTGCTTAAACAAACCAGATTAGCCACATGCTGATACAACATGTTGATAATGTTTTCCAAATAATACAACTGTTAATCAGGTGAAACATCTTAAGAACATCAATTGTAGGGCACAATTTTAACAACGGAATAGAATGCTGTGCATATATCGGGTACAACTATTCATAACTTTGAGGTAAAATATAACCTTAACACCAACCTCCTTCTCTCGTTCCGGCCATGAACGAACATGACCTTAGGTTAACATGAAACGGTTAATTACTGAGCAACAATAACCACTACGAATACTAAACACTAATAAAATATTCACAGTAACTCGACCAGCGACTATCATATTGAGGCACATGATTTCATTCCATTTGTACTAATATATACAGACGGCAAACCTTCACCACTACTCATAGCCCCCCCATAAAACAACAGTATTCCTAAGCATCTCATTTCCAAATTAATTTTAGCAGATTCCCCTTAAGGAAAATCAGCTATTAAAGTCAAATAAGAAAACTGTCTACCAATGTCCATGGCTGTTATCTAGGAGACGACGAAAAGAGGTCCGTTTAAAATTTTGGAAGGGAGTATTTCGAAAATTTATTATTTTTATGAGCTGTATTGAAAAAACTGTATAGAAGCACTCATATTGCAAATTTAATTTCTTATAAATATTTCTTACACATTTTTCATTAAAATCTTAAATATTAACCAAGATATTTGGATTTTTTTAATTTTCAGCCTCCAGTAAAATGCTACTCATATTAACAATAAGCAGTGCCCCCGCTACCATATGTGCATAGTGTGCAATGCACACGGGCGGCATCCTCTAGGGGCGCCAAAACCAAGGGCCCAAAAAAGAAATTTAGATTTCATTCTATTTATTTCATTTTGATATTTTAGGCTACGAATAAATATGACTTTTAAAGTTCAGTTCTTTGCTTTATTTCATGCACCTACCTACCATTAAAAAAAAGATAATTCAAAATGCCTTAAAGGGCGCCAAAATCCTTTTTTGCACACAGGCGCCAGTTGCCCTTACGGGGGTTGTTATATGATGAAACAATTTGAAGCTTAAAGATCAAATAATGTTTTGAATGGACCATTATTATGGGGATCACGTCAATAATTAAGATTTAACGTCCTTAAGTCGAAAATGTTTATTTGATCTATACCATACTCGATATTTAATCGTTTCATGAAACACTGTAGTTCATAGTCGTTAATAGCTAAGCTCGAAATAGGAATAGGTGAGTGGTGGGAGGAATTCGAAAATTCAAAATATCTCCTTTATTATGGGTAGGATAGAAAATAGTTAGTTATAGAACCAATCTTATTGGTTTTATACATTTTTTCGTAGCTCAAATGTTTAGCGAGTTATTCGTACTTCCTTGTTCCCAGCGGTTCCGTAAACCCTCGCTACTACAAATCGATTTTTGACTCATAAATTGAGAATTTATGGAGAGATAGCATTACTAGAGTGGCATTCCAGCTCGTGGTAAATCTACTTAGTTTACGCAACCCCTGCGGGGTGAACTTTTTTCAAGTTGTATTTAATTAGAATTCATACTACTGAAAAAATAGAATAGAATGTGGAATGATGTCATGGAAGTGCTATTTCAGCGCGTGGAAATTCTGCCAAGCTTACACATCACCTGTGCGACCGTACTTTTAATGGTAAAGAGGTTTGTATATAGGAGTATGCTAAGATTAACTGTTATAACCATTTGTTTTTAAGGATTTATCTACTGTTTATTCCATTGTTATTAAATTATAGATAATTTGAATTTAAAAGCGGTTTTTAGGGATACAAATCATCCTATATGAACACAACCTATGGGGGAAAAAAGATCATCTATGACACATAGAGATGTACTTGAAAGGTGCATCCAACAAAGAATGTTAGAAGTGAGCATTCAAAGGGACACACTAACCTTCACCTAGATATTGCTCGGAGGGGAAGTAGAGTGTGCAAGTCTGCCACATGATGCAGTGGAGCGCCACGGTCTATAGGCACAGATCCAGCAATCATTTTCACGTTGGTCAGCTGGAGAAAGTAAGCAACCCCTCAAGGCCCATCTCCGTGTCGATGTAGGGACAACATCGATGTCAAGTGTACGGCTCATCCATCAACATAGCTTCAAACACTTCAGTGATAATTTTTTTTTACAGTTGAAACATCCCTTACAAAATGGATTTGCTGTTTTTGAGTTTCAAATTCATTGAGGGAGAAAGTCCCCATAAAAAAATCTCACGAATGGGATGGAATTCTTAATGAAGTAGCCATTAACTCTTGGCAATATTAGTGATAATTTAAGTCTACAAGAGCCAAGCCCGACCATCTGAATGGTACTGTGTTTTACTAATTCTCCGTACTAAAAAAATATGCTATTGCTTTTACTACTTTGAAAAAACTCAATATTTATTTATTTATTATTTATTAAGGGACAGGGCTCAGGTTAGCCATGCGAGTTAAAGCGTTGACCTTTATCTCACATGGTAAATCTAGAGTGGCAAGTTATATTCTCGCCTGGGCAAAGGAAATTATTTAGTGACGAAATTCATTAAATAGCATCCTAAAATCCCACCCTGGCTAGAAATGGGTGGTAACCTGTAGATAACCCGTCCCGATTAGCCTAAGTTGCAAAAAGTGGACGTTAATAAATAATAATAATAATAATATTAAGGGACATCTCTAATAGCAATTAGTAAGGCCTTCATACGTCTAAGTAGTAAACTCAATATTTTAACTCATATGGCAGGAGTTACAAAATATATGCCAGCCTCGTGAAATTTCTAATTGACTAAAGGAAAAGTACAACAAGCAAGTGCTGCTTAAACAAAGCAGATTTCCCATTCACTTGAAAGGTACTCTGGTGATTCAACACAAATCATATTTTCAATTTCTCCGCTAATAATTATCAACTGAAACCGCAACTACAAAATTTAAGGACATGAGAAGATTAGTGATACAATAGCTGAAAAATGAAAATCCCATGAGTAGATATTGCGAGGGAGGGGCCGCCTAGTATTCGAATTCAAGAAAAAAGCATTCATATGAAAAGTCAGTCACGCAAGGCTGCGTCAACTAAGCAGATTTCCCACTTAAGCTAGATAAATCTAACACTTGATACTACCGTCAATATTAAGTGAATAGATACAAACGGTAGTGAGAAATCTTTTAGTCGATTTTAAAAACCTCACAAAGGAAAGGCTATGAATTGAAAACAATCTGATCACCCGACCACTCACTGGTGAACAGATAGAAATATTATTCTTCACCGGAAAGAAAAGTATATAACTGAAATATATCTGAATATAACATATTAGTTTTATTGAAATTGTGGGGCACCAGAACATATTTGCATTTATCTCCCACAATAAAGGTCTTTTGAAAACAATATTTGGTATTTGAGCATCTAATTAAGTTCTTTTATAACAGAGCATTGTTTATGTGATATGAGTAGGGATGGGTGTTTGCTGAAGGCTGAAAACTAAAAAATGCAAATAACTAGATTAATACTCAAGTTAGTGAACAAATGTATATAACAATATTTATAGTACAATAATTTGGAATAAGATTGGTTCTACACAATTTTTCAATTCGACAAAGATGACGAAGTCATTAAAAAATTATCGACATTCCTTCTCTAAACTCTCTCTCCTCCCAGTCCAATTTCAGCCAATAGCGAACTTGATCTTTATTTTTGCATAAAACTCTTGAATATCAGGTTTGGTAACGATCAAACAAAAATTACGAGTGCTAGAGTGTTAACAGACTATATATATATATATATATATATATATATATATATATATATATATATATATATAAAATGGACCTCATCTTCATCATCTCCTTGGATTGATGGACATTTGAGGAAGCTTTTCGAAACTCGCGCCATGAGTACGACCTCAATATGTGATTTTCCATAAGGGGATTTGCTAATTTTAGGGGATTAAGAAAATGGAGTATATAACATTTTTCAGTCTCGCTAGTGGGTTCCCACAAACTACCAAATATAGGATGTAGAATATAATACGTACCTTGTAATGTGTTGCCTGTTATAGATGTAGAAGACTCAGCCACCCCTATTCTCTCCATGGAACTACTGGCATGTACATTTGACGAGGCTGGTCTTTCAGCAACTAGCTGCAGAACTTCTAATTCACCAGGATCGTCTCCAGCAAGAGCTAAGATGCTCTCCCTCAGCTGGTTCAGCGCCGTCACCGTCTTAAACAGCTCGTTCTGTGGGCATTAAGATGTTCAGCAAGGGAAAACGAACTAATTAAAGAGGTGTTCTATAAAATAGCTTGGTAAAATATACACTAAAATAAAATATTTATTTAAATATGATTAAGTAGTTCATAAGTAAATTATTATGGAAGCAGATGCGCCACAGCAATATCACTCTGGCCACGTAAGTAGTATGAGCTGAGCTCTAATAATCTAGGATAATGTATACTAAATTTCGTTTCGCTATCTGATTAAATTTGTTCATGATCAGATTTCAATCATTTCCTCCGGCAGACACAACATCGTGAGGCAAACTGAAGCTCCTTAATTACAGAAGCAGTTTGCCTAAAAGTGCAAGTAACACAGTCTTAGGGATATACGATTCCTCACTAGTCTAGACATACCTGCATACCAGGGTGCCAATGCTGGTAGCTTTGGGCATTTTCTCTCATATTAAATTATTGTTATGTAATTTATTAACTTTGTACTACTAAGGCTAATTGGGATGGGTTATCTATAGGTTGCCATCCATTTCCAGCAATGCTGGGACTAAGGATTTTATTTAATGAGTTCGTCACTAAATAACCTCCTATTGCCAAGGTTAGAATCAAAATCATGACTCTAGGTTTACCAAGTAAGATAAAGGCCAACGCTACATAATGGCTAACCTAAGCCACCGGTTAAGCGATAAAAATTGTATTTACTGAATTTGTAGTCCAGTCCTCTTATACGTCTTTAAAACTAATGTGGTTACTCAGTAACATATCTTATGAATTACATCACTGAGAAGTTGTAAGAATTCTCATACTATTTCAGAATACGTGTCAATGAATGAAAATAACAATGACAAGGAGTAGAAATTTATGAAGACCATGAATATTTAACATTACTTAAATTTGAGTCCCGTGTAATCAATCAGAGTTTAGAAAATACAAAGGCTAAAAGTGAATAATAAATTATATACATATAGGTGTGTGTGTGTGTGTGTGTGTGTGTGTGTGTGTGTGTGTGTGTGTGTGTGCGTGTTTGTAAGTATATATTTATCTAAATCCTTAATTCATGAAGTTTTTAATGGACCCAACACTTTTTTATACAAAAATCATTATAATTTTTGTGGAATTATAATGTAATGAGTTACCTGACTCTTCGTTATGTCATTTTTTTGAGCTTCGTATTTCTTTAGCCTTGCTTGATACTTAGCCGACAGAGAGCACAGCTCCGCTTTCGTGTTAATGGCATTGATATCTCCAGCTGTCCTTGAAGCTCGTGAGCCTACGGACGAAGAAAAAAAAACCGGAGGAATTCAGTTTTAATTAAAAGATTAACATTAATGAAATCACGAAAAATCAGAGTTTCTAAAAGCGGCAGATCGGAGTGAAAGGGGTCCATTACATCATTAACATCAGGACAAGCTTTCCTCGTTAGGTATCATACGTTAAAATTTTTTCTAAGATTCAATTAGTGAAACCTGGACATTCAATTAGTGATATAACTCTTGGCACTTAATGACTTCTGTCTGATCTGGAGGAATAATAGAATTTTTCGTCATATACTCCTAATACTACCAAGGAAAAAGGAAGACCTACGTGAAAGGATTTCTGCAATGTAGAGTGAGTAGAATTCCTCCAAGATGCTGCATGGCGTGCAGACGATGTCAACTCACCATCTAATCTCTGTTTCTCTCTTAATAAGAAATCTATGAAAACAGAATTCAAAATACCAGCAGAGCATGAGAGGTTTGTGACTTAGTCACTCAAAGTGAAATTCGCATGAGTAGGAGCAGTTTATTCTGAATACTAAGGAGTAGTTAGTTTGGCTGAATACTAAAAAATACTAAGTTACCGAAAATATAGTCAGATTTCAGCCTTTAGCCTATATAATAATTATTTATACATGACCAGTGAAATCAGAATCATCACGGTAAAAAAAATTATAACAAAAAAAAGTACAAATCATGAAGTATAGAACGTGAAATCTTTATTGACGGCGTTGCCTTGAGCACATTTGAGAGTATCGAACATAATAAAATAACAATGGAAAAAGTATTTTATATTTAATTATGGGACAGAATGTTTCATGATATATAAGCTTGTCGTCAATATGGTAAGCGTGGAGTTTACCGCAGAGCGTATACTAAAAAAATGCAAATATAGCTGTTATTATTTGAGGTACAGAAAAAAATTAGAACGAAATTTTAGGAAATTAAATTAGCAAGAATATTGGATATACAAAATTCTACCATACATTTAATAACGGAGATGTTTTTATTTTTCCAATCCCCCCCCTGTCCCTAGTCCGATTGCAGCTATTGATCTTAAGTTTTACATCTATGGCCATATCAAATATGCATTGTAAACACACGACAATGAAACGTTCGGAAGAATTATTAACTTCTATATATGGGATGTACACTCACTAATTGAATCTATTCCATCGGCACAACGACGCTAACGATGAGAATAAATGAACGATTTGAAGAATTTTCTGACGGTTAACTTCTCTATAATGCCAAAAAAAACTAAAAAAAAAACTACAGATCTTATTGGACTTCAGAGATACAAAATTATAAAGCACTTAATTTATTTTTCATTCATTCACTTAATTATCGCATTATCAAGCTGTGAGCAATATTAAATAATTAAAAAAAGTTTAATAAAAATCTAGCACCGAATCCTACTTGACAGCGTATTGTTAATTGGATATTTACTATTGTCAAATAGATATTTATTTGGATGCATGTTGACTGTAATCAGTTGCAAATAATATTGTCAAAATTAAAAAAAAGTATATTATATTATAATATATAATATTTTTCTTTATGAACTTAACAATTTGCATAAATGTTTCCCATTTCAGGGTGCATGTAGATGTTCCTTCTACAGTGAGATGTTCGCAAGACCCTACAGCTAGTCACGCTTGCTGATAAATGCAGGAGTTGCAACTAATACTTTGACAGAATCTCTGACCCCAAGGCCAAAGTGCAGATTTCACTTCTTGTACAATAATTTGTTTGGGATTTTCTATCTCTGTTGTCATTTTTGCATTAATATTATGAAAGTTTTGCTGCGTTCTTCTACATAGGGTCGATGGACGTTTGAAAACTATCGTGTCATGAGAACAATATCAACAGCTGATTTTCCTTAAGGAAATAAATATGTCCATGGATTAAAAGTGATAGTTGAGTAATATATAGATCATTTTAAAAGAGAAAAAGGACGCACAACGAGTAAACTAATCGATTTGAGATAACAAGACTGATATTTTGGATTATTTCCGACAGTTCATTCCAGGACAGATGTAACATGAAGCCAAGTAAACCTGTGCATATTTTATACTAATAATGAAAAAAATGTTAAAATAGTTAACTTTCTAGTTTCTCTTGTTTTACTCACCATCTTCTTGGGCAATATTTAAATCAACGTTCTTTATAGCCCATTATTTATATTTTTTTGTTTTTATTTATTACATGGCTGAATGAGTTAAAAGTCCGTCACACAGGGGCTGCGTAAACTAAGCAGATTTCCCATGTGAAGTTTTACAATAGAGAAATCTGCATACTGGTAACACAACACCACCGTGATTAAATACAAAAGGTAATGAGAAATCTTTCAGTTAATTAAAATAAATTCCCAACTGAAACTGCTTCTGAATTGTAAGAATAATTTAGATTTTAATAACTCAAATTTTAGTAGTCCAAGAACTAAAGAAGGGGGGGGCGGATGAACAGAACGTATTTGCATTAATCTCACAAAGTAACGAAGGTAAGGTAAGGTTAGAAGAAGCTTCCAACTGAGCGGAGTAGTTACGGAAACGCCCGACCTAATCCGAACTATACCCAACCTCATGTCCTACAGACTTCATAAAAATGTAAATATCTCGGTTAATATTCAAGATAGAGAATAAATGTATATAACAATATCTATAGTAAATTTAATTTGCAAGAAGATTGGTTCTATACATCCGATGCATAATAACGGACATATTTCGAATTTTCGAAAATCCCGCCTCTAAGTCCCTCCTCCCTCTAGTCCGTTTTCAGCCATTAACGAACTTGATCTGTCTTTTTACATAAAACGGTTAAATAACGAGTTTCGTAACGATGAAACAAAAATTGCGACCGGTAGAGCGTTAACAGACAAATATATATATATATATATATATATATATATATATATATATATATATATATAAATATATAGTTGTAACGGTCCTCATTTTCGTCATCTACTAGGTAGGATCAATAGTCATTTGAAGAAATGTTTCGAAAATCGCGTCATGAGTACGACCTCAATAGCTGATTTCCCTTAAGGGAAATCTGCCAAAAGATGGGTACATTAAGAGTTTTCTGGAAAAGGCGTACGCACGATTGTGAAAGACCCCATCACATTTAAAGTGTTTGCATTTCACTTGTAGACACATTTGGATTTCATTGGTGTTAAATTCCACCGATCAAAGGACGCCAATTTTCCTGAATAAAATGTATTCATACACCATTTTCCTGATAATATAAGGTGCTTATAACTTATGTTAATTTAACAATAAGAAATTTATTATTTTTTTACCGCTATACGACCCACTTCTTCGATTCATGAACTGTTCCATTATCAACAAAAATTTCAGGAAGAGAATTCACTCAGAAACTGAAATATTAAACTCTGAAACGAAAATCCTGCAAGCATTTTATTTTTTCCGATTTTTTAATGAAATATTTTCAAAACAGTGTTCATAGTGTTATTGCTGGAAGTTTTTTGTTTTTTTTAAAATTATGATTATTTGGGCTTATGCCGGAGATTTTTCCTCATATATAATGAATACAAATTTCGATAAAATTTTACCTAAGCATGTATGATTAAGGAGCTGTTCTCTTCTTAAACTTCAATGGAAAGATTTAACAGGTTCTTTTTATTTTATTGTTATTTCTAGCCCTGCTACAAAACATTTCCTTAAAAGAAAAAGACCTCCAAGGAAGTAGATTATAAGGCCTTCCATAACTTCCTAATTACTAGGCATGCTTCTAGATATTTATCCAGTTGTCCTTCCAGTTGGTTGATTCATTGCTTCTAGAATCAAGGCCAGTAGTGTGCTACGATCTAATTCAGAGGTTCCACGGTACAGTTTTGCCAGTGGACACGCCTGCTTAACCATGTTAATGACTCAACAACTACGTTTTTAACTGGTCGTTATCACCAGCTTTTGCCTCGTTCCGTGAGAAAAATGCTGAGAGGACACGGAAAAGGCATAGAAAATCATATTTCATAAACCTTTAGAAAAAGAAAATCTTCCGATGAACGTCCTTGATGAATTTAGAAAAATTAGACAATGAGGTAAAATACAAGGGGAATCCATTGCGGTCTCAAAAATGCAGAGTTCAAGTCAAAGAGGCCATCAAGAAATAATTACTCGAGAGTGAGCTTAGATCTGCTTTACCCTGTAATTATTGGCGAGCAGAGAAAACTGAAAGTGCAAGATGATGATGTAGTAGTGGTGAAACCCGTCCCTCATCGGGTCCGTCCGTCCGTTCGCTCTGACCTTCTAATCGCGAGAGCTACCACCATTATGCTATTAAGATAAAAATTGCCACTAACTGCTTAAATGCCTTGGGCTGCCATTTTACCTTCGTGCCCCTCCGTTCCTCCTATTTCAGCACTACAAATGTCGTAATCTAATACGAACATTCGTACCACATAATTATTACATGTACCTTTAAATGAGATTTGGAAAAAAAAAATTCAGGTCGTGTTTTAATAATTTAAATCCATTTCACAAGCATGTCAGCTTGAACTGTTTTCATTTAGCGGGAAGGGGTCGTGCTGCAAAGCAAAATTAGATACCAGATAAAATAGTAATCAAATAATTTCATATACTGCTCAGACAATAACTAATCTGATTTTCTTGAAATTCTACAAAATACCTTCATTATACAATTAATCATATATGACCTCTTCATCAGGCAAATTAATGGTATGAATGATATTTCCCCTTTTTTGATGAATATTTATTGATACATTTTATCACAGAAACTTCATAAGATAAGTCCCGTTGACGTTTAGGTCTTTGCTAAATATGATTTAGATAATAGAAACTCAACGGACTAAATTAATATATTATAGTTATATAATTGCATTTTCTTAAAGATTAGCCCAAGTACTATAATTTTTGTATTTTATTGATGCCTGGACTTAGGTAACCGTTCCACTTTTAGAAGTAAGAAGCTGAACTAAAAAAACAAAAGAAAACAAGCTTGAAGTACAGGAACTTCATAGCAGAAGTAACAACATACGAGGAGTGTACAGAAAGTTCTAAGCCTGGTGTAGTTATGATACCTTTAATATCAAACAGATAAGCTGAGTGGTGTTAAAGGTCATTGTTTATCTATATTAAGTTATTATCTTCCTAATTCCTCCTTTCAATTCTGGTCAGTTTCTTTCAGACTGTTGTGAGTTACAGGTCGATTTAAAAATGTCTAATTTTGAGCATCGTGCAGTGATAAAATATTTCGTAAAAAAGGGGATGAGGCCGAAGGAAATTTTTGAAGACATGTCTGCAACTTTGAGGGACTCTGCCCCATCGTATGCCACCGTCAAAAAGTGGGCCGCACTCTTCAAAGGTGGCCGAGAAAACCTTGAAGATGATGACCGATCTGGGCGGCCTTCAACATCAGTTACTGAAGACACCATATCCAAAGTTGAAAATTTGGTGATGGCGGATCGTCGTCTTACAGTCAGGTACTTAGCAGCAAAGGTGGGCATTAGCGCTACTTCGGTGGAAACGATTTTGCACCAGCATTTGAGACTGAACAAGGTTTCTGCTCGTTGGGTGCCAAGAATGCTTTCTCCTTCTCAGAAAATGGAAAGGGTTAGAGTCTCGACGACTCTTCTAGAAAGATTAAACGAAGACCCACACTTCATGGATCGTCTAGTCACACAAGATGAAACATGGGTACCCCATTTTGACCCAGAAACAAAAGCAGAGTCGATGCAATGGAAACACACAGACTCCCCTCCACCAAGAAAGTTCAAAGTGGCCAAGTCTGTAGGGAAAATCATGACAACGATTTTCTGGGACTCAGAGGGACTTTTGCTGGTCGATTTTCTGCAGCATGGCTTGACAATAACAGGGCAATACTATGCAGACCTTCTCGTCAAATTGCGAGAGGTCATCAAAGAGAAACGCCGAGGAAAGATCAACAAAGGTGTGCTGCTGCTGCAGGACAATGCTCCCGCCCACAAATCAAGAGTTGCCATGGAGACGGCCAAGTCTTTGGGCTTTGAGCTGCTCCCGCACCCACCCTACTCGCCAGATCTGGCCCCTTCAGACTGATCGGGTTACAGATGTTGGAAAAGCTGTGGAATTAGTGCGTTGCTGTTGCGGGTGACTATATAGAAAAATAAAAATATCTCAGTTTAAAATATATTTGTATATATATATATATATATATATATATATATATATATATATATATCAGGCTTAGAACTTTCTGTACACCCCTCGTACATCCGGCGAATCCCAACGGACTACAAAAACAGATCGAATTGTTCGGAGATATTTAGGATGACTTGATATTTTTTAGAAAGACTCCAGGTTCAGTTAAAAACATTTTGGCAATAGATGGACTCAATTTTCCAGAAATATATATTCTATTTTTCAATTATACTTACTTGAACCAAACCTTGGTCAACTTATATTGAACATAAAATCAAATTTACTTTAGTAAAGAGCACCATCTGCTAACATAAAACGGATTTCAAACACAACTGTTAAATTTATCATACAGCAACTGGTTTAACCCATCTAAAGGCTTAAAGGGCCTTTAAGGGCTCTAGGACGGTTGTCGAAATATTTAATGCGAATCCACTTCAATGGAAGAGCTGTCAATATACCATCTATCATTTATTTAAGAATCAAATCAGAAAGGCCCTCGATGAAACTAGCTATTACTTCATTGAGGTAGAGATTAGCCACTATATCGGTAACCAATTACACCTAATCTGTGATAATTCTTGAAACTCATCAAACTGAACTGTCTAGAAGACGTTAGCATGACTAACCAAAACACATGGTAGAGGGACTTCTACTCGGGTCTCTCAAGAGACTTATTAAATGTCCGCAAAACTCATTCTACTAACCATGACACCAACCAACCAATACCGATACAAGGCATATGTTTAATGGAAACCACTTTGCTGTGGAAAATCCATAGCTTGACATATAAAAACCCCAAACTATCCAGCACCACAGTCAAGATTGGGACCAAAACCGACAAGAAAAAATTTCATTTGGACCCCCCTCACCACCAAGCCAGGAATCTCACAATTTACTTTCTAACTATCGGATCCAGCTTCTCATGCTAAATTTTATATACTTGCTGACTTCCTCTAAGGGAAATGAGCTATTGAGGTCATACTCATATGAGATTCGATACCATTCTCAGACCAAACAGGCATATTTCCATTACCCAACATTGAAGTAAAAGGAGCTCAAAAAACTAAAAGGAGCACAATACTTAACCATGATTGACCATAATGTGAGTTCACAAAACAGAATTAAAGGAAAACTCAGATGCTGAGACACTAGATCCAGGTGCCTTTATGGTAACCTCTTTGATAGTGCTTCTATATTCCAACATGGCCAATTTAATAGTTTTCTCTTAAGGAAAATCATCTGCTGAGGGTTTATCCATGAAACGATTTTTAAAAAAATCATTCAAATGTCCATCGCACCTAGAGGACCACAGTAATTAGTATTTATTTGTTTTTAACCATCTGTAAACCTTCACTTTTACTCAACTCACGTCAACATGTATCATGACATCTCTTATTCTAATTAATGCATACTTCAAATAAATTACGCGGGCCGTCATTATTATGTTCTATTAATGTTGTTAAAAACGAAATGTCCTTCAATTATTGACCTATACATTTTTTTGTAACTCCAATATTAAGCGAGTTATTTATTTGTATTTTCTTCTTTTAAGCCTTCTATTAACACCAACTTCTACTCATTGAATTTTTACTTTTAGTAACTGAGTCACTGAACATCTATGTTCAGCTTACAGTTCAATTCCTGCAAGGGATTCTTACTGCCATAGTCATTGAGTGAGATGTGATCACCTGTGTCTCATTCAGCACGTGATTAATCAGCTTAGATTAAGATTTTTTCTATCACCCACTAGAATGGGTAGTTTCACTAAAAGGGAAACAAGAAATTCAATATTGAAGTGTTTTAGATGAGATTTGAATAGTTTTCTATCAATATTAGTCATATGTACAAAAGCTCAACATAAAGTCGAATCAATATTCTGTTTTATGGATTGGAAAAGGGAAAGGGATGGATAGGGTTCCCAAAATAGACGTAAATTCCCTTACTATAGTGCAGAGATTACCAAACAGTTCATAAAATGTTGAATATAAAGCTGTATTTGTGTTAGCATAAAAACACTGGCATTCATCACTTAATTATACATGAAGAACTACCACATAACAGCAAACAAATTTGTTACTTACTTATTGGCCTGTCTAGAATTTTCGATCGCTGCTTGAGTTGAGGAGTTTTTACAGCCTGGGAAAGTAAAAAATGAAATTGAAGGCTTAAATTGAAAAATATAGTGCAAAATCTTTGCAGATTGCAGAGGATTCACTGTCCGAAATACAGAATTCTGACTCTGATAGGTATATAAACTTGCTTAAAGTAAAGCACTTACCTAACTGTTTTATCTTATATTCTTTTCTGTCTAAAAACTCTCACTCACGACTAGACAGCTTAGAAATCTATCTATCTACTGTTTTATAATTATAAAAATGCCACTGTAAGTGCGTGCATGCCTGTGCGCGTGTGTGTTAGATTTTTTTTTTACAGTTTGTATTATAGAAATGAGTTATTATTTATTCATGAATTTCTTAACCTTTGAAAACTATTTCAACTTTTATTACAAGATAATTTATTTAATCTTAATACTCTACCATATATTTATTGGATTTAATTATATTTGTTTTTCCGATGTGTTCTCAGTTTTTTTCATATTTTTCTGTTGCGTACTTTTATTTATAACTTTGCTGAGTTTTGTGTTCTATATGATCTGTTTTGTATCTTTCTATTATTAATTACATTTTTTCTTTCTTTTTAAAATTTAAATGAGCCATAACACCTACGTTGCATCAAGCTCTTAACAAATAAAATAAAGTAAATTATTGAAACGGTGAGTACATCTTTTAACTATACAGATGTTTAACCCAGAAACGAAAATCCTTCTAAATCTCTCGTTTTCCTGAGCTACTGGGGGTTCTTTTTCTGCATGAGAGCCTTCATTTATATTACTTCTATGGAAATAAAACAGTTTAAAAAACAATTAATATTACTTTCTTTTGAAATCTAGTTGAATCAAAATGATTTCAGTTTAATAATAACTATATTATATTAATATCAGTCATAATATTATGTTGCTCTAGGTAATCATTTCACCCTGAATCTTGAAAGTATCACTGCAAAATTGTGTGCAATGTTACTCAAAATCTGTCTCCATCCAGGTATTACAGGAAAATATAATAAAATATCTCTATACTAATATGGACCACACGATCGTTTCCTGGATCTTTAATTATTTCACTACACTAACGAATGCAAATAAAACCAACGCAGTTCTCCTCAACACTTCAACAGAATAGACCATGCTTTTGCCTCGGCATACTGTATACGGTAGTGGTTGGATTTCTTTATGGTACATGTTACTACCGACAATTTCTGTAAAATCCTGATACCCACTGATTGGAATAGTTCACAAGAAGAAACAGATTTTTTTATTGCACTCTGATTGACGGTATTCAACAATAAAGACATCAGTTTCACAGTCAGGAGGTTCCTCCTGGTGTTAGAGTGATGAGTTTTGAGAAAGATGTGTGAAACAGCAAGAGAGGGGTAGATAGATAAAAAATAGAATTCGGAAGATTTAATTATGATTTTAGTGCTTACGTTAAATCTATTTCAAATAGGACACCATTTATTCCATAGAGCATTCCTATGTTTCGAAGCTAATTTAGTTTTGTGCAATGTGTCCTCTAGATTTACAAGTTAAACCTGGTTTAAACCAAATTTTTGTAAATGACCTTCCAACTTACAAGAGTTACTTGCCTCCCCTCCACACCTCTTAGTTTTCAATTCGAATAAGAGCAGGCCATGAACCTAATTTATTATTAGTTTAAATTTTAAAAAAATAATATTAGTTCAAAAGGTCTCATAATAATCGGTTTATGAAGACATAAATTACTTTTTAAAAAATAGTGTCTCAGGAAAAATACTCGGGGTGATTGTTGACCTATGAGTGAGTTGGACAAAATCGAGGCCACATGGAAATTTACAACAAGACAAGTGTTAAGGCAGCAACAGCAACAACTTCTAACACAATAGACATTCCTGAGTGACTAGTTCATTCTCGGGCTTAATTATTACAAAGCATAATGAGGCGTCTTGTTTATATGCCATGTTCTATTTTTATGTCTACCGGGCAAAACAAAAATAATAACGATAATACTATTAACTGGTTGACGGTTTAATTGATGCGTTCTAAATTAGGATTGTGGCAAACACACACAAATATTTTTGAAGAGAAAAATATTATTGGCGATTCCTTCACCAACTGAATTCCATACCCAAGCCTGCGAAATAGAATTCTAGGTGCTACAGTTTTTGTTTGATTGTTACCAAACTCGATATTTAAACATTTCTTGCGAAACTAAAGATGAATTTAGGGAAATGCTGAATGAGGGAAACCAGGAATGAGGGTTTCCACATCATAAATTCGAAATACCTCCCGTTATTATAATACGAATCAAAACATGTTATATAAAGGGCCGTACACAAACTCTGACACAACCCAACCGGATGGACAAGCGATCCCGGTTCTTCTTGGATAAGTTGGTGTGACTGTAATGAATTGAATCATGAAATTGTCGGTTATATTTTTATTTACTATTCTAATTTCGTTTTTATTTATATATCTACTTACAGATAGATTCCTTAGAGGAGAATTTAAATGAACATTGAAGTAAGTCCACCTTAGATTCACTCAACAAACCCTAATTTGGTGTCGAAAACAGGGCTAGTTACATTTTCAAAGGGTGCGGTTTTCTATATCTTGATTCTAATAAATGAAGTAAAGATTCAGAAGAAATGAAGGAGGTGCACAAGTTCAGTGACATCTTCTCGACACCAGATGGTCAGAGACTCCTAGGAATCGACAGAATGATTGATGGAGCGAATATGTGCCAAGGATCATTCAAAATGCGCCCCTTGGAAGAATGTTAAGGACACCGGCATTTCTGTTCAGCTGGAAGGGCGATGGCAAGAATTATCGCAAATACCTGAGCTTATAAGGCCAATCCTTCTTACAGAAGCTACTCCACGGAAGGCAGTAGAAACTATGTAAATACCTTGCTAGTAGCAGTGTCCGCCATGGCCGGCTGTTCTTCATCATTCTCTGTTTGGTGTGTACGTTCTGCTTCTTTAGAAATTGGACACGCTTTCACCGCCTAAAATATTATATTTATTAGTGAGATCGTAGCGCCCAAAGGAATGAAACTCGATTTCTAAAGGTAATAGGAATAACTAACAAAAACTTAAATATTTGAATAACTAAGAAAAACATTTCATATGGCCATCACTTAAATTCATTGTACTCTTAAAACTAAATTGTTTGTATTACTCGTATTTCATTCAAAGTGGTACAAGCTATCCTATTCCAATACATCTGATTGAAAATGGGTTCAGGGGGAGCCAAAACTGCTGATTCCGTTGACATCTTAAAACCGAAATCTTCGCCATTACAATACTTCCATTCCTTCGTAAAGAAGTATTATGAAGTTTATCTGATGCATTTTTATAAAATATTTGATACCTACAAAAACACTCAAGAAAAAAAATGCCAGTGCACAAATATACAAGCTAATGGATTTTTTTTTATTTTTATTTTTTTTGGTGGAATCAAAATAAAAAAGTTTTCTTAGACCAAGGGGATAATAGTAAATTCCCTAATGATAAATTTGCTATGTTATATTCTATTTATAGTGTTTTACTACACTTTGGGAATATGTAATGTGAACCGAAATATGCAGAAATAAGAAAAAAATATTAGCCCTACAAAAAAACTACAGTGTGCAATAGTATTCTTATCAAGATTTAAACGAGTGATTTACAACCTGAAGTGTTTCCACGGCTGTCAGATTTCATAATTTCATCGAGGAGAGAATAATTGCGCTGGTCCTTCTAAAACTCGGGGCAATTTTCCCAAAGTCCCTTTGTGCCTTTTGTCTCACGCACTCGTTTCTCTTGAGGATATTCACTCATTCCCTCAATTACCAAGCAAAGAATTAGACCAATTAAATTAAGGAATTGCTAAATAGGCTCATTTACCTTGCCGGCTGTCTCCGTTACTCCAGTGTTCCTCCCGCCTTCGACGCTCTTTGCTATTCGCTCTATTAAAGGCTGTTTCGAAGCAATATCTCTCTTCAAGGACTATAAGAAAGGATTTTTTAAAGGTATTTAGTAACTGCGCCTTACAAGGAAGTTATACGGTAGAAAGGAAAAATATATTTAATACAGTTATAAGCTAGCCATTTCTGAATACCTTACAGCCTTTTAGGAGTCTATCCAACGAATGGTAAAATCACAACTGATTCTGATTCATTGTAAATTACAGCAGCACAAACTATAGTAATTAGTTTTCAATAAAATTAATATGTTAAATTCAGATATATTTTCTTTTTCATTTTTATTTTCAGCTGGTGGTGAGGGTGATGAATCCGGTCAATCAGAATCACTTTTGTGGACAATTTATTTTTACAAACGCTTAGCGCTTTCGGGAATTTCGTTCCCATCCTCAGAGAGAGAGAGTAGAAAGTGCGTAGAGCGATACTACTGGGCTGAACTCTGCCTTTGTAGCTCAGTGCATCATCAGAGTTCAAGCCCAGTACCATTGCTGTAGGCACGCTCCTACGCTCAGGGGATAGGAATGTAATTCCCAAAAGCGTTAAGCGTTTGTAAAAATAAATTGTGAGGAGCCACAAAAGTGTTTCTGATTAATCAGATACATTTCATTAATTGTTTTATTTTTTGTCTAGAATATTTCTATGTCGATTCAGCTCTCCGAGGCTGGGTGACCTATTTGTTTACAGTACAGGCCCTTTCCGTTATTCAGTATAATAACTTGTAAATAGATCAAAAGATTTGCCATTACCGTTTGTATTTATTCACTTAATATTCACGGTGGTGTTACCAGTATGTAGATTTATCTATTTTAAATCTTCGCGTCGGAAATCTGCTTAATTTACGCAGACCCTGCGTGACGGTCTTTTTTTTCTTTTATCTTGACTTTACACGCAGTTCAGTTCAATAAAGTGCGTGAGCGGGAGAGAGGTGTTTAGCTAGGTGATGTAAGCCAATAGACACTCGGGAGTCGTCCCCTCTCTAGTTCTTAAAGCCTTGGCTAAGATTCCCTCTGCCCGTAAATGCTCATTCTTACTTGTTTAAAAATTCCTCAATGACCAATGGGTATTTATATAGGACTGGGAGAGGTTACTACAGGTTATTATTAATAAATGTACAACCTTTTCCTCTTTGTACCGCTGATCGCTTCTTATTGGGATAGACATAACTTCATACAGAGAATGCTCCCCTTATCTCCATCCGGCGACGGGCGTTCTACTTGCCGTGAATGGAAATTAAATTTGAGGTGCAAATTTATTTTCATAATCCCCCAGGGAAATCAACTATTGAGGCCGTACTCATGCCGAGATTTTTGAAAAATGTTCTCAAATGTCCATCGATCCAAACCAGGAGATAACGAAAATGAGGTCCGTTCAAAACTGTATAAATATATGTATTTGTGTTTTAACAGAGGTTTACGGGGGGAAATTTCGAAAAATCTTACTATCTCAGTTATTATCCTTCGGATAGAAATATTGTATATAATCAATCTTATTATAATAATAAACTGTTATATTATAAAGCACTTTATTCGATGCCTAAATACCAAATATTGTACTAATTGAACATTTACTTTTTGAGATAAATGCAAATACGTGACGCTTAGTTATCGCTGCCTCTGAGTGATGGGCTTTTATCATACTATACTGCATCCGTAATACAAGTTATTAATAAAGTAAACATATAAGTTTTAATTAATAACTGAAATAAGTGTTCAACCCCACTATCAGATCCTTCTTTTCTGACGCAGAAACGGAAATTTGAAAAAATAATTTTTCATCATCTTTGGATGCTGCTAAGAGATGAGCTGGGAGAGGACTGGAATACTCTTTCACTGAGGAGGAAGACTCCAGAAAAAAGTCTGAAGAGAACAGCTAGAAAGTCCAATAAGGCGGTGATTCGAGCTGGACTGAGGTCGGGAAGGGAATTGCAAGAGACAAAGCCTGGAGTATTTGGAGCTTGCCGAGATGCATCAAAATTGAAAATAAAATAAAAAACGCAAAATGTCTTAAAGAAGTTTTTTAAAACTTCCAATTGAAATGGTTTTATGGTTGGAAAGAGATAGGAAAGAGTCCCAAACCTCGGTATTTCTGTATAACACTTTCTCATTATACAATAATTTCTGACTGAGCTATAAGTTAAACCAAACTCCTCATACATCTAGTTACATGGATCCTAAGATCTTCTGTTAAGACATATTTCCCCTCAGATCGAAGTTACTTTACTGAGAAGAAAGCCTTAAAAAAAAAAAAAAAAAAAAACAGAAGCTAACTGTAAATGTAAACCTTTGGCTGGCGGAGAGGCTGCTAGTTCATTGGTATTCTTCGGAACCTTATCATGATGCCGAAACGTCCACTCTCAGGTGACTTGTGAATATCAAACAAGTTGATCTCATTAAATGGATCATACCACCTCAATAGAGCATTGAACCAAGATAGAAATCATTGTGTAACAGGTGGCGTTAAAATTAGTTGCAGGGAGGAATTCAATCATTATAGAGAAAGAAAAATAATTTTGCTAATCAAAGTTCCAAAAAAAGTCATGATATTCTCTTAGGTATTTTCTGTTGGACATTATTTAAGGATAAGCAAAAACAACTTAATTTGGTTTGCCTTCATCATCCATTCTTCATTAACGCTTGTTTCATTGTCAGTGAGACACGACATTTACTTTGTTTCACGTAAAACTGAAGATAAAGTTCTGAAAATGGACAAGAAAAGGGGGTTGTTTAGAAGAGAAATAAAATTTTGAATCGGATAAGTGGAGGCATGAGCAAAAAATCTGCTAAAATGCCACTTTAGTCTCCCTCCTTCCTACCTATCTTTTTGTTGGCGATCGTTTTTGGATTTTTACAACTTTAGAACATATCTAAATCTCACTATCAACTACTACATTATGTTCATATAATCAAAATATATTATCATATCAGTTATTGGATTTTTTCAAGAAATAAATTTACAAGTGTAATGAATACTTTATTTTCAGAGCTTGAAATATCAATGACATGCCCAAAAATTATGTATTAATAATATAGGTATATAGGATGCTTTTTATCTATCCAGCTACAATCTTCTGTATCATTTGAAAGTCTCTAAACTATGAGAATGAGGTAATGAAGTCATTTTTAGGACCCCAATTAGGATGCTCCTCCCAATTCCCAATTATAATAACATAACCAATTTTTTTTTTGTATTATCAGTTATTTTCTTATAGGGAAAAGCTGATTGAAATATACGTTCCTTCAATCGGCCGAATATAAAGATTTTAGTTAGGTTTGATTAACCACATTATCCCGTTAAATACATCTTGTCAGAAAATGTTTAGAGCTCTAAGAATAAGAGTATGTTCACTATAAATTGTATTCATTTTCTTTTCATCGTATAGTAAATAAACTGGCTTTTCTCTTTGAAGAAATAGCTGAAAGAAAACCATTCAAAATAAATACAAGATTTATTTTCCAACAATTCGTACGAAACGAACTCTAGATATTTGTATTTATATCTTGGAATAGAACGCTTCATTTTATATCAGCTTATTTTAAAGGGATTTACTGAATACTAAATACTAAGAAAAAGATATTTCTGTTATTATTAGAGATACAGACATCATAGGAAATTAAATATGCAATAAAATTCGTTGGACTCAATTTTTCGATCCATCTCATAATAACTGAGATCATTTTTGATCACCCTCCCCTCTACGACGGAGCCCCATGGCCCATTTTAGTCATTAGTGAGCAGTGTATATCGCGGAAAAAATATATATATATATAATTTTGAACTGGCCTCATTTTCGTCATCTACTAGGTAGGGTTGATGGAAATTTGAAGTCATTTTTCGAAAATCGCGTCATGTACAACCTCAATGGCTAATTTACCTTGAGGGAAATCAGCTGAAATTGTGAATGGCAGAGCCCATACCAATTACCAATATTGAAATAAATGTGAAATGTGGCATGTTGCGCCGGTGCCAATCTTAGATTTGAAATGTGTCTTAGAATACAGTATTCCACTAGTCAAGCCCCTTTCATAGCATATTGAGGGAGTTGAGAATGAAAAAGTATGACTGCCATTTTGTAAAGGCGGCTATAGTAGATTTATAAAGATACTGATTACATTAAATTGTATTGCCATGAGAACTAAATAAATAAACGGGTGAAGCTAGATAAAACCGTTTAAAACTGTGTTATCTCGTACTTGGTCAAAGTATACTTACCGTCATCAGAGGATTCATGAGTGGCTGTTTCATTGTCGGAGTTCCCATAATTTTCCTCATACTTGCTGGAGTAATGGGCTTAGCTTCTGACATCCTCTGCCTAATCTGGGCCTTCTCTTGCTTGATCGCCTGGAGCCTGTTCCCGGGCTTCTCCAGATCTGAGGAGGCACTCTGCCTTCCGCTCGTAGGCTTCAGAGGTTTGCCAGCAGAAGATCTCGAGTTCTCCCTTGACAGAGGTTGAGCCTGCTTTACCACGGCTTGTCCAGATATCTCCCTCATCATTGAGCTCAATCTGTGGCTCGCATTTCCCTTTATCCTTGTTTTGTCTTCTAGAAGGCGTTTCGCACTCCTTGGAGCTGACCTACAGCCTGGCTTGAGGAATTCAGTCTCCTTTCGGTCTTCTACTTCTTGAATCTTTTGATTCCTTAGCCTTTCTTCTGCCAATGTGAGAACTACGACCTCTCCCTGTGATGCAACCACTGGCTCGCTGGATTCTTTGCAGGGTTCTTTATCTGTTTGTTCTGTAGCAGTCGTTATTTCAGGCCCCAATTCTAGCGACGGAACATCATTCCTTTCAAGATCCCTGTTCTTTTCATTTCCTGAAGAAGCGTTTTCCATAACTTCATTCTTCAAACTTATGTCTTCTCTGCATGGATCGTCATCTCGAAAGGACAGGCATTGGTTGATTGACTCAAAAGGTTTAGATACATTTTCTTGAAGCACAGCATCCTGAAAAAAATGATGAGTTCATATTAGTCGACCACCGACTATAACGTAAAGATATCAGACACCCCAACTGTAGGAGTTATTATTAAATCCAAAGCAGATTAAGCAATGACTCGTATAATACTTGAAATTTCCCAAGAATTGAGTGCATATCCACTAAAGTTCAGGTTCCCAGTACTACCATTCCCAAAAAGGATGGCATATAGTTTATATATGGAAGTTGAATAGTGTAAATGTAATAGAACGTCTTAATCAAAATATTTGGTAAAATAAGAAAATAAAAAGGGTGTAAAAAAGATAATGAAAAAAATATATGTAAAAGAAGTGATGTTAGAGGTTAAAAAAATCAAGGTGAGCTTTTCAATTGTAAGTCGTTAGGAGTAATGCGAATTGAAGTACTCAAAATAGAGAGGTCATCATCAGATCTTCTTTAAAGCCTTAATGTTCCTTAATTACATTGGCATAACTATTTCCGTGTGGGTCTTCTAGCAGGAGTATTGTTTTGGCACCGAATCATCAAATTATGAATTTCCTAGCAGCCCTATATGTGGGAGTTATTGAATCGAGGTACATTAAGATTAATATGAGAGGTTTGTATGATAATTTACTATTTTTGACTTTATAATTCAAATTAGTTTTACAAAATCTATCAAATATATTATTAATATTGATAACACAGATGTCTTTCACAGCTAACGTGCATCCTCAGAGCTTAAGTTAGCCCATATTGCGGCCCCGGGAGTTATGCCACTTCTTAATTGCAAATTTAAAGTAATTAATTTTGTAGGGGCGTGCGGTAAGCTTTAGCGGTAATAATAGAAAATGTCGGCACCAAAATGTAATGGCGGAAAGATTGTGTTAAAGGCAAGAGTGTGAGAGGGAGCATTAGACTGAACCATTTGTTATTTCTCCAGGAGAGATGAGGGAAAAGAACAAGAAAATAAAAAACAAAACAACTATGTGAGTTCTCTTAAGAATTAGGTATATTGAAATAGTGAATTATATCTCTATATGCTACTCGTTATATCTAGAGGTTGAACAAGACAAAGGAACCTTACATTATGCATTAACTTATCTGTAATAGAAATATATTATAATAAAATGAAATTTGAACAGTAAAACAAAAGAAAGTAACTTTATGAACTAACTAGCTCAGATACCCGGCTTCGCCCGGGAATTCATTTGAGGCTGAATGGTGATGGTATTTTTTAGCAGGCTTTACATTTGCACAATATTTTGACATTTAACCGTCCCAGTGTTTAGGATTGATACCGTCGTTGCTGGTGATTTGCTAATAATAGAATTATTTGTTCGATAATTCTTCACAGTCTTCGCTATTTTTATATTTTCCGTTTCTTATACATGTAAATATGGTGAATTTTTATTTCAGGCCTCCCTTATAACCCCCCCCCCGTTCGAACCTAAAAATTTTAATATAACTTATAATCATGGAAGAATAATGCTAATGATATACCGAGTTTTGTTAAGTTCGGTTCAGCCGTTAGTGCCCCTAAGGTTTTAACGTATAACTCATTTATACTTAGGTATACGACAAAAGTGTATATAACAAAAGTTACTCAAAATAACAAAAATAAACAACTTTTGTTATGTTTATGTTTGCGGAAAAAACCAATAGGAAACGAAATATCGCTATTTTTACTTTCAGGCTTGCCTTATCACCCCCACTCCTGCCCGTCCA
This sequence comes from Riptortus pedestris, assembly GCA_019009955.1. Lineage (NCBI taxonomy): Eukaryota > Metazoa > Arthropoda > Insecta > Hemiptera > Alydidae > Riptortus > Riptortus pedestris. The sequence goes on from CM032232.1 coordinate 81,513,032, forward strand.
TAGAAATGTTGGTATGGCTTATTATAATGAAGGCCTCACTGCTAATACACATACCGAGTTTTATTTAGTTCGGTTGAGTCTTTTTTGGAAAATAATATTGTTGACACCCGCTATAATATTTAGCGTATAACGCAATTAAACTTCGGTATACAACAAAAGTGTATATAACAAAAGTTACTCTAAATAACAAATAAAACAACTTTTGTTATGTGCATATTTGCCGAAAAAACCAATAGAAAACGAAATATCGCTATTTTTAATTTCAGGCTTTCCCTTATAACCCCCACTCCTGTTCGTCTCAGAGAAAAATTAATATAGCCTAAAGTCTAAGTTGGGTTAGTAGTAATATACACACCAAGTTTCATAAAATTCGGTTTCAGCCGTTTATGCGTGAAAAGGTAACAAACAAACAAACAAACAAACATTACACGAAAGAAACAAATGGAGATTTGGTGTCTATGACATTTGAAAACAAAAGATATAGTATTTTCGAGAAAAAAATCTATGTACAGACAGTGGTTACAATTTTATATATATATATATATATATATATATATATATATATATATATATTATATTATATATATATATAGATATGGCGGCCATATCTCTATATCTACAAAATGAGCGGTCGGTCCTATGATATATGAGTACTCATTCGATATTGGCGCAAATAATGCTAGCATTATTAAATAGGTACTTGCGGTAATCATGCACTTTCCTTGAAATGATGGAGTATTCTCGCTTGTTGCGGTAATAAACAGGATGGCCAGCCTTGCGGGAGATGAAACAACTAAATGACTATCACGGGGTGACTTCCAACTGCGGTTGTCTATGAAGCGGTTCTCTATGAAGCGGATATCTGTGAAGCGGTTATCTATGAAGCGAAGCGGTGATCTGTAGTGGGAGAGAGAGGGACTAGGCACCTCTGGCCCTATGAACGACCCCAACGTCTGAGAGCAACTGACTCTATCCTTGTTGTTGGGCGATGCCTTCTTGAACTGCATGTGGTTTTCCGCTGTAGCCACGGCCTTGGCGATATGCATGTGTGTGTGGCGGTCTATGAACCCCGCGAGCGCGGGAAATTCAAAATTCAAACTGACGACTGAACAAATTTGTTAAACAAATTTACCGTGCCCATCGCAAATTAAATGACTGTTTGGTCTTATAGGCAATTAGAAATTTTGAATATAAAAACAAGTAACATTATAGGAGAAAATAATTGAAAAAGCTATCAAAGCATACAATAAAAAAAAACTATTTAATGAAAATTAGTTACAATGTTCTAACACTGTTCTTCTTAATACTCAAATGTCTGATTGCGTTATAGGAATTTCTTACACACTAACAAGCACTAGCACTCATACATTTACTAGCAAACACTCTCCACCAAATATTTCAGACAAACAGTAATCGAAATAGCTAAATATTTTCAATTATACTTGCCAATTGTTTATCAGGTTTTGGCTCTGTCAGTAATGGCTGGTCGTCTACATTAAGCGGTTGATGGTCTGTAAGAAAGATTTGGCTCGCCTCACTCCCTCTTGATCCTGAACACCTCGTCATCGGCACAACTCTTCTTCCACTCTAAGATAAAAATAAATAAATTCATTTATGTATGCGTGTGTTTTTGCATGTGAGTCTGTGTGTGTGTGTGTTTGTATCAACGCTCGAAAGTCCGCTATTTTTGTTATATCGCTAACAAACTTGGCATTTAAACGTTTCATATAAAACTACAAATCGATTCGATAGTAACCGAAATCTGAGTAAGAGGAGTAAGCGTTTAGCGATGGGGTCAAAAATATAAATTCTTAATTATTTTCATTTTTATTGTTTTAAATTTTTATATAATTAATCTTTGGGATTATGTTACTTTTTAATATTGAAATATTTAACTGAGTTCTTTGTATTTGTTTCGTTTTTGGCCTTCAGTAAGTTCTCTATTCCTACTGATGAATTTTCACTTCGAGCTCATATATAACTGATCATCTCATATTCAGATTATGTTTCAAGTCTTGTTTACATGGACGGAGTTGTTGACATGATTACATTAAAGGAGCAGTATTGATTTGAATGTACAGATGACACAATTTTTTGTATCATTCTTGATGTGAAAAATATGCTTAGTTACCTGTGTTGTGGCATTTTTGTTAGTTCACCCTTTCTAATCATCCAAAATAAGTGTCGAAAGTTAAGCCTTTTTTTTAAGCCAAATCTGAGCGAGTGTACAAATTTCAAACAGGTTTTTCTAGAAATCGGTATTTGTTAAGGCCGTTTAGTATCCACAACTCCTCATATCTTCACGTCTTATGTTGTTTAATTTTGTTAGATTTCATTGAACGACAATTGTAGAGCAACAATAGTTTAATAAGATGGTTATATAACATTACTCTACCAGACGAATATATTGAATTTTCCAAACCCCCTCATATAAACCCCACTATTCCAGGTGCGATTTCAGCCACTAACAAATATGACCTTTAGTGCTCATAACATCATTGGTATAGATCAAATAAACAATTTCGAGTAAAAACATAACATCTTAACTGATAAATGAATTTGCACGTATCTTGCATAATAAAGGTCTCTTGAAAACAATATTAGGTATATAAGCATAGAATAAAGTGGTTCATGATCTAAAAGGTTATTGCTAATATGTCATGAGTAGGAGTCGGGGTTTACTTAAGGATGAAAACTAAAAAATTGGAACATCTTGGTTAAGCTATTTATTTCAAAGTGAGTTACATAGTACTCGGGAATATTAAACTATATTTCTTAAAGTAGACATTATACTACATGTGGCCACACACTTTTATAGAGGTGGCCTCTAGGTGTATTAGGCTTACTAAGCCATAACTCACATGGCTAACCTGTGCCATAGGTAATATTACTACCTGCAGCTCTTGAAGGTATTCTATTTAGGACTTGAAATATAAAGCTACCAGATAAAAGATTATTTCAGGATATTTATACCCTAATAGACAGAATAATTTAATGAAAATTGAATACGTTTTACCCATGATTAAAGGACTTAATTTATTCAGATAACAATGCTATTAACATTACTCTAATCGAAAATTACAAATTCATGTTCATAAAGTACAAATGCATAAGACGTGAGCGATAATATGCAGACTGAAATTTTACTTTCTATTTCAGATTAATGCCTATTCTTGGTTTTACATTATTTAAACACTTTCATCTTGCGCCTTCACACTTCGTTGTTCTTGAGGAAAATTAAGATAAAATAAAATTCACGATATGAATTATGAATGTATGTTTCTCTGACTATTTCCTTCAAGGGTTTTTTATTTTATCTAGTCAATGCTGACTTTCTCGAAGTGAAATTTTCTTGCTAATATTCATGGGACTTTCTTAGAATTCATAAATAAGGAATAATTACCTGAATTACTTAATCACAATCCTCCGGTGTATATAAATATATGTCTATGATTGCGTGCATCATTTTGGACTACTTTTTTGTGTCTCAAATGCTAACACGTCGGTTCTAATTTCTTGCAATCGTAAGCAATTTATAATGCAGACCGAATAATTCACACAATCATATTTGAATAAAAAGTCATTACACCATTTTCTCAGTCAATACCGGGGTGGTGTAAACCAAAATGCTATTCATTTGCTTTCTGGTTTATTGCCTATTAAGAAGAGTTCTAAAATTGATCTTTCTGGGTTTAAACTACTTTGAGAATCCCCTAGCATCCTTCCATTACCACGATCTTATAAAATGTTGGGATAAGCGCTTTAACTCGGCAATTTTCGAACTGAATTGAAGGGGCACTAATCTGATATTCTGCATATGTCGGGAATTACACGCAAATTCCTTCAGGCCCACTACTATTTATTTGACTGGCCTGCACAGTCCCGGATTACATGCATCTAAATTCGGATATTTGCTTTAGTTTATTATTTTTGAGATCACAAAAGAGTCACTTTGTGGAGAAAAACCTAACATACTGAGGAAGAAGAAATGCCAAAAAAATCAAACTCTGTGTGTGTGTGTGTTTATATATATATATATATATATATATATATATATATATAAATGAGATTATTAATGGAGATATCTGTTTTGTTTTTTAGTTTTAAGCCCCATTTCTAATCTTGACATACGTATTAACAAGAATTTCCGGGCTCAGTGGAAAATGTTTATTTGAACTATACCATATTGAACATGTAAGCGTTTATTCAACTCTAATGTTAACATTTGGTAATGGATGAAATCGGAGATTAGAATGGGGGGGGGTCCAATGTCAAAAAATTTCCTTTATTATGAGTCGGATCAAAAATTGTTATAGAATCAATCTTGTAAAAAAATTGATGCCCTGCAATTGTTGCTCTTACATTTATTCGTAGCTCATATATTAAGTAAGTTATTCGTATTTTCTTGTTTTCAGCCTTCAGTTAACCACTAGACGTCAGATTTTTACTTAGAAATAGAGAGTAGCGTGAGCTGGTACGAGCTCGTGGAAAATCTGCTTAGTTTACGGAGCCCCCGCGTGACGGACATTTTTTTTTTTGAGAACTCTAACCAATGAATTTACCAATATCATAAGACATATTTTCTAAAGATATCATGTAGAATAATATTTGTTTTATGATGTTTTAACATCTATTGCAAACTTAGCTGATAAATGTTAAGTTACAAACCGCTACTGGAATCCTGCTGAAGGAGTTTCGCAGTCTTTCAGCAATAGAAGTCCTGGCGTCCCCTCTTCCAGAGTTGCAGCGTTGTATGAACGACCCGCCTCTAGATTTCTAAATCAAAGGGCAAACAGGAGTGAAATTAATTATATTTCACGGGAAATATTCATGATATTTACAGCAACAAGTAGGCCTTATCAAGGGAGAAAGATTAGTCATAGTTCAAAATCGTAATGACGCTCATAAAGTATGAGTAAGTATAGAGATCAGTCCAAAGAAACTTCATACCAAATATATTTTCTCTTCAAGTTGGAGAGAAGTTATTTTATCATTATTTATAAAGCACGTCACACATTGAGTAATATAAGATTAATGAGAAAACACGTGAAAATGAATTCCAAATACATTTTATATAATCTCATTGCTCCGAACATTAACAAAATTGGTATAACTACTGAACTGATATTACTTATAGGAAATGTATACTTTCGAATTAGAAATATTTTACATCACATGTACCATTTTAGTGTACTATGCTAGAATAAGTAAGGTAGTTCAATACAATTTACTTAATATTTGTAAAGCTAAAGCTAAGATTTTGGTACATCCTATTATGTTTTTAGTATTTAATGGAAATGAATAAATTTATAAGAGACGTGGTTGGGTTGAAGAAATATTCAGATAATCTGTTTACAAATGGCTTTCAATATGGGATACTTTTGATGTTAAGAAGTTAAGGAGAACCTAATAACAAAGCCATTAATCGAATTGGAGAAACCTATTCGTTTTTTAAATTGGGAGGAAATTATTTTCACCTTGAGTCAGATGTGATACAACGCACCTCCCTTTGACGTAAAGAGTGTAATAAAAAACGCCAATTATTGGATATTAGTTACGTTCGCTGTAACTGAGCACCATCATGATCGTCCAATCTACATTGACCGGGTCTGTCGCTTATTTTTTGCCTTCCGACAACATGGACTCTTTTCTATACGTCAGTCCCCTACCCACAAAATCAAATAATTTATATTTACATTCATTTGTATTTTGTAAATTATATACCTACACCAAATAAACATCCATGGAATATTAAGGTAACCGACAACCATAAAGATGAACTCCTTAAGTACTATAATGCTCATCATTATGCCAAACCACCACAAATGGCAGTGAGTGAAGTTCATACCCAAACACGTTTTTAAGGTAAAAAACAAATCTTTCATAAAAAAATTAAAAAATTGATACAGTTTATCTTGTACAGTATCATAGATGAGGTTTGGTTTCAGGGCCAGGGGGGGGATTCCAGCAAACGTTTTGATTGGTCTTATGCTATTTTGTGATATTTTATCTGGTTTAATTTTGTGACTGAACATCCCTGTTCTTTATAAGGTATTTTACATGACAGATCCTCTTTTCCAATTGCAATTATCATTGTAACACATAGTCTTCATGAAATTGAGACGGTGTTGTTAAATTGTGTTTGCTGACTTCAGCTACTCGTTAAAGTTCCTAGAGCACCTTGTATCCTTGCTTGGGCAAGATTAACACTTCCAGACAAACACATAAAATGTGAATGCACCATACTAATTTATATTTGAATTTGCCAAGAAGTAAAAGAAAATTAAATGTGATCCACAAATTAACTGCTTTGAAATTCAGAGAGAGAGAGAGAAACTTTCATCTAAGGAGAGGGCACTAAGTGGATTCCGTTGATCATCACTTCTACATTATCTCACCCAACAATATTTTCCAGATGTATAACATGTTTTTTGTAGAAATAATTTGTTTACATATTATTATATTATTCTCTATTGCCATCAAGTAGGTTTACTTCCATGAGCCACGCAAAGTTTCGAATGATTATATTTTTCATTTTTTAATATCATTTGACTATAGATCTTCAAGGAATGTCATATTGTTCATTTTCACGGTCATCCCTCCAAATAAATATTGTTAGTGATACAACTCATTTCTCCATGAGGTTTACACCCACCAATAACACTTCAAACTATTAATCGTCCAGCGGCAATCCATACTACTCTCTAGGCAGCTGCACAACTTTATCTTCTGGAAGATACTGTCCACGCGTCTTAAAAGAGTGGTGACTAGTTTCAGAGTTTATAATGCCTGCAAGTGCTATGTTTACCTCCCAAAGTCAGAAGAACTAACTTAATATACTTGTTCGAAAGACTTATGTCAAACTGACTTTGTCAAAAGAACTTGTGTCAAACGAACTTGGCTTCACAGCCATTTCCGAAGAGTGTTTGGAAATACGCTTCCTTCATCGCTTTGCTGATGAGTTACCGTAATTCCGAAAACGAGAAACCAAATTTCCACCAACCGAAACAAGTCAATCCGTGTAAAACCGTTTAAAGTTAAATTTCGAAATCCCATTTTCAGTGATGATGCATTTGGGCTACTTCGTTTCGATTTTCCGGATCTCTTCAGCTAGGCGTGTGCTAAACGTGAACTTTTCGCTTTAAGCGTTTGCCTAGGACAATGTTGAGTAAACGAAAATATTTAAGATGTAACAGTTCGTATAACAAATGGATTGAAGTCCATACGTCGTGTGAACTAAACGTCGTATATTCTAATGTATAACTAACTAAATATTTAGGAAAGAACAACTAATAATTCAGTGTTACTTTCCTATGTTTGAAACGGATCATTATGCAATACATAAAATAAAAATTGTTCTAAAACATTGAACCTTCGGCTCTTCTCGCGTCGTCAAGTCTGCCCAAATCCAAAGTAACAAAACCATCAAAGTGTAATTCAGACGTTACAAATTAGTATACCCTTCACCTTGATAAACTTTCAAACCAGCTGATTGACCACTCCCTCATTGGGTGTGTCTAGTTCCTGCTTCTCTGCTACTCTTAATAATACCTTCTCGCTAAATCACTTTCACTCACAAACACGCCCATCCTCGCCTCGTCTTACCAACACACGATGCTGAGCGTCTGGTGTATCGTCTGGCAACACAGGTGTTGACTAAGACGGAGAAAGTACGACCTTTGGCAATGCTCTGCGCCAAACAATTCTGAATAATGAAATTATTTCTGCAAGCTTAGTTTCCTAAACTTTTACAAATTTCTCCGTACCCTGGAACTTTTGTTATTGTTGCAGGGTAGAATGAGGTCTACGCTTTCTTGTAGTGGCTTTGCCATAAAATATAAATACATGAATATCATGTAAAACTACTATTAAAGCCTTTATCTGGACATGGCTTTAGCCTCAATAGTCCCAAAAGGGCTCCTTTTAGCACAGCCGTTGATTGTGAGCCTGTGATTGGTTGCTTCTTCACTATGAGAAGAATTTCCAAAAGATGAACAGCTGATAGACAGAACTAGGCAGCTTCAAACATCTATCCGCAATCTCAGTCCTTATGTTGCACGCAGGTTCCTCGTTATGGCTTTTATAATTTGTAACTTTCTATTACAAAATAAAAAGGGGGGCTCAGATATGCCATATGAGTTATAGCCTGGGCCTTAATCTCACATGATAAACCTAGAGGCTAGATCGGTTCCCACCTGGGCAACAGAAGTTCATTTAGTGACGAAATTGAATAAATTCTGTAGTTCCACCCTGGTTAGAAAATGGTGGTAACCTGTAGATCACCTGTCCCTATTACATTAGTAGGGGCTCAGGTTAGCCATGTGAGGTAAAGCGTTGACTTTAATCTCACATGGTAAACCTTGAGTGGAGAGTTCAATACCAGCCCGGGCAATAGGAATTTATTTAGTGACGGAATTCATTAAATAAACTCCTTAATCCCACCCTGGCTAGAAAAGGGTGGTAACCTGTAGATAACCCGTCCCTTAAGACCTGTAGATAAATTAGCCTTAGTTGCAAAAATTGGACGTTAATAAATAATTAAATTATTAGCATTAGTAGGAAAAATTGGGTGTTAATAAATAATAATAATATCTTAATAATATTCGCCACTTATTTTTAGCTATTATGGACTTCTTTTTATTTCGTTTCTTTTGTTTTATGATCTAATAGCACCAATCTGCTGTCAAAGTCAGAGATTTTCACTGGATCACCCCCACCCCACCTCCTCTCTATCTGTAACCACGGACTATTTAGTTAAAATTAAAATAATTAACATCTTGCCATTTTGCATTCATCGGTAAAATAAAGGACTTTTATATCAAATTGGCAAAATAATCTGTGTAATATTTTTCGACAGTAACTTTTGCAGAATAATAGTATAAGTGGATTTAGAAACTCATCTCGGAAATGAACGTCTGATCAATAAGCAGGTTGCTTTAAGTAAAAGTCCGAAATAATAAATAACACTAATTAAAGTAAAAAGTATCATAAGTTCCCTACGGGTTCGATGTGGGATTAAAAATAATTTACTTCCTTTTCAGTGAAAATGAATAATGAATAAGTAATGTTGTACAGTTACTTATTGAGAGGTTTAAAGAAATGGAAAAGTGTTATGATTAAAATGCAAAGGGAATCTAGAGATCCCAGCATGGAAGGCAACGTGCAAAGCAAATTATACACGTGAGTGACCGCTTGATGTAATTTCCCTCTTTGCTGTGTGGGTCGGCTCCATGCTAATATTTATATAAACATTTAAAATAAACACATAAATTTCAGAGCTTACATTTGTAATTCCGAAAGACGGTAGGCGTAGATTAGATACAGCCCGACTTCTATCAGCCTGCAAAGAATAAATATACATATAATAACTGTATTATATAATTTAAATATTACTACAGCTAGTGTTCGACAAATCAATTTTTCATATCATTAACACATGTACATTGTACACAAAAAAAAAAAAAAAACAAGTTTGAACATCCATAATATTTTATATTATTATTAAGAGACCAATACTTACCTGGAATTCTATTTATATTCGGGGATAGTATTTTTCACGTACAAATATTGAAATACTTTTCTGTAATCCCCCCTCTCTCTTAGCTACTCATTCATTATAAAAGGGCTGGGAGGATTTCTATAGCATTTAATATTTGTGGCTCAACTATTCGAAGGCACAACATAAATTATAAAATAATTTGATTTTTCTTCTTGGAGTGGAGGTTTACTTCGAAGTCAAAACTACGATATGTGAATATTTTCCTTAATATTCGATAATACAAAATGAGGTGAAGAGATTCTGTTTAATTTAGAATTTAATTCCCAGAAGTTTAAGGTTACATTTATGAATTAAATAAAGCTTTTCATTACCGAGTTCGGTCAGCCAAATAGAATTTATTTCAGTTCTACATTTTAATGGAATGGAAGTAGTAAGGAAATTAATATTATTAAATAGCCCTATTAGCAGGTTCCCCTTAAAAAAAATCAACTATTGAGATTGTACCCGCACTTTTAATCTCCGCACGTTAACAGTAACCTAATACTAACAGGCTAACAAAATTTAATTTTTTTAGCTTGTCATATAAAACAAATGACCGGCTTCGATAATTGCCATTTGGGAATTCAGCTTTAAATTTCGAAGTAATGTAAGCAGTATATGCTGTAGAAAATCAGCTGATTGAGCATATTAGCTGTGACAGGTGGATTTATGGCTGTTGCGGGAAAAGGGAAATGCCAGTTAGATTAGAGAAGACTAGAACGCCTAGACTTGTAACAAGTCCCCCCCCCCCCCAAAGATTGAAATAATCATTACTGACTCAAATCAGGATTGCCTATTTCTAGAACAGCGGCGGATCTATTGTAGATAGGCTTATCTCTCTGTGTTTGTTAGTTTAGTGCTTTCTATCTAAAGAAAAGAGAAACTTTCCAAGAAGTTTCAGAAAGTTGAAGACTTTACACAAGGCCGGGCTAGTTTGTATTCCACATTAATAGCGATGACCCTCACTTTCTCTCCGTCCTTTCTACAACTCTTTATCGCTTTTATTGTCATTTATCTTTACAAGGATGACAGGTGTGTGTCTGTAGGACAGATATGGATATAGGGCAGGCAAGGTGATAAACTGAGAGGTATGAGTAACTTCTCTCACTATTCTAATGGCATTGAGCTTTTTAAGTTTGGACGTATGACTACAATTTGATGAGTGAAATCTGTGGGGCCAATCTCCAATTCGATTTTGGTTATCATCAACAAAGGGCTTAGCTATGAGTGTTAATACCGACGAGACATTTGTCCCATCAATATGAAATTAAGAGGTTAATCCGGAATCTATGATACTTTAAACTTTAGTAATCAAAATGAGTGATTGTTTGTCTTAAGTGAAAATTAATAGGAATTAACAATCAATCATTTTGAACACCAGCGCTATGAACGAGAATAATGATATTTTGTAGTAGAAGAGTAAAGAAGTAAAAAATAAATATAATTTTAAATATTGTTAATTCAACAATATTTTTTACCCTTGTTAGTTCTTAGGAACCTGCACATTTAGACCTCATTAATTAATTATTTGTAAAACCGTTTGAATTTTCACATCCAATTACCAAGAAAGTTATTTCTTGTCAAACTGTGATCCCTTTTTAGTTAAATAAACACTAAATCTAGATCTTAATGAAACAGAAAATAGATTTAAGCGATTTTGGGTTAGATTTAAAACGAATAATGGCCATTGTGGATACAATGCTTACGATTCAATTGAAAAAGGATAACGAAAAAAAAAAAAATCATCGTTCGAAAGTGGTTATGTACTTACTTTAAACCTTTTCGTGGCCTGCAAAGTTTCTTTCTCTTCGCTCCCAGGAACCCCCTGTAAACCCAGGAGAAGTTGCAATTCCTGAAAACACATACCATAAGTTCATACAAGATATTTCAAATGTGTATTTGTAAATATTTTACTTAAATTGGAAGGCTAAAAAAAATAATTATATAATGTGACCGGGGGAAAAAAAAACTCCTCAATTATTATAATCTTTTCTACTCAGTGATGCTGACACCTGTCGATTTTGAAGGAATAAAAGGAGACTACATGTTTTCTTACATTTTATTTCTTCATAACCAACCATATAATCATAAATAACTAAATTCGTCTGTTTTTACAATGGCAAAGAAGACAGATATCAACAGGTTTTCTTTCAAATTTACCCAGAATTCTCCTAGTTTGTTCCTTAGAGTGCTTATATTTACTAGTTAAGATTTACCTGATACTGTTTACATACAAATAAATTAAAGCTACCTGAAAGTTTGAAATCCTAAGGTTGCAATGTAGGAGTCATACAATGTCGATTTTGCAAATGATTTATCAGTTCTTTCTGTAGTATTTTAAATATTTAAGTAAAATTGCGATCGCTAGAGTGGAACAGACAAATATATATATATATATATGTATATATATATATATATATATATATATATATATATATATATATAATATTTTGAACGGACCTCATTTTCGTCATATCCTAGGTTGGATAGATGGACATTAGAAGAAATTTTTTTCGAAATTGGCGTAATGAGTAGAACCTCTATAGCTGATTTCCCTTTAAGGATGCTGCCAAAAGTGAAAGCCAGTATTTTAATTAAATCAACATTCTCCCAACTTAGAAAATTTCGTGTTTTGGTACAGGGAATAATAGTAATAGATGGTCGTGCATGAAAAGGCACTTCATGAATTGCATTTATCCATTACATACAACCTAAAGCAGCTTCTGAAAATTGTTGTTTGTCAAATATATATATATATATATATATATATATATATATATATATATATATATATATATATAAGGACCTTTAAATGGTGTTCTTTATAAATAGAGGACAGTGGAAAAGATTGCCGTTTCCCTTCTAACAGCAATTTTCATTTTCGTCACCCTCCAGCGAGTATAGTATAATAACGTAGGATGTCTTCAATGCTCATGACATCACATTTCAGACATTCTCTACTTTCTATGTTACGAAAAACCACCAACTACTTTTTGACGTAACATCTCCTTAATAATCTCAACAATTGATAGCATTCTAGTACAAAAGTCATGTCATGTTTCCATATTCTACCAGAGAGCTGAGAAGAATTATCGGGGATCTAATGCTGCAGACTCGGACATTGAAGCTTCCTATAGACTAGAAGCTATTTATTCGTATATGGCTAAAATGATAGATGTTATCAAACCAAATATTTAATATGACGCAATAGGTTACACTCTTTCGGCAAATATGGTACTCATTCCCAAATGGACGAAAAATGAACAAAACACTGATTTATTATTCTGTTGTTCAAAAACGATTTCATATCTTTTACTATTCCTCCGAATAAATCTGTGCTCTTGTTACTATAGTCCCAAAACATTTAACAGAGATAAGAGTCATAAAAATATTGACCTGCTAGCTGGCTTCTTTTTTTAGCAGGTTTCCCTTAAGATAAATCAGTTATTTAGGTTGTACTCATGACATGATTTACGAAAAATTTCTTCTAAGATCCAGCTATCCTGGAGGGCAAAAATGGGGTCCAACCAAACTTGTGTGTGTGTGTGTGTGTGTGTGAGTGTGTATGATATGTAGGATATATACATATATTTGATATAAGATATATATATATATATTTGACATATGTAAGATACATATTTTTGTTCGTTAACGCTCTAGTGGAGGCAATTTTGGTTTAGTCGTTACCAAACTCAATATACAAGCGTAATAATATTTTCATTAGTAATTCAATTTAATAATAGAATTATCGTGCCAATTCCAGCAACGGAAATTGAATTTAACTAAATATTTGTCTGTCTTTAAGTAGACAAAAAAAAAATGTTAGGGGAGGACTTTTGGCTCTAATAATAATAAAAATTGAAATGTCAATGATAATTTTTTATTTTTTGTTGACGGATCTTACAAAATAATGCAACAAAATTAAACTTCATTTAAGCTGTAATCATTTATAGTTGGACCTTTATCACAAATTTATATTTTTACCAATTAATTTGGAGCACTTTTATCTCATTATCTTAGCGTTCCAGAACAATCCACATTTAGTCATCGTCAAATATCTATACTTCTGCAAGAGGATAAGGAAAAGAAAGCAAAATAAATTTAAGTTGATGTTCTCTTGATTCTGACTTTTATTTTTAAAGATTGCTTTTAGAATCTTTAGATTTCTGCCGAAAGACTATAATGGCGATACTATGTAGTAGAAAGTTAATATTATAGAAAGTAACACATTAAATGCTCTCACTAATCCAATTGGCCTGAAGGATGGCCAGGAGCTTCCATGATTACACGTCGTCAGCCAATGAGAGCGTGACGTCACAATCCACAATCCATCAGCCTGTCATTACAAGATGACATAAATGGTGGAAAAAGTTGTGGAGTTAAATGCTTTCCTTGCATAACATCTCAATCAATTAATTTGAAGCCCCCGCCTTTTTAAGGGAATCATTTAACGCTTTTTAACTCGGAGTTATTCGAAGGAAATGTTTGTTTCTGCGGGATTCGGCCCTCTGATCGATTTCCCAATTGAGGTTAGGTCTATGGCTATTGTGGTTTTAACCGTTCCTGGAGTCCTTGGCGCAGCCACCGCTATTAGAAAGGAATCGAAGGCAACGCTGTGAAATCTGTTATGCTCAAAACTGCGTCCTCAATGAAAACGTGCAGAGTGGCGTAAACTCCAAACTCACCTGTTCTAGTAAACAGCTGGTTAATTACGATTTATGGCCCTACAAAGTACCACAAATTGAAATTGATAATTGGAGACGATAAAACTGTTGAAATTCCCTTAACAATGTTATTCAAGACCGTGAATTATTCCTGAATTGCTAACATTCCTAAAATATTGTTAGTAGTTGCATTTGGTACGTATGCTGAACGGTGAAATGCGTGAACTTGATAATATTCTTTCCAGCTTAGAATTTTATTTTTATACTTTGTATTAGTAATATAGACAATATTTGGAAATGAGCGTTTCGAGCTCAGCTTAAACCACGTTGGCAACAGAATATATATTTTAATTGCTACTTTATTTATGCCTCTTCTTATCCAAAATCTTATGATGCACAGTGTGATAAGAAGGTTACATATACACAGTGTAGTTTACATATTCTCCTCCTAAATAACAACTACTATTAATACTAGGCTAAATAACAACAAAGGTATCATGAAGAATCTAAGTGAATATTCCATCCGGGGCCAAAATCCTTAAGGAGCCAAGTTCCCAGTTAAATATATATAGTATGCTCATCGGCACATGGTTTTCTACACTTCCTGAGTGTCTCTTCTCTAATTAATAATTATAGTATTATTTCTTTTTATATATCGCATAATTTCATGCATCACTTTGTTATTCATTTTGATATTTTGTATTCCGTTAGATGTATTTTGAAAGGTATAGAGAAGACCATTCAATATTCCTAATTGCTCTTTTTGATTATTAAAACAGTATTATTCTAGTATACCATAACGAATTATCGTAAATAATTATCGATGAATACGTGTCAAGTATTGTCTTATAGTTCGTTGACAGGGGCGGGGAAACAGTCCGATTGTCTGAGTATGCTTGTAAAGAGATTTAAGTCAATAGCACTTACTCATTAAACTTCTCTTTGACGATGACAAATGTAAAAAATGTAGCAATAATTGTAGATGTCTTTAAAGAAAATGATCAAGGATCTTACTTACCTTGCCTATTAGAGGCAGTCCTGTTGTGTTGGTTGGAGTTGCTTCATCATTCTTCCTAGTATTTAATAATAAGCCAATGTTCGATTCCTCTTTGGAGAATTTATCACACTTCAAAATAACACAGGATTAATACATTAAATTATTTATTCCATGACTATTAAATTACTTATTAAAACTATGCTTAAGGGTATTCGAGTCTTGTTTTCAGAATGTAAAACTTTTTCTCTGAGTACAATTTTTCTTCTTCTGTAACTGTTATATCTTTGTCAATGTACTAATTTTGGTACAGAGTAAAAAACATTTGGGATTGAGTCTGTTTCTGATAATAATCATACCACAAGCAGCTTTCACATTTTCGTTTTATTCTTCAAGAGCTTTATCAGTTCTTGGAAAGGAAAATTCTGAATTTGATTGGCACGAACCCCCCTCCCCTTTTTCTTGTATTACATTGAACATGAGGCAAGAAACCATTCTGTTATCTCTAAATATTTCCTGTCATAAAGATTGATTTCTGTCATACCGAATTGCAATGAGATTTTACTGAACTCTTGACCAACACGAATGGACTATAAAAAAGTTACAAAGATCTTGCTATTTCAGATTAACGACCCCGAGGATTATCTTCAACCAAGTGTTATTGTTATTTAATAAAGTCCACATTGTCCTACTAAGGCTAATTGGGACGGGGTATCTACAGCATAGCACCATCTTCTAGCCAGAGTGGGACTAAGGATTTTATTTAATGAGATCGTCATTAAATCAATTCCTATTGCCCAGGTGAGAATCGAACTCACGACTCTAGGATTACCGAGTGAGATTAAGACCAACACCTTAACTCACACGACTAACCTGAGCCCCATTCAGCCAAGTGTAACGGAGCTATTTATGTTAGAACTCTGCCCAGAATATGAATTCTTTAAGATTAGCCCTTTTACAATAAGGGACATCATTGATATGGTTTTCAAATAATAGGGTTAATTTGGATTAGAAAGAGAATGATACTATTGAAGGGGAAATATAAAGAATTAAAGCACAGCCTTTTTTACATCGGTTAATACGATTATGTCCTCAAATGTAGGAGGCAGTGGAAAACCCGTGAAATGACTTCGGTAATTTAGTAGAATAGTTTCCGCCCTCGGAGTTACACCACTCTTCTTTATGTTCACCACTTGCATTCTTCTTCAGATAGGAAATGCCAGAATTGGTTAAATTGACTATGGAGTTTTCATATTATATATGTGCGTGAAATATTGGCAGGTCTGTAGCATATATTAAGTTCTCAAAACTTTTTTTTCGATTTAAAAAAGGTCAATAATGGTCAAGAGAAATTTAATTCAGGAATGACAAAACCGAAAGACTTTTCAATTTGACTTCTTTTTTTAAGGAAAGAAATATCAGTAAACTGTATATTAAACCAAAAAAGCCACCCAAAAGTAAACTCCGAAGTAACCTTCAAGGAAATTCAAGTTTTTTTTAATCTAATCTACTGATTTGAAGAACGAAGTATAGTCAATGCTGTCATAGGAACTGAAGACAATGATAAAACTTCATTTTTAAAGAAATCTTGTCATTTCTAAACTGATTGCTCTTATTCATTGCTGAATTATGGTCACTACTTTATATTTTTTTAAAAATTGAAAAAATAATATTATGTATTTTTTATTCAACCAATTTATTTGTTCTTACCTTTGTAAACGGCGATACTTTCAGTGGAATCTCTGCCGCGCTGTTCCCTTTGGAACTTGATTCAGCAATGGCGTCCTGGAATTCTTCTTCAGAGTGCACATCTCTCGAGCAAGGACGAAACTATCGCCACAAAAATTAAACATATATAATCAAAATAATTGACACCTTAGAATAAATTTAAAAATGACTTGAGCACTAGATAATATCCTTCGTGTCATGGCAATCTAGGTTCAAGGATTACGCAGACAGCCAGTGATTTCACAGTTCGCGAGTAGATCTGGGACAAAAATTCAAAATCACGATTTTTCATAACTTCCTAATTTAAAGAAGTCGCTGCAAAAGAAGTTCACGGAATGACTATTGAGTTAAAAAATATATAGATAATTCAAATCGTTTTCAACTATTATTTACTTTTCCACACTCAGAAATAGTTTTTGCAAAAACGTTGAAGACCCTTTTATAGGTAAAACGTTACACTTTTGTCGAGTCCTCTGAGGTGAAATGGTTTGCTATTAAACAAAGGGAAGGACCAAGGGCGAATACATATTTTTGATTGTGATAGGCTTGACTCACAAAACCCTCAACTATAGGTTCTTGATCTG
This sequence comes from Riptortus pedestris, assembly GCA_019009955.1. Taxonomy (NCBI): domain Eukaryota; kingdom Metazoa; phylum Arthropoda; class Insecta; order Hemiptera; family Alydidae; genus Riptortus; species Riptortus pedestris. The sequence continues at coordinate 81,530,540 of CM032232.1, forward strand.
AACTTTATTTCGCACTATTTACTTTAAGTACTTAAATATTATTAGTACAATATATTTAAGGTTAGTCCCAGGACTGCGATCAAGCAACAGTAACAGACCCCTAACTATCCCTATGGACATGAAGACCGCTGTATCAGAAATATAGAGAAAATCAGAAGAAAAGTTCGCCCTCAGAGTAAGTCTACGAAATCAAATATGCTTATGATGTTATATTAGTCATAAACTGTTTTATTATGCCTACTAAGTATTACATCTACTATGGACGAAAATGTGAGGAGGGAACAATATAATGTCAATAACAGAATAAATGTTATATAAGGAATTCAAAAATTCAAGAAAATATATAGAGCACCTGGAGTGTTACAATGAAGTTTTGCAATGTGTTAAGTTTCTAGAATTTTGAAAATTCGAAATACCTCCGTTGCTATACGTCGGATCGGGACATTTAAAAAAAGTCCGACACGCAGGGGCTGCGTAAACTAAGCAGATTTCCCACAAGAACTTTTACAATAGAGAAATCTGCCTAATAATAACAGTAGTAGTAAGGGATCTCTAAACCTATTCACGAGGGACGAATAGTTACGAAAACGGCCGCACTAGCTCTCGGCGGATAGTCTCGAACATAACCGACTCCTGCCGACCACACACACAATACAAATGCAAATATCTCGGTTAATATTCAAGATAGAGAATAAATACATAGAACAATATTTATAGTAAATGTAATTTGCAAGAAGATTGATCTTATACAATTTTTCAATCCGACGAATAATAACGGAAATATTTTGAATTTTCAAAAATCCCCCTCTAAACCCCCCCCACTGGTCCGATTTCAGCCATTAACGAACTTGATCTTTCTTTTTACATAAAACGATTAAATATGAAGTTTGGTAACGATCAAACAAAAATTGCGACCACTAGAGCGTTGAGACACACACATATATATATATATATATATATATATATATATATATATATATATAATTTTGAACGGACCTCATTTTCGTCATCTACTAGGTAGGATCGATGGACATTTGAAGAATTTTTTCGAAAATCGTGTCATGAGTACGACCTCAATAGTTGATTTCCCTTGAGGGGAATGTGCTAAAAGTAATCTTATTGCAAATTAATTGTACTATAAATGCTGTTGTATACATTTATTCTCTATTTTGAATATTAACCAAGGTATTTGAAATTTTTCAATTTTCAGCCTTCAGCAAATCCCCACTTCTGCTCAATCACATAAAGAATACTCAGTTATTCTTCTTATTCTGGGTCCAATATTTTTAAAAATATGCTTCATATTTTTATTCGTAACCCCTGCCATAAAATATGAAGAATACTCTGTTATATAATAAACCATTTTATTTGAAGCTTAAATACCAAATATGGTTTTCAAGAGATCTTTATTATACGAGATACATGCAAACATGTCCTGTTAATCCCACCCTCCGTCATAAGTGGCTACTAAAATTTTAGTGATTGAGATAAAAATTATTCGGATTCTGATATAGTAAATAGTTTTCAGTAAAATTAATGATATATTCAGGTATATTTCAGTAATTGTTTTTCTTTCCGGTGAAGAATATTTCTATGTATCTGTACAGCTCTGAGAGATTGGCAGACTGTTTGTTTAAAATTCAGACGCTTTCCGTTTGGAGGTTATTAAAATTGACTGAAAGATTTCTCATTACCATTAACAGAATGTAGATTTATCTTTTGCAATACCTCAGGAGGGAAATGTGCTTAGTTTACGCAGTACCTGCGTGACGGACTTTCATTTATGTTTGACTGAAGTTGAAGAAAATTAATATATGCTGTGTGTTAGTATGTATGCTCGGCAGCATGGAGAAGAGCATCAAAATGGTGTGTATGAATTAGGTTATATAGCGTGCAAGGCAGTATATCTGGTGTCCTTTGTTGCGGTACCCTACACACAGACAATTACGCACCGTTACTCTACCCACAACTCAGCCTTACTACCTCTTTAAACGTACCGCTTTAATGTCTTCAAAACCATAACATTAATCATACACAGACCAATAGAAAGTTTGATTGAATCTGACGACACAGAAAGGAACCATTGAATATTATTGGTCTTTGGCTCTGCCTGTACTTCAATACTATTGCGATGAACTTCCTTTAAGCGATACAAATCTCAGCAAGTGACGGCTCCCCATTATGCGGTCAATATATGTATTTTATAAGGTAAACGATACGTTCGTAATACTTTCTTCATGAAAGGTCTTACTTTGAATTCAGATATTGTTAATAATGATGACAAAAAATATACACGATATTCTTATTTTACTTTTACAGATATTCAAAATTTATGAATATTTAAATACTTACTAACTGAAGATAGCCCACAGATTCCCATAATACTCGAACATTTAAAAGACATTAACATGTACTCACTAATTTAAAAGTATTACATTTTAAAATTGAAATTATTTTAAAAATAACTGGTTAACTATAATTTCTTACTATATATAAATATATATATATATATATATATGTGTGTGTGTGTGTGTGTGTGTGTGTGTGTGTGTTGTGTGTATGTTTGTTCATGTTTGCATGCGTTTGTGTAAATGTGTGTGACAAAAGTGTGAGCATAAGAATGTGAATGTTCAAGATATTAGATAATTAATCTAAGAATTTCATTTATGTACATACTAATTTTTATTTACTTGTTTTTAGTTTTAATTTTAGCAATTGAATATATATATATATATATATATATATATATATATATATATATATATATAACTGTTTTCGTAATTTATTAGTCATTATTGTTTTTAATTATCAGGTTTCTTTATAACATATTTTTGGTTTTAGAATTTAATGTTCGTTTTCGATTTTCTTTTTTGTTGATTCGAGTTGTTTTGTTTCTTTTGTTTTGCGTTTTTAGTCTGTCTTGTTCTAATAGTAGTGTTTAATTTTTTCTGTTACTGTTTTACATATTTTTATTTATATTTGTTCTTTTTTTATGAGCAATAAATAAATATTATATTTTCAAATTGAACAAATTCACAAGAAGGAGGTGATAAATTATTGTGATATTTTGCAACGAAACGCATGCCAATCAGAATACAATGTATGAAAAATAACTCAACAATTAAGAAGAATATATCACCTCTTTTTGTTCACTACAATATACACTAAGGCCTACCCTTCAAGTCTAAGTTGCTAATAAACTCCCATTTATTCACTCCCGGCATTTGAAATTTTTTGTTTGCCATTTTGACCGGGAAATTCCCATCCTTGTGGACAAAATCGTTATTTCAGCAATTTTCAATTCAGCACAGCAACAATTTGATCAATTCAACCCCTAACACTTTTAATCATGATTTCATGATAATTAACGTACAATAAATTTAAGCCCTTGAATATAAAATATCAAAATATAATATCAAAAGTAGTAATATCTTACATAGCTCAATGCCTCAAAATTTAATTTACTTACAGATATCTCTGGACATTCGCAGAAGTCATCTCCGCAATCTGATAATATTTCTAAGTCACAACTGTTGTTCTGTTGGGCGTCTTGTTCCAACTCTATCTGTAAAAATGCAAAACTTTATATCAGTTGATGAATCGAAGAAAGTAGTACTTTTTTTTGTGTGTATGACGCCCTGAATTGGTGCACTGAAGATTGAATAACAATGATTTGATAAGAGGCGTGCAACCTTTGTAGTTTGACAAGATGATCAAAAGAGACTCCCCTAGCCCACCCAATCAGAAAAAAAAAAATATGCCAAACCCCACGAAAAATAAGGCGAGAAGGGGAGAAAATGGGGCCTCAATGCTCACAAAATCCCACAAAAAATGTTCTGCGAGCATTAAAAAAGCATTCTTAATATTCCTGGACTCTAAAAATGAAGATCTATCCCTAAAAGCCCGATGCATTTCAATAGGTCGTGTATGTTTTTTAAGCAGGTTTTTTTAAAGTTAAATGAGCTTGGCAAGATTTTTAGAACCTTTATTCAAATGGCCATACATGCTGATTACTAGTTAACCAAAATTAGGACCATTCATAATTTACACACACATTTTCTGTCGACGCGTTGTTATCTCTTCTTTTTTTTTAATTTGTGATACAAAACTGAATATTCTGGTCAGGTTCGATGACCGAAATTTTGAATGTGTGGCATCTCGATTGATATACATTTAATTGCAACCGTAAAACCAACACAATCGAGTCATTTATTTTAAATGAATATAAAATAATGTACATCAAACTAATTTATAGTCCGAAAATTTTTCTTGTAATAAAATATATACTTGTCAATAATTTCTTAATCATTGTTGATAAGTGATTTCCCATAAGGGCTAAAAAGTAAACTGATTTTCCACTGAAAAAACATGCTGATATGCCTACCTATGGAATTGAAATTTAAGATGGACTTGAGTCACAGTGTTACTTGTGAAAATCACATGAGTGGGGGTTTGCTGAAGACTGAAAACTCAAAAAACGTCCTGCATGCCTGTAGCTGTGTAAATATCGTTTTTTTTCTAGATTTAAAGGAGTTTGTAAATTATTTTTCTTTCTTCTTAATCATAACTAAATCGTTAGCGTCACCCAGGCTAGAAAGAGGTGATAACCTGTAGGTGACATCTTCAATTAACAATAATATCATAAAGTGGACGTCAATAACTAACATCTTCTCAGGCATCTCCAAGGCGAGGAAAAATATGGGTGTTGTGCAAGAATGATAAGTAAACAGCTAGCTAATAGAAGGCTGTCGAAATCCTTTCACGTCCAGATGACAATGTCATAACAACATGTTGACAGGCGGAAGTGAAAGCGGTAGCAAACATCACGGCTATTGCTGCTATGGGGAAGAATCCAGCCACGGCTCAACACAACTAATGGCAGTCGATACATGCCGCAGAGGTACGCCTCCAACATGGCAAGAATGTCTAATGATGTATACGCTAGCAGAGGAATGCGGCCTTCCAATCCATGAGAACTAAGATTTGATCTCATCTAACATTGCCATCTCCCTCCCCCGTTTAAGGTTTATATTATTTTTTTTTAATCTCAGTTTGAAGGCCAATGCTGAGAGTAAGAGTTTGTCCAAAATCAGTAATGTTCCGACTAATATATAAATTTTGGTAATCTCATTGAGTGTGCGTGTGTATGTATTATTGAAGGATCCGCATTTCTGTGGACATTTCTAGGGGTTTTATACCTCAACCACTGATTTCGATTTCGTGAAAAAGTTATATATATATTTCAAAATAAGGCAGATAATACTGTTGACCAATAACAGTAGCAATTGCGAAAATAAATATAACCAAACACGATAAAATGTTCTATTGTAGCAACGCTTGTAAAGAATAGCTGCAAGAAATTGTTTGCATCGCTTAAACATATCTATAGCTGACAGTTGTATTGATCCTACGATCATCGATTAAATTTTGAGATATATGTTTGGAATATGAAAAACCGGACTTTGATGTATTTTTTTTTTGCAGTGGGCTACTTAAAAAAATAGAAAGTGCTCTAACTTCTTTGTAATATTCTAAATGACTTAAAAAAAAAAAAAAAATCTTCAAAACAAATGTTCTTTAATTAGTGAGTCCAACAGAAAATGAGAAAGTTTGATTAAAGCAACATTGTGAAATCAAAAGATTATTGTTTTAATTTATTTGTTAGCGATTTATGTAAATTTCATACACGTAAGGTAGATTGCAGGAGGTTTACTGTAGTTAAACCTCTTCTTTAAAGAAATGAAGTATATTTTGATAAGGGCTTAGTTCTGTGAATTTAAAAAAAAAAAAGTATATCCCTTGTCCATGCACTAATCGAACCAGTGCTTAAATACTCAACCAGACTATTCAGGGAAACGATTGAAAACTCCAAGTGAGCTATTCTAAGAAGGTGTAAACTTGACAAATTTCTCACGCGAACGAACAATACACAAGTACGAATTGTCGTACTTGTGTATGGTTGTGATAAGAATGTATAGATTGCTATACATTCTTATCACAACTTCTACTATCGACCATCCTATGGTATATGACTAGCAAAGCAAGCATTAAACACCCTATGGTATGTCCTATGTCAGGTATGGGTAACCTTTGACATGTTGCTGGCCAAACTTTAGTATGCAAATTCGTTCGCGGACCGCTTTTACAATAAGTAGTATTCAAATTTTTTAACGATAGATATCAGACATGAAATTATACGACAACGTAATTATAATATAATTTATTAAAATAACAAAACGAAATTGGTAAAACATTATAAATCCTAAAATTTGTAATTATTACAAATAACGAAAGTTAAATAAAGCGAAATCTATGAGATACTTGAGCTTGAATTTGGGAAACTAATCCGTCGGTGTTTGGATTAACTACACTAATACAAAGACGAAAAGAATTTTCCAAATTATCGACAGTCTGCCTTGTACGATGTTTTGATAAATTAACTTTCATCATTGAAAAGAACTGTTCGCATTTATAAGTACTGCCAAACGCAAAAATCTCTCACCTTCCTCATTTGGAGTAAGTAGTGTAATATTTTAGTTTAATTGGGTTTTTCAGAAGTCTCACTGGCCTGATCTCACCATCCCGCGGGCCGGTGGTTGCCCACATAAGTCGTATGTAGTCAAACAGTACTCAGAAATTCTTAGTGTTTTCTAGGGAAGTTTTAAAAAATTGGAACTAAAACATTTAACTCTCAATGCCCATTAAGTCTACTTCTTTTCAATTTGGCGATGCTTGGTAGCTGCCTTGTCTAGAAGCGGCCTTCCTCTAGAAGAGAGATTTCGCCATGACTATGGTTGATATGGAGATATTCAGAGCGTAGAACTAGCATCCGGACAGACACGGTGCTCGGCCCCGCACGACCCGTTGTGGATATCTGCAATTACTCAACTCCTCTACCTGGGTGAGAGTTTACATTCATATCATGTCATTGGCATAATGACCGTCCATCCCTATGTCGGGTGGAGCTCTCTCACGCCCAGATGAAAGTCTTGTCCGCTAAAACCAATCTACGGTTATATCTCTCTTTTATTATCGCTCTCTTCTGGGTCACTGAGCGAAATGCGGGAATAATAAGTGGAACTTGTATTTGACTAATTTTGAGAATTTTAAATGGGAATCACTATTACAGTGTGTTCATTATTTCAGAAGGTGAATCGTCGGAGATGACTCCATTAATTCAGGATTACCTCTACTACGGCTCATCACTGTTAAATAAGCCATTCTCTTTTAAATATAAGCGAAGTTGGATGTTATTATATATATTTTTTTACAGAATAACTTTGTAATAATGGAAATATTATTTTAACTGTGATTTATTATATAACTAATAAGGGGCTCAGGTTAGCTATGTGAGTTAAAGCGTTGACTTTAATCTCACATGGTAAACCTAGAGTGGCGAGTTTAATTCCCGCCTGGGCAATAGGAATTTATTTAGTGACGGAATTTATTAAATAAAATTCTTAGTGCCGCCCTGGCTAGAAAAGGGAGGTAACCTGTAGATAACCAATCCCAATTAACCTTAGTTGCAAAATGTGGACGTTAATAAATAATTTAATTTAATTTTATAACTAATGAAAACCATGATTGATTTCATTTTTATTTTCTGATCCCCGAACAATGTCCCACATAAGAATGATCGTCAAATAGCGGTGTTACTTCTCCATAAAAATTCCGAAAAAATGTAAAACTCCATTTAGTTATAATCTTCCAATACCAGAGAAACCTTTGACAACAGAAGTTGAAATTCAAAATGCTTTATATCCAAACAAAATAATATATAAGCTGTTTTTTTCCGTTGTGGAAATATTCGACAAAAACTATTACAACGAATATATTGGTAGTCCTTCACGTTTTGATGCTGGTAGTGGACATTATCAGAATTTTTCAGGAGGACCAGATGCTTCTATGACCTCGACTTAAAAGTCTAGGTTCTATAAGTCTCTTCCGAAAAGCGAAAAGGAAAGGGTCATCAGACGAACAATTATACACGGGAGAGAAAAGCTGATTCTGGCCAAGTAACTCTGGAAGAGTGTTCCCCTGAGGTCGGGGGGCATGACCCCTGGCATGATATTAGGAGCTGCGATAAAGTAGCCCACTACTTTCCTTACTACAGAGTACTCTAGCCATAGTACCACGAATTTCATGAAATTCAGCAACATCGCTTTGGACTCCTAGACAAACCACTCCTCTCCTATAAAACTACTGGAATAGACAATCATTAAACATATCAAAACCTTAATTTCTTCCCTATTTGATCCCCCCTCAAGGGGACCAAGTTGATAACTGGTTGAAGCACCAGGCAGCAATAGATTCGAAATATCTACTAGGTTGAAAGACTTTAACCATTAATAAAGTACTCTTATATAGCCTGAAGTTAATGCGTTGATTTTAATGTCTTCAATAACTCTTATTCGTAGGTCGCCAATTGCAATGGGAAATTAGAAATTTAAATGGTGAACTCTCTACTTATTAATCCCTAGTCAACCATTCCACTAGGAAGGTGTAAAAATGACGTATTGCAATATTAATCAAGCGGTGATGATTAGAAAAAACTGTGTCCTTTATAACACCGGTCATATAAGACTAATGTCTTACAAAATGTTATTTTTTGCGTCCACTTTGTGCTATTGAGGCTACTTAGGGCGAGCTATCTACAGGTTGATATTCTCCTCTAGCGAGGATGGCTATATATATTCTTTCAGAAAATAGTAAATGTGTTTATAAGTTGTACATACTTTATTATTTTCTTCATTGGTTTTGTCAGGCTTGTTCATGACTCGGAAATTTTATGCGAATAGCCAACATCCTGAAAGGTAATAGAATGTAAACGGTCAAGACAGATGGCAGGATATTTTTATTTTAAATAATAATATTTATTTTTTTAAAAAATGAATGTCTATCAATAACGAAATTATCCAAGTATCTTCGTGACGTAAAGGCTGTAAACGATTAAAATACCGTTCAATAACATAACTGTATATAGGAATACGATAATTAACTAATTTTGTTGATGGTAACGTAATATTCTACAATTGTTGTTCTGAGTTATTAAACTCGAATACTACTACTGATAATAATAATAATGATAACACATTCCTACCCGTTTCACTCTAGCAATAAGCTAGTATACCATGTAACCTCCTATTTCAAGCCTAAATACCGAGTATTGTTTTTATGTAATCTTCACTATGTGAGGTACAAAGGCCAATATAGTGACGTGTCGTCACCAATTAACACTATACTATATAGCCGGGATTCACAATGTGGTCTACATGAACCCCATTTGGTCGAAATCGGTTTCTCGGGGGTCGTTTTGGAAGACAACGAGGTTTAAAATGGAGCTCTACTAATTAACATAAGTTCTCATTTGAAACTTTAAAGGCACTGTATAACTTGTGTTACATGCACCAACTTTTTATAAGAATAACTAATATTTTAGTAGGAAGTACCATTGTTGTACTTTAAAAAAAACTCTCAAGTCAATAAACGTGCACAAGTTCGTACATGATGAAAACCTCAGCAAGTTATTTTTATATCTTTACTTTGCGATTTAGTTATTAATTACACTTGATATTTACTAAATCATTTTTTTTTTTCATTTTTATGAGAAAATGATTCAAATTTACTCACATAACCAACTGCAAAGCTTTAAATAATTAAGTATTTGGTATCAGTTGGAAAAAAAAAAAATTGAGATAGGATTTTTAAATTAATTTGGGTACGGAGGGTCTGATGTATGAGTTCATTTTGGAAAAGGGGTCTCTTGCTCAATGAAGTTTGGGAATCCCTGCACTAGTGCCATTAATTTTTAAGAACGCGATTTTCATAAAATGTATTCAAATTTTCATCGACCCTACCTTGGAAATTACGGAAGTTCTTCTTCTAATAAATAATATTTTATATTATGCAACTTCCATTTATCCACTTTTCTGATTATTTGAACAACCGGATTAAGTCATTTTTAACCTCACACTCATTCACTTTCTTTTTCCTAGTCGTGTTTTCTTTTATTTGTTTAATGTTCCATGAAACTTCCCTGAATTACATTTAACTACCCAGACCGTTCCTCATATTCGATTTCCAGAATTAAACTAACATAGATAATGATTCCTCTTTTCAAAAGAATCCTACCCATGAAAAATACTAATAATAGTATCATACAAAAAGTCCGTCACGCAGGGGCCAACTGAAACGGCTTCTGAATTGTAAGAATAATTTATATTTTAATAACTCAAATTTTAGTAGTCCAAGAACTAAAGAAGCGGGGGGGGGGCGGATGAACAGAACGAATTTGCATAAATCTCACAAAGTAAGGAAGTTAAGGTAAGGTTAGAAACGACAGGTTAGAAGAAGCTTCCATCTGAGCCGAGCAATGAGTGGAATGGCCGACCTAATCCGAACTATACCCGACCACAGACTTCATAAAAATGTTTGGGGACACCCTGTATATATATATATATAGATCTATCTATCTATATATTTGTCTGTTGCCGCTCTAGCGGTCGCAATTTTTGTTTGATCGTACCCAAACTCGATATTTAGTCATTTTATGTAAAAAGAAAGACTAAGTTCGTTACAGGCTGAAATATATATATATATATATATAGATATATATATATATATATATATATATATATATATATATATATATTTGTCTGTTAACGCTCTAACGGTCGGAAATCTGCTTAGTTTACGCAGCCCCTGCGTGACGGACTTTTTATTTCTCTCGAAATACAATAAGATACCTAAGTAACTACGACTAGAAATATAAGCTGGATTTATGATTCTTGGTGATAAAAGTAACCTTAAGGGAAGAGTATTCATTGATGAAATTACAACAAGCATTATGTCTACTTCCTCTATGATATAAAACTTTACTTCTTTCAACATTTACACGTGTACTTATTCTCTACATCTCACAGCTTCTTGGAGTCTCCTATCAGCTATTAGAAGAATGCTGTCTGCATTTAGAAGTGACTGTCTTAGGATAATTCTAATATGCCGTTTCTAATGTTATCAATGTTAGACGTTAAATCATGAAATACATTAAGACGTCCAGAATTGCTTTCTTAACTACCGGCACATTCCGATAATAGTTTTTATTAAACACTAAAATTATATAAAAAATTTCATTTTGTGCTCAATATTGCATATGTATCAATTTTCGAATGCCACGAAAAGTTTGAATGCCAAGGGGCGTCCGTGTGTGTGTGTGTGTGTGTGTGTGTGTGTGTGTGTGTGTGTGTGTGTGTTTGTGTGTGTGTGTGTGTGTGTGTGTGTGTGTGTGAGAGAGAGAGAGAGAGAGAGAGAGAGAGAGAGAGAGAGAGAGAGAGAGAGAGAGAGAGAGAGAGAGAGAGAGAGAGAGAGAGAGAGAGAGAGAGAGAGAGAGAGAGAGAGAGAGAGAAGGAGAGGAAAGGGAGGGAGGGAAAGGGAAGCAGAAGCCATGAACTGGCATAGGTCGAGGCCCTTTCCAAGCCATTGGAGCGTAGGAATTTCGCTGAGAGGAATCAGAGTCTTCCAACTTGAGGAGGATCCGCAATCTCTTTGGACTCTCGTTTTCATCTGGCATCATCATCACTTCCCAATTTTTTATTGCTAACCATACATAAATCAAAAGATAGTATTATTTAAAGCTCCAGGAAAGGGGCTAACACCTGTATACAGATAAAGATGACAGTCTTGGACTCCGTTAATGAGAAACGTTGAAGATTGACTAGAAGAACCCAGGAATTATTTACTGACCTGCCTGTTAGCACGAATCTTAAAGACCGACCCACCACTAACTTTCTTCACCATTGCTGTTCCTAGCGAGGCTTCCGGATACCCAAACTAAGTACAATGCCGGGTCATTAAGCAGTTTCCTCGTTACTCCTGGTTTTCCATAAAGCATTTTCTTGAGCAGACTGATTGCTTCTATTCTTTCATCATGTTCCTATCAACACTTTTATGATACCAGAGATGTCAGTTTGGCCATACGATTCTTTTACTTCGACTTTTGAGCAGTTAACTTCGATGCTCTTCATTCCCAGGCCCCCAGCTCTTGTTTAATTTTGCGGGAGTCTTCGATAAAATGCCACACTTGATAACAGTTCCAATCACCGTTTTGTATATCATTAGACTCACTTTACGGTGAGTTTCAGGAATCGAAGACATTTTAGTAGGGCATAGAAATATATGGTCCCTTCAATCATTCTAGCCCTTATATGTACCTCTATGTTATTGGTTGCCCTTACATAAATGATGAACAAATAGGAAACGTTCATGTCAGAACATAAGAATCCTCTGTCTCTTCTATGCTATGTATGAGTGCTCGGGTACTTCGCATCTAATTTTATACTGAACTATAACCCATGCGCTCCTCGAGAAAGTAATAGCCCACCGCCCGATGTCAATATACATCAACAGCAATACCGGTAAATATCATATATTCTGTGGACCTATATTACATAGTACTACATTCCTCGGATTGTCATTTCAGGAAGGAAGTTAAGACTGAAGTAAAAATGTATCTCCTTGCCTCAGACCCCTAATAACCTCAAAATAATGTCAGACGATTACCCCAGTTTAGAAACTAAAAGAAACCAATTGTAATTTGATAACCTTCCATTACCGCCAGCGCCTTCGATGCTTGTTTCAAAATATGGATTTGTAGGTATAACGAGTTTTTCGGTAACACTTAGGGTGGATTTGTCCACAGAGTATGAGTATGTTATTCACTGAAGCATTAACAATACATTTAATGTTAGTCGCCCAAATTTTTACTTTAGCCAAGCGCTTTTAACATCACATTTTTTTAGCAAGTTCTATTCCTACCTAGATTAGCGAACACATGGAAATCCACGACTGTAAGAACGGTTTTGCCGGGCATCATCGCATTGCGTGGACAATGGGGAAAAAAGTACAGGGGTATGAAAACCGGAATTCATGGAGCAGAGTATTACACGCTCCAACAAAGAGTTGTTTAAGACCTAACCCACTTTTGGGAACTAATCCCTATTCGATATGGTCATATAGGTTACTAAATCATATTCATTCAACCATCACTCAGTTTTTTAATGTTGGACAACTCCTTACCAAAGCATCATTACAAATAATCAATAAATTACGTCTAAAGTTATTATAAATGAACTCGCCTAGTTTTGTCTTTCTAACGGTTTTTCATATATCAAGGAAAAAAAAAGATTTTTTCTTTTTGATTCTCTAATGTTTTCTCCTATTCTCCTCAGAAAATGACAATTTTCTTCAAATGACAATTTTCTTCAAATGACAATTTAAATAATCGCGAGAACTAAAAACTCATTTTAAATTTAGAAGATTTATTATTTAATTTGAACGTTATACATTGTAGGATGAACGATTAAAAACAAACATTACTTTATACCTAATATCGTATATAATGAGAGGGATTTTGAAAATTCAAAATATCTCCGTCATTACGCGTCTGATAAAAAAATTTAATAGAGTCAGTTTTATTGCAAAAGTAATGTTCTATAAATATTATTTTAGACATATTTTCTCTATACTAAATATTAACCGAAATATTTCCATATTTTAGTTCTCGGCCATTTGTAAACCCCCCACTGCTAGTCATGTCATATTAATATACTGTTATGTCATGATCCACTTCATTCCAATGTTAAATATAAAATACGGGTTTCATTGAACTTTAATTTTGTGAGATACATGCAAATACGTTATATAATGACATCAATTAAGACTTCTCGTTCTTTACTTGTAAATGCTTATTTGATTCATACCATAATCGATATTTAATCGCTTCAGTCAACACTATAGATCATAATTGCTATTGATGGAAATCGGACTTGGAATTGTGGGGGATTAGAGGGAGTGATTGGAAAATGCAAAATATCTCCGATATTATAAGTCGGATCCTTAAATGTTTAGATCCAATCTTGTTATACTATTGATGCTCTACAATTGTTGTTTTGTGCATTATTTTGTAACTAAAGTATTAAGCGAGTTATTCGTACAATCATGTATACTGCCTTCAGTAACCCCCCCCCCTTCGTAATCATCGGTCATTTACATATAAATAGAGAATATGTGGTGAGGTAAGATTAGAAAGTGTGATATATACCAGCAGGTGGGAAATCTGTTTAGTTTACGCAGCCCCTGCGTGACGGACGTTTGAAATCATGCCATGATTCCCTAGGAAATACATACCCGTATAACAACAATTCCGTCAGGTCCCAAAAGTTGCGACTACTAGACATAGTCTAGTGCACAATTAACTATCATTTTTATTTATTTATTTACATTCGCTCCAGGGTACTTACAATCTCTTATGAATATCCTTCTTTTTTGTGTAAAGTTGTCTTTCACTTTCTTCTTTTTTTAAACTAATCACCGTTGAAAAATATATCATGTTCGTTTATTTTGCTCCATAATTTTGAAACATCTGTGCTGGTTCATAGAAACCCTTTCACTAAAAATCCACCTGCTTTTTTATCAGATAAAGCAACCAAGACAAAAATAATACTTAGTGAATTTAGTACATTAAAGTTAAAGAACATTAAATAGAAGCTTCCATTATATTAAGTAAAATACTTATCTGAATGCTACTTTTGCTCAAGATCAAATAACTAACTCAATATAATATAACCTTTATTTTAATATTATCTTTGCATTTCATTCTCAAATTAGTTATGAGAGTAGTTACGCAGATATGAATAAAGTCCGTCACGCAGGGGCTGCGTAAACTAAGCAGATGTCCCGCGTGAAGTTTAACAATAAATAAACCTACATACCGGTAACACAACAACACTGAATATTAAGTGAATAAATAATAGCGATAATAAGAAACCTCTAGATGGAGAGCACCTGAAATGTAACCATCAGTTCTACCAACTTCTTACCGGAAAGAAAAAACAATTACTGTAATATATCTGAATATAACGTATTAGTTTGATTGGAAACTATTTACTATATCTACTACGGTAATTTCTAATGAATCAGAATAATTCTTATCACAATCAATTAAATTTAAGTAGTCCAAAAACTTAGGAGGGGGGGGGGTTCACCAGAACATATTTGCGTGTATCTCGTATAACAAATGTCTCTTGAAAAAAATATTTGGTATTTAAGCTTCGAATGATGTTTTATTACATAACAGAGTATTGTTTATGTAACATGAGTAGAATTGAGGGTTTGATGAAGGCTGAAAAATGCAAATATCTCGGTTAATATTGAAGATAGAGAATAAGTGTATATAACAATATTTATAGTAAATTTAATTTGCAATAAGATTAGTTCTATATACTTTTTCAATTGGACGTATAGTAACGGAGATAATTCAATTTTCAAAAATTCCCCCTCCCACTGGTCCAATTTCAGCTATTAACGAACATTGCATGCATCTCACTCAGTATAAGTTCAATAAGGAGAATATTTGGTATCTATTTATAATTCGAATAAAGTGGTTCATGATATAACAACTTACTGCTAATATGGCATGAGTGAGAATGGGGTTTACTGAAGGTTAAAAAAAGAAAAGATTAGTTACATATAATTTTTCGATCCGAGTTTATAACGGAGATATTTCGAAATCCCTCCTCTAACCCACCTCCTCGAATTCAGCCATTAAAGAACTTGATATTTATTATTACATAAAACGTTTAAATATCGACTTTGGCAACGATCAAACGAACGAAATCCAGAGTGGTAACTGTCATATATATATATATATATATATATATATATATATATATATATATATATATATATATATATATATATATATACTAGCTCAGATACCCG
This sequence comes from Riptortus pedestris, assembly GCA_019009955.1. Taxonomy (NCBI): domain Eukaryota; kingdom Metazoa; phylum Arthropoda; class Insecta; order Hemiptera; family Alydidae; genus Riptortus; species Riptortus pedestris. Next base: position 81,546,317 of record CM032232.1, read on the forward strand.
GCTTCGCCCGGGAATTGATTTGAGGCTGAATGGTGATGGTATTTTTTTTGGCAAGGCTTTACTTTGCACAATATTTTGACATTTTCCCGTCCCAGTTTTTAGGGTTAATACCCGTTGTTGGCATTTGTTAATAATAAAATTAATTTTTTATGTAAGTCTTCACTGTCCTCCAAATTATCATTTTTCTCGTTTCCTGTGCATTATGCATAGATTTCAGCTATTAAGGTCAAAATATCAACATTGGTTTGAATTAATTTTTCCAGCTGAGGTACCTGATAGTTCAAATAGGAATGAATTGTTGAGCATTTCAATATTTCTACGCAAATTACTTGCTCCATACATTGTTCCTGGAGAAATGTATAAAAAAAAAAAAAGTTAATCTAAATAACAAAGTAAACAACTTTTGTTGTATGCATGTTTGTCGAAAAACAAATAGACAATGAAATATCGCGAATTTTTATTTCAGGCCTCCCTTATAACCCCCACTCCCGTTCAAACCTAAAAATTTTAATATAGCTTATAATCATGGAAGAATTAATGCTAATTGACATACCGAGTTTTGTTAAGTTCGGTTCAATCGTTAGCGCCCAATAAAATAGTTGACTCCCACTTTAGTTTATAGTGTATTCTCGTTTATACATTGTTAAGAGACAAAAATGAATATCACAAAAGTTACTCTAAATTACAAAATAAACAACTTTTGTTATGTTCATATTTGCCGAAAAACGAATAGAAAACGAAATACCGCTATTTTAAATTCAGGCCTCCCTTACAACCCCTACTCCTGCCCGTCCCAAGAAATGTTGGTATGGCTTATTATAATGAAAGCGTTAGTGCTAATACACATACCGAGTTTCATTTATTACGGTTGGGTCTTTTGTCCCAAATAAAATTGTTCACTTCCGCTATAGGTTTAGCGTATATCTCGTTTATAATTCAATATACGAAAAAAGTGTATATAACGAATGTTACTCTAAATAACAAAATAAACAACTTTTGTTATGTACATATTTGCCGAAAAACGAATAGAAAACGAAATATCGCTATTTTTAATTTCAGGCTTCCCTCATAACCCCCACTCCCGTTCTAACCTAAAAATTTTAATATAGCTAATAATCATGGAAGAATTAATGCTTATTGAAATACCGAGTTTTTAAGTTGGGTTTAATCGTTAGCGCCCAATGAAATAGTTGACTCCTGCTTTAGTTTATAGTGCATATCTCGGTTATAATTCGGTATAAGAAAAAAGTGTATATGACAAAAGTTACTCTAAATAATAAAATAAACAACTCTTGTTATGTTCATATTTGCCGAAAAACGAATAGATAACGAAATACCGCTATTTTTAAATTCAGGCCTCCTTTACAACCCCCACTCCTGCCCGTCCCTAGAAATGTTGGTATGGCTTGTTATGATGAAAGCGTTAGTTTTAATACACATACCGAGTTTTATTTATTTCGGTTGGGTCTTTTGTCCCAAATAAAATTGTTCACTTCCGCTATAGGTTTTAGCGTATATTTCGTTTATAATTCGGTATAAGGAAAAAGTGTATATAACAAAAGTTACTCTAAATAACCAAATAAACAACTTTGGTTATGTTCATATTTGCCGAAAACCCAATAAGAAACGAAATATCGCTATTTTTAATTTCTGGCTTCCATCATAACCCCCACTCCTGCCCGTTCCTAGAAATGTTGGTATGGCTTGTTTTAATGAAAGCTTTAGTGCTAATACAAATACCGATTTTAACCTATTTCGGTTGAGTCTTTTGTCCCAAATAAAATTGTTCACTTCCGCTTTAGGTTTTAGCGTATATCTCGTTTATAATTCGGTATACGAAAAAAGTGTATATAACAAAAGTTACTCTAAATATCAAAATAAACAACTTTTGTTATGTTCATATTTGCCGAAAAACCAATAGGAAACGAAATATCACTATTTTTAATTTCTGGCTTCCCTTATAACCCCCACTCCTGTTCGTCTCAGAGGATATTAATATAGCCTAAAGTCTAAGTTGGGTTAGTAGTAATATACATACCAAGTTTCATAAAATTCGATTCAGCCGTTTATGCGTGAAAAGGTAACAAACAAACAAATAAACAAACAAACAGACACCAAAGAAACAAAATGCAGTTATGGTATCTATGACATGTGAAACGAAAAGTTATCGTGAAATTTCGCGAAAAAAATCAATGTACAGACAGAGGTTACAATTTTATATATATATACTACCGGCTTCGCCCGGGAATTGATTTGAGGCTGAATGGTGATGGTATTTTTTGGCAAGGCTTTACTTTACACAATATTTTGACATTTACCCGTCCCAGTGTTTAGGGTTAATACCCGTCGTTTCTGTGGATTTGTTAAAATTAAAAATTATTTTTTTATGTAAGACTTCACTGTCCTCCATATTGTCATATTTCCCGTTTCCTGTGCTTTATGCATAGATTTGAATTATTAAGGACAAAATATTAACATACATTTGAATTAATTTTTCCAGGTGTGGTACCTGGTAGTTCATATTGAAAAGAATTGTTGAGCAAATGTCTCTAAATAACAAATTAAACAACTTTCGTTACGTGTATATTTACCGAAACCACAACAGGAAACGAAATATCACTTGTTTTAATTTCATGCTTCCCTTATAACCCCCACTCCTGCCCGTCCCTAGAAATGTTAGTATAGCTTATTATAATGAAGGCGTTAGTACTAATTCACATACCGAGTTTGGTTTAATTCGGTTGAGTCTTTAGTGCCAAATAAAATTGTGGACTCCCGCTTTAGTTTATAGCGTATAACTCATTTATGCTTCCGTAAACGGCAAAAGTGCATATAACAAAAATTACTCTAAATAACAAAATAAACAACTTTTGTTATGTGCATATTTGCTGAAAAAGCAATAGGAAACGAAATATCGCTATTTTTAATTTCAGACCTTTCATATAACCCCCACTCCTGCCCGTCCCTAGAAATGTTAGTATGGCTTATTATAAGGAAGGCATTAGTACTAATTCACATACCGAGTTTGGCTTAGTTCGGTTGAGTCTTTTGTGCCAAATAAAATTGAGGACTCCCGCTATAGTTTTTAGCTTATAACTCATTTATACTTCCGTATACGGCAAAAGTGCATAAACAAAAGTTACTCTAAATTACAAAATAAACAACTTTTGTTATGACCATATTTGCTGAAAAAGCAATAGGAAACGAAATATCGCTATTTTTAATTTCATGCCTCCCTTATAACCCCCACTCCTGTTCGTCTTAGAGAATATTAATATAGCCTAAAGTCTAAGTTGGGCTAGTAGTAATATACATACCAAGTTTCATAAAATTCGGTTCAGCCGTTTATGCGTGAAAAGGTAACAAACAAACAAACAAACAAACAAACAAACATACACGAAAGAAACAAAATGCAGTTATGGTCTCTATGACATGTGAAACGAAAAGTTATCGGGAAATTTCGCGAAAAAAATCAATGTACAGACAGAGGTTACAATTTTATATATATATAGATATATCCATCCTTTGAATGGGCTTCATTATCGCCATCTCCTGGGTAGGATCGATTGACTTTTCAGGAGATGTTTCGAAAATTGCTTCATGAGTACAACCTCAAAAGATGAGGTCCCTTAAGGGAACTCTACTAAAAGTCCGTCGCGCAGGTGCTGCGTAAACAATGCAAGTGAAATGACTCAAAAATAACTTCCCCTCACATTCTACTCTCTTTCTTCCGTAATAAGAATCCTACGTAAACAGAAATTGAAATTTAAGTTGCATATGATATATTTATTGATACTGCTATTTTAACTTAGACTGGCGAGTTCGATTTCCGCCTGGGCAACAAGAATTTTATTAGCAACGAACTCATTTAATAAAATCCTTACCCCAAAGTGGCTAGAAAAGGTAGAAACCTGTTGATTACCCGCCCTAATTAGACAAGAAGCAAAAAGTGGTCTTTGATAAATAATAATTATATTTTAAGAGAAATGAATTTAAATGAAGGCTGTGTAGGTGTAATGCATACAAATAATGGATTTAACACATGAGTTATAGAAAACAACTAAGAACAATGGTTGTTTAACATTTTTCTATCTGACTCCATCAAAGGAGATATATCAAGGATTCGGTTCATCCAAACCAGGTAAAAAGTAATTGAGTTATTATTATAATTATATTATTATTATAAAGTACATGCTATTTTGTTATTTGTTTAATTACTGTGTATTTCCATTACCAAGTATTTCAAATACAAAATACGCTCTAGCAGTTGACCTACAAAACATATTTTAAGTAGATTTCCGTTAAGGGAAATTTCTAATTGAGATTCAGATAATTTCTTCAAAAAGTCCATCTACTCTGCCGAATAGATAAAGGAAGTGCGGTCCTTTTAAATTTATAAATGTAAATAAATATTTGAGTGCCTATATACATCTGACACCTTCGGATGTCTAACGCTCATGACTCCCTTAGATCCTGTCCACAGGCAGTCTGACCAAAGACCCCCCCCCCCCTGGGCACAATGGGGTCGGTCATTCTACTGGAGACAACAAAAAGTAGAAAATAAATGAATATGTTAGTATTAGTATTATGTAAGTCAAACTTTTAGGAAGAATTTTGCTATATGGCATTCAATTTTTAAAAAAATGTTTGTGGAGATCAATGATGCATAGGATAGTTATGTATCGGCTACAGAATTATGTCAAAAGAAGACTGTATTTATGATGCTTACAGTTTCAAACACATATATTTTGTGATTAAAACATATTTAGTAACAATTTGCATTTCTTTAATAAAAATAATTATAAGAATTTTTGTTTTGACATTAAAGGTACCACAAAACAAATGCTCTTGGCCATGTTAAATTCTATTGGGAATTTACCATGTTAAATTAACTATTTGGCATCTTTTAAATAACAATATAAGAGCAAGAACCCAAGGAGGTCTCCACTAAAACTCTTAAAGAAGAGGTCCTATATTATAATCTGTTCCATATTATTTTCAGTTTTATAACTCCAGGAAACAATTTTAAATGAAAGTATTGCAGAGATAATTTGCATAAAGGATAGTTAGCTATCGACTACAGAAGTATGTCAAAAGATGAGTATATTTATGATTCTTATGATTTCAAACAACTTTGGTATCCTTCTTCAGAGTAATATTGTTTTAGGAGAAGCAAGGAGACACAATCTTAAATTACAGTGCTCACATTTTTAACAAAATATCAAATAAAAAATATGATCACTATACTATGAGATTGTATCTCCCTACCATATTTCTCTGAAAAAAATACCAATGGAGTCTGAAACTGTGAGCATCATAAATATACTCATCTTTACCTTTTGGTAGTTTGGGCACTTCTATCCTCTACATCAAATAAAACCAGAAGCTATGTCCCTGCATCTTGTGGAGTTAATGAAGTCTGTATCATAGAATAAGTTAATCTTTGTTCTATGAACCTCTTGTTCACCAGTTCAGAATGTGAAAATTAACACAAAGCCTTATAAACACGAAGATCAGCACGTTTTCTAAAACAAAAATGAGTGCCATCAAAATTCTGAAAAAATAAAAATTTGAAACTAGTTTTGTGAAATCAAGTAGGAATTATTTTGCTATGAATGGCACAAGCTGTAATGCACAGGTAAGGTCATCAGGATATACCTCTCATGTGGTACTGAAAGAAAGTTAATTTTTTGAGATTTTTATTACTGAAGTATTTGTTAATTTTTAAAATGTAACAATTGTGCATCATTGTTATTGTTATTATTGTAAACCAATAACTAATGATCTGTGGATCCTCTAACAATTCAATTAGAGACATTGGTTAGGTTGTACCCTCAATTCTATAAAAGACCCCATAATTTTAAGTGAAATAATTTAAATATAGGGCTGTAATTTATCAGGCGGAATAAAAAATGGCATATTTTATTCCAATAATCTAGAAAAGTACTGTAGAGGGTCAAAGATTTCAAATTGTTGCAACTATTGATAATATTGAAATATTTAAAGACAGCATTCATTACATTCTGGTATTCGACAAACCCTATAAATTAATAGTCTACCTTAAAATAGTTTTCTTATTTTTGATAGGCATCAATTATTAATATTTTTGGATTGTGAGAATCATAGATGAAGGTAATGACTCAAGTCAAAAGTCAAACTTTGGAAAACTACTTTCTTAAGGGATATCAGCTATTGCATGATGGGATTTTCGAAAATTTTCTTCAAATTTCCATCGATCCTACCCAGGAGATGATGAAAATGAGGTCCGTTCAAAATTATATACATAAATCTATACACACACACACACATGTATATATATATATATATATATATATATATATATATATATATATATATGTCTTTTAACGCTCTAGTGGTCGCAATTTTTGTTTGATCGTTACCAAACTCGATGTTTAAACGTTTTATGCAAAAAGACAGATCAAGTTCGTTAATGGCTGAAATCAGACTAGTGAGAGGGAGGGATTTTCGAAAATTCAAAATATCTCCGTTACCATAAAAAAAAAAATTGTATAGAACTAATCTTACTGTAAATTAAATTTACTATAAATATTGTTCTATACATTTATTCTCTATCTTGAATATTAACCGAGATATTTGCATTTTTATTAAATTTGGGCCGATAACAGATGACAGTTTCCCGCCAAAAGCTAGTTCGGCCCTTTGCCCTAACTGTTCTGCTCTCGTATGGAGATTTCTCTTTTCGATAACTTTACGTGGGAAATCTGCTTAGTTTATTCAGCCCCTGCGTGACGGACTTTTTACTACATTAAAATCTATTGGGCATTTTTAATGGTCGGTACCCACAGCAGTCTTCACAATAACTCTTAAGGGCCTCCTTAATGAAGAGGTCTTATATTAAAATCTGTTCTATACGATTTCCTGTTTTATAACTACAAGAAGTCTGGAAAGTTCAATCAATATGCAGACAACAAATAATTATTATTTGAGCAATACAATACTAAAAGACAGTACCTAGGTACAATAAAAACGGACAGCAATAATAAATTAGCAGATATCCCAGTAGAGTTTACTGCCTATTTACCCAGAGCATGGGTATCATGTGCTGTTGATCCTCAAATTCTTGATATTATCCTCCCTTCACAAATTATAAGAAATATTTTTTTTTTGTTAATACAAAGATTAGTATTCAGATAGGAGAAACTAAAATTGAATTCATATTTGTGCACATTTTCATATCCAATGCTTTATTTACATTTAAATTCTAGAGTTTGATTTAATCCAAATTGGAATACTGATTTAAACCTTATATGGAAAGGTATACAATAATTGACTAATAGTATTCACATTGATGCAACATTTCTTTTTAATACAAAAGTATTGTATGTTAAAAAAAAGAAAAACTTTATAAGGCTGGACTTAATTATTTTTTCACATATTCCCTTTCTGTAGTATCGTCACTTTTATTTCTATCTCTTTATTCTTCTACATACCTAATTGTACCTCTAAATATCCCTAATAAACCTGTATATAACATAATTTGCATAAAGATTGTAAATATTATTATACAGTTTCAACTATTTCCAAATCATCAGGACATTATACAATATTAAAAAAATGAGAAAATGAATCATGAATTTCATCATTACTGAATGATCATCTCATTTAAAGTTTTAGCAACTTACATTATATATTTGACTTACTGTTTTTGAGAGAGTTATTGCACATGGCCTTCCACAAACCCCTTGAAAATGTGATTTATTTTTGTATGGGCCCTTTTTATTACATATGTACTTGCACTAAATTCAAATATAGAATAGGAGTTGAAGTGTCTGTTCGTACTTATCACATATGCAATTGGGAGTGTTTGATATTTTGTAATTCTATAAGGAACTATTGGTCCCAGCTTTTACTCTCAGAAAATGAAATAGAGCTGTATTGAGTGGTATTTAAATGTTTTTTCAGGATGAATGGAAAAGGTGGACAACATTTGTGTTTCCCGTTGTTTTTTCCATTTGCTCGAAACATTAGACATAGATATTTTAAATGGAATATAGAAATTATGAAGTATTCAATTCTCAATTTCAAATCTCTTTTCATGATGCAAATTAGCTATTATATCCGATTTTTTACCATCTCTTTTCATAATGCATATTAGCTATTATATCTGCTTTTTTACCATCTCTCTTTATGATGCATATTAGCTATTATATCTGATTTTTTATCATCATTAATCCATTTGTAATATATTTGAATCTGTTGTTGCAGTATCATGAATATCGAATATGTATCTTTGTATAAGTTAATTTGTTCAGAGAGGATTTACTTTATTTATTAATTTCTAGACAGTCCTAATGTGAGTGATAAAATAGCCTAATGTTTTCAGCATATGATTATCTGTTTCATGTCTACATATAATCTGCACTGTGTTGTGTTCACAAATAATTTGACACTACAAGCTGTTATCATTTTCAGTATCTATAAATGTATACATACATAATTATAGAAAGAATGGCGCCATTAAATAAAATGATTATTGGATCTAAGGAAAGTCCTTGTCTATTATATGCTGCTAAAATTAAAAGTAAATTAATAATCATAAGTACTTATGTATAGGTTTTGAACATGTTTTACCCAACAAGTTTTTCATCATGCAAGTCTTATTCGAAAATACACCCTTTAACTTTGATTTAAAGAGTCTACTTTGACATTTTATAGAGCATAGAGGGTAAACATCAAATGGATATTAAAACCAGTAACTATTACAAAATATTTGTACATAAACAAATAGAGTAAACAATAAAAAAAAAGAGGAAAGTATTGAATTTAAGTAATTTAAAAACTTAATACTAGCTTTAAAAAGTTGTCTGAGTAATTGAACACACTATTTTGTTATCTGATATCTGTTCAGCTTTTGCATAGATCACTTTGGGCTTATAAAACCTCCACAGTGCTGTATTTGACTTAGAAAGGACCCATTCCGGTGTTACAACAGATTCATGGACTAAACTTTTTTTCTCCTCTTCACAAATTGGTTTCTCTCTGGAAATTCTCTTCACTTTGGATACTTTCTCTTCCATTTCAGGTTCAGGTATAAAAACAGAATCCTTCAATAGCTGAATGCCTTGGATAGTTTCTTTATGTTTACGTTTTACTAACTTTTCATCAACAGTCGCAATTTTAATAAGACCATCCAGTTTCTTTGACAAGGATTTGGAAAGAAATATCTGGTGACTACTCAATGTTGGTTCATCTTCACAATCTTCTACTTTAGCAATCTTAGATTTTTTCTTTACTTCAGCCTTATTTTTATAATTGCTATTATATAAATTATTCACATAGTCACAATTAGCTGCCTCTCTCATTAAATCATTTACTTCTCCATCGCTATTGGATGATTCACTATCAGAATCCATAATCCCTATTATTAGTATATACGCGCAAATTAACAAATCCGCTTGTAAAAAAACTTAGTATTCCAAAAAACAATTCTTAACTGATAAAATATTTGACTCAAAACGTAAAGTTTTATTTCCGACAATTAGAATTGATCTTTTATAAGCTCCTCAAGATGAAACATTAGCGTTCATAAATGAGACGTTCAAAACTTGAGAATGACAGACTCATAGAGGTACACGATTAATCTTTTAGAAATACGATTTATATACTTTGGTATACTTTACTGTCAAGACCGGACCACGGTATTAGCTAAGCCTAAATAGTAAATCCTGAACACTTATCCAAAGCTCTAAGTCGCAATGTTAATACTTTCGGAAATTCTCCCTGAGTCAGATAAATTTGGCTTGGTTCAAATGGTTTGTATACTTGTACATGTAGATCACAGTCCTACGAGTACATACCGTAAAAAAATGCCATTACAATAAAATTACTTTACAAGTGCTAAATTTTGTGAGATTATTTAGTAAACAAAACAATGTCTATCCCTCAATGTCCAAAATACTTGTTAAAACCTAAATAGAACCACCACTGATATGAAATTATATGAATGTTGAGAAATGGGCTTAATAATATAACGAGTAGTATTCAAATTTGAACAGTTTCATACGAATTAAATAAAACAGAACGCCACAAAATGGCAAACCTGGCCCTATTTTCTCCTAATTAATATTAAACGTTGATATTATCATAACGTTAATGCACACTTTTTTAAATGTAATTGGATTTTTTTTAATAAGAGAATATTGCCCCTACTAACTTACCTAATGTCTTTTACCTTTTAGCAGATTTCCCTTAAGGGAAATCAGCTATTGAGGTCGTACTCATGACACGAGTTTTCAAAAATTTCCTCAAATGCCCATCGACCCTACCCAGGATATTACGAAAATGAGGTCCCTTCAAAATTATGAATATATATATATTTGTCTGTTAACGCTCTAGTGGTCGCAATTTTTGTTTGATCGTTACCAAACTTCATATTTAAGCGTTTTACGTAAAAAGATAGATCAAGTTCGATAATGGCTGAAATTGGACCAGTCGGAGGGGGGGGGGTTTAGAGGTGGGGGATTTTTAAGAATTTGAAATATTTCCACTATCATGCGTCGGATCGAAACATAGATAGAATCAATCTTATTGCAAATTAAATTTACTATAAATATTGTTCTATAAATTTATTCTTTATCTTGAATATTAACCGAGATATATGCTTTTGTATGCATGTGTGTGATCGGCAGGAGTCGGCTATGTTCGGGACTCTCCGCCGAGAGCTAGTGCTGACCGTTTTCGTAATTATTCGTCCCTCGTGAGTAGGTTTAGAGATTCCTTACTACTACTGTTGATATTAGGCGGATTTCTCTATGGTAAAACTTCACGTGGGAAATCTGCTTAGTTTACGCAGCCCCTGCGTGATGGACTTTTATTCAGTGAGGCAAGCTCAATTTTTGTGTGAGACTCCACACTGCAAAATGTTTTTGGTTCTCCTTACGGGTTCTTTTTTTTTAAAAAGGGAAAAGCAAATGTCTTACTAATTACTATATGCGACTAAAATGTGCATTTTCCTGTCATCCTGTCTATTTTTGCATCATTGGATATCATTTTTTAAAGAATCATAACATCTTAACTTTCTTTAGTTAATTGTTGAGTTCTTCAGTGAAAACCATTTATAGTCTGTTCGAATCTTGGTGTCTCAATTAGCTGTAATACCATGCATTTTAAAAATATGTCATTATAGGTTGGAAATCTTGATACAAATTTTCTTCAAAACATTGCTTTCTCGAACAGTTCGTTCACGAATGTCAATCGATGCTGCTTAGCTTTTCTGAAAGTTTGAAATCACAAATATTTCTGATTTGTTCGAAGGCTGTAGATACAAGTTGACATTGGGAAATGGCAACTACTGAAATTGAACCAAAGACTACTGCTAGCACCTCGGAACAACAAGAAGCTAGAGCCTTTTTAAGAGAAAGATTTTTGAGATGTGTATCATCTTTATCAGGTAAAATGTTTTATTATTTATACATATTACCAGTAATACATTTTAAGTTGATCTTCTCCTTGATATCTCTGGAATATACTGGATGGTAGAGGAACCAATTGATAAGGATCAATAAAAAGGCCTTGTCCTTTACTATTTTTAATTTTATGCAAAGTGCACTTTCGGAGCCAGTGCTCCATTGTCAGTGCCTGCTGACAAACAAAAACCTTAAGTCAGTCTAACAATCATAGCATGGCCAATAGTGACCAACAGTTCTCCTCGGCTTATTATGAATTTGTGAAAAATTAATCAAATATACCCTGCTGTTCATTTCAGTGATAATTTCATCCAAAATGTAATTGTGCATAGAGAAAAAGTAAATTATCTAAATGCTAACATTGAAAGCCATTTGTACTTTTGGTAGGGTCAATATTTCAAGTTTATCAGTGGTTCGTTAAAGTTTATGTTACAATTTTGTAAAGTAGTTTTATTTTATATTGTGAATAGCTGTCTGTAGTTTGATTGCTCATAAATAAATTTGAATTACAAATTTTTTTTTCTGTTTCCCAAACAGAGTAGTTACAACTAAATAATTAATAAACTGAAAAAAATAGTTTTTAAGGGTTCTTTCCATGAGGATTAGGAGTGTTCGTGATTAGAAAACCATTGTGGGCAAATGGTTAGAAAATCATATTCTTATCATAGCTTATACATTTTTTAAACCACTGGGAAAATAAAGTATGAGGAGATATTATGCTATGAATATATACTTGTGATTTGTTTATACGGCTAAAATGTGTTCATTAACAAATATGTACTTGGTATATAAGAATACTTTGATGAGTACTTCAGAATTTACAGAAATAAGCTATTATAAAGAGTGATTTCTGAGGAGTATCTCCACTAATTGTTTCAGGAAATGAGTGCATGATGAAGACAGTTGAAAATACTGACATCTCTGGAGTTTTCCAAGGCATGGATATTCATGTACAATCAATGTTTATAAAAAATCTTTCAACTCCATACACTAAACACAAGCATAGCCTCATTCGAACATCTGATGTATTTTATGTGAGATTCCCTGACTTAAGTAAGTGTATTCTTAATTTAATAAATAATGCATTTATGTATATTTTATTTTAAATATATTGTAATGTCCAAAAATAACATTTTTTTTTTTTAAATTTTTGATTGAGTCTTATTTAAAAATCTGAGTTTAAGACTTGATATATAATTGTCTTATACAAAAAGGCAGATCAAATTCGTTAACGGCTGAAATCGGACCAAGGGGAGGGGGGTTTAGAGGAGGAGAATTTCGAAAATTCTTAATATCTCTGTTATTAAGCGTCAGATCGAAAGATTTTATAGAACCAATCTTTTTGCAAATATAATGTTCTAAAAATGTTGTTATGTACATTTTTTTCACTTTCTTGATTATTTACTGAGATATTTGCATTATTTTAGTTTTCGGTCTTCAGTAAGCCCCACTCCTTCTCTTCTCATATTAACAATATTCTGTTATGTTATGAAGCACTTTATTTAAAGCTTAAATACTAAATATTGTTCTCATTGAACTTTTAAGTTTTGAGATAAATGCAAATACGTGGCGCACGTGGGAAATCTGCTTAGTTAACGCAAGTCCTGTGTGACGGACTTTTTTTGTACATAAATAAGATATTCACTTAAAACTACAGCCAGGTCAAAACTGGTGTTGTCTCTTTATTCTCCAAACACATAACCTTTAAGACTGACTGTGCATATAGCTGAGCCACTCCTGCCTGAAAGAGTCCTTTTACTTATACAAAAACATTTCAGGAAAGGTAAAATATATATCTCCATTATACGTTACTTGATAATGATTTCCTTTTCAAATCTATCTAAAGTATTTAAATTGAGAATCTTTTTGCCTCCCGCCCATCACATCCTTGTTTTACTGAAGTTAGTTTTTTAACATTGAATTATTGCTTTCACTCTTAATAATATTGTTTATTTCTCCTAAAAATATTATTATTTATTAACGTCCACTTTTTGCAACTTAGGCTAATTGGGACGGGTTATCTATAGGTTACCGCCCTTTTCTAGCCAGGATGGGATTTTATGATGTTATTTAATTTTCTCCTAAAAGAAATTAATTCATTTAGTTGTTTGGTTTTAAAATTGAATTATTTAAACAACACCTTTATCTTCATGCTTAACATTCATAATTTTTGTTTAATAGAGGATGGATTTGAAAATAGAATTGTGATTGACTTGATGATTTTTTGGAAATTTGAAATATTTATTGTTATTGAAATTATATCACCACTAAAGTTCCCATAAAAATGAGTTATTTGAAAATTTTGCTTTTCATTTCGATTTTAAACTTGAAATAGGTTGCTGGGAGGAATATAGAACCTCATTCATTCGATTTAAACATTTGTAAGGCTATATATTTTCCCCTTCCTATTAGGGTGGGGATTAGAATTCACCTAAATAATGCTTTACCTGTCAAAAAAGCAATTATCTGAGTGTGGTACTGCCAATTCTGGTGTTACTAGTAGTGGTTGTACCACTTGAGAGCCCCTAGCCTTGTTTTTTGGTAACTAATTATTATGGATTATGTGCTTAAATGATTTTTTTTTCATAAGTAAGTTTCATGAGGTGGCTTTACTGGGATACAGAAAATAAGTGTAAGATATATATCTATATATCTTATGTATATATATATATATATATATATATATATATATATATATATATATATATATATATATATATATATATATATATATATATATAAGATATATTAAAAACAACTATGTATTAAGCCTTACTAAACTTTTTTTTGATCCAGCAAATATGAATTGAAATGTTTACAACATTATTTTTTGGCGTCCCTTACAATGCCCCTTTAAGAGTGTGACATTCTGCCAGTAAACCTCATACATTTTACTACTTCAAACCAAGTTCCATTCATATAAGTCTAAAATTGGTTTTACTATGCTGGAAGGAAATTTCTCTCGAAATATTTCAGTACAATAACATAAATATAACAAAATATTTCAGTAGTAGCAAGTGGTAGTCGTAGAAGATAAATTGTTATGTATGTAGGTTTATGGTGATATGGGTTTTCGTTTACAATTATGAAGATGTTTCCATAATACCACTGAAAAACTCTTCAACTTTCAATAATAACTTGTTGTGAGGGATCATTTTTCTTTGATTTACCTGTCATATTCTACCACCATCTTTACGAAATGTGTTTTAACATTTCTCTGGCCTATTCGTCTTTGTGCAAGCTGTTAATTATGTTTCTCCTTTTTTTCTTTTCTTTTTTTTTTTTACTTCTTTTAACCAGTGCATACACCTTGCCAGTGTACTGATTTAATTTTACTTAAGTTACAATCTAACATGAATTAAGGTTTATTCTTGTGATATGGAAGATTCCAGTTTCTAATGGAAACTTGCTTAGGAAACAGTATTTCTAAGAATTGGACTTTTCTTAAAATAATTAGTAGCTGTGTTAATAAATAAGTTACCCAAATTATTTAAACTATTCATACTTACGTGATGTACTTCTGATTAATTCTGATATATTTTTTGCTATGGTTCTTCTCCCTCTACTCTGAGAGGGCCTAGAGAAGTGCTTTTTCATAGATATTTTGATGCCTTTAACTTATACTTAGTCTCTTTGTTTTTTAGGAAGCACAAAGATGTCAAAGAACAGCTGAAATACTTTGTCATGAACTGAAGTGAAATCATCTTTGTAATTTTGGTTTTATGTGTCATGCAATTTAGGCAGAATTTGTAAATCATGGGTTATAAGGACTCTAGAAAACAGTTATGAATCTGAATTTTAATATAACGTTTTTCTTTTTAATGTTTAACTCAATATTATTAAACTTTTTATTGTACAGAGTATAATGAATTTGTACATTTTAAAATGAAACCTAATGGAGTTCACAAGTATACTTTCTTTCTGAGTAATGGCATAAACAATATCAAAGGTAGAAGAATTTTTATATACCAGGTGTTCTACAAAATAATAAAAAAAATGAATTTATATTGTACTTAAATCTCCTATTAGTGAGTAATGAGCATATATTATATATTATATTTTATTATTTTGTTTGTTATTTAAAGTTCCCCTTGTTTCAGTCCACCTTGATACCTTTCCACATTCTAACATCATACCTCGTCTTCTTTGCTTATTAAGTTACTGAAAACTTTCTTTAGATTAAATAAAAAATACTTTGCCTTTTAGGAAGGATTCAATTTGTTTTTTCTGTTAAATAATGTCCTTCTGACAAAACTAATAAGAAAACAGTTCCTGATTTATACTGATTTGTTAGTAGCCAGTGCAAAGACCAGGAAAAAAATGAAACGTGTCACAATTCTAGCAAATTGAAATTTTATTTCTTTTTATTGTTAGCAGATTTCCCTTAAGGGAAATCAGGTATTGAGGTCGAAGTCATGACGCAATTTCCAAATTTTTTCTTCTAATGTCCATTGATCTTACGTAGTGGATGACGAAAATGAGGTCCATTGAAAATTGTGTATTATTATTGTATGTATTTATCTGTTACCGCTGTAGCAGTCGTATTTTTTGTTTAATCATTACCAAATTCGATATTCAGTTGTTTTATGCAAAAAGAAAGATCAAGTTTGTTAACGGCTGAAGTCAGACAAGAGGAAGGGGGGGTTTAGAGGAGGAGAGTTTTGAAAATTCGAAATATCCCCATTACTATAAGTCGGATCAAAAAAAAGTATAGAGTAAATCTTATATTAAATTAAATTTACTATAAATATTGTTAAATGCATTTATTCTCTATCTTGAATATTAACCGAGATATTTGCATTTTTCAGTTTTCAGCGTTCAGTAAACCCCCACTTCTCCTCGTGCTACATAAAAAATACTCTGTCATATAATAAACCACATTATTTGAAGCTTGAATACCAAATATTGTTTTCCAGAAACCTTTATTATACGAGATAGATGCAAAATGTTCTTGTGACGCCTCCCCCCCCCCCCTCCGCCTTAAATTGTTGGTCTACTAAAATTTGATTGATTGAGATAAAAATTATTCTGATAGATTATAAATTACACTACTAGATATAGTACATAGTTTTCAATAAAATGAATATGTTATATTCTGATATATTTCAGTTATTGTTTTTCTTTCCGGTGAGCCGTTGGCAAACCTGTTTGTTTACATTTGAGACGCTTCCCGCCGGCAGGGGAAGGATTTCTCGTTACCGTTTGTATTTATTCACTTAATATTGGCGGTGGTGTTGTGTTAGCAGTATGTAGGTTTATCTATTATTAATCTTCACAAGGGAAATCTGCTTAGTTTACGCAGCCCCTTCATGACAGACTTTTCTTATTCAGTGAATCTTGAAAAAATCTGGGAATTTTCAGCCTTCAGTAATCCTCCTCTCCTTCACATGCCATATTAACAATAACCTGTTGTATCATGAAGCACTTTATTGGATGCTTAAGTAACAAATATTGTTTTCATTGAAAATTTACTGTGAAAGGTCCATGCTAATACGAGTAATGATACTATTTAAGATTTTCATTCTTAACTCAAAAATGTATATCTGATCTATGCCATACTCAATACGTAACTCTTTTACTACAAATATCCTTTGGTGCCAGTGAGGTGGAAGTAAAAACCCATAAAAAATACGAATACTACAACTATCCTTTGGAGCCTGTAAGGCGGTAGTAAAAATTCATAAATTTAAATAATGATTTAAGACCAAAATCTTTATTCTAAACACAATTCATTTTTTACATTTTTTCACTAATAAAACCAATACTAACAAAGATATTGACGCTAGAAATCTTTCGAACTGTTATTGAGTAACAAATAGGACAGAGAAGCAGACCAGTTTTTCAATTTTGACGCCATTGTTCTTAGAATGGTCTGATATATGAAAACAATTTATCTCTGCTGAATTTAAATAGAAAATCAGACCATCCTTAGAGTTTTATTTATATAAATATCTATCTATGACATGTGTGATGATATTAGCTCCATGCCTAGAGAAAATTCTGAATTGAGAGAGGTGTGGAAAATTCGGAGAGATCTCCAAAGATACTCTCAGTACTAACGACTTCCCCAGTGAGGACAGTTGCAACAAAAGTAAGAGGGAAACGATCACTTCAGAAATGGATAGCCTCTGAAGAGGGGGGGTGGCATATAACCCACAAAACATGTAGGACAGTATCAATTAAGTTTGAAGAGAAAAAAATGATTTTTATTGGTGACCCTTGCCATGAAAATATGAAAAACATAAAAATATTGGATTCAGAATAATAAGAATTCCTCATTGTTAGACATTATACCATCCATATTCAGGATTGGCTCAACCTAAGAGGTAACTCGGAACAGTGTGTGGGTAGAAACAAAGTTGATTCCACTTTTTATTACCATTGATATTATAACAGTTTTTGTATCTAATGCCTTTAGAATATCATTCCTCTAATATCTAAATAATATGCAATCTCTTTTAAGTTTTCTGTCCTATCTTTACCTTACGATGTAGGAAAAGAGGTCTAGGAGAAAGTAGCTTCATAACCTAGAGGACAACATGTGGTGATTGGGTAGGGTTAATTGGAAAAGGTAGGGGCTACTTAAACTACCCAGATATCCAATATGCTTGATTATCTCATGGGTGATTATGTTCTCTAAGAAGATTCAAAGGATACAAGACTTGAAATTAAAGCTGACTGTGAGATGTTTAGCAATATAAAAAAATGGAAATCACATAAAGGAGTGGTGTTCTGCTGAAGGGAAAGGCAAACATATAATGTAATCAGTTAATATTGGAGTTAGAGAAGTGTATAAAAACAACTATTGAAGGGTACAAAAATTGTATATATTGTTTAAAATTCGTTATAAATCTACAAATACATATAATGTTCTATATTGTACGGGAAATATAGGAAAAAACTCCTTCTCTGATGGGTTACTTCATTGAGGAAATAAATATTTTAAAAAAAAAATATGAAGGGTATTACTTCATCAGCAAGAGCTGAATTTGGTTGGGATCCTTTTTTTTTAAAACATTTCAGACCAGTCTAAAAATAATGATATCTAAGCTGCAATTCTTGTCTGTCTGCTGGGTACTCTGGCACTCAATATTGTCTTATACAATTTTGATGAGCTTTAATACTTGTGTTAGGGCTAATCAATGGAAATATCGTAAGACAAAATATAAGCTATATAGAATTTAAGTTTTCTACTAGGAGTGGGTGTTTACTTCAAAGCCAAATCGTATATTCATAAACATTTCGTAAATATTTTTTAAAATAAAATGTCAACATTTGCTCCTCAAAAATAATTTATCCCTGTTTCATGGGAATGCTTTAGAATGGTGAAAATTGTCAAAAGCATTAATGGAACGAATATTGTATATATATATATATATATATATATATATATATAGATAATGTTATTATGTATATATATATATATATATATATATATATATATTATGTTATTAGCACACTCTTTATAACAACTTTATACCGCTGACAACAGTGGGGGGCTTAAGTCAATTTGAAAACATATATTCACTACTTTTTACTTTTTTGTATAAAAAGTGAATGACTGAATGGAGAGGGCATTAGAGCTATTTTTAAAAAAAATCTAGAGGTTAGTGCATTAGTTAATCTATAATTCAACAAAAGATACTCTATTCACAAAGCAAACAATTTATGTGTGTGTACCAAAAAATAAAATAACATGATTCTTTAATTCTGGTCTCTTTACGATCTCCTCCAGTTTATTTGAAAGAATATTATTATATTTTAAAACTGCCTGTAATGCACACCCAGTTCCAGTCAGTTTGGTACAGTTGGTTATTTATCGTTGAATTGTAGATGCAGACTGCAAATTTCTCTGAGATGTTTATATCAATCAATAAACAATAAAACTACATTTTACAAAAGTTACTGTAAATAACAAAATGTAGTGATTTTTAATTTCAGATCTTTATAAAACCTACTCTAATTTGGCTCTTACAGCCAAATAGGCTGCTAATATTTATACAATATTTATAATACAGCCAGTAATTAGGCTATCTTTTAGTACACAAGCATAAGTTTCAAGCAGTGGTATGGGGTAAATAGCACAAAAGCAAATGTCATAGCCAGAAATTGTTTAAAACCTCTCAAAACCATGTGAAAAACAAAGCCCACAATGGAGGGGCTGCGCTAACTAAGCAGATTTCTCACATGCGTCACGTTTTTGGCTAACAAAACGTAAAAGTCCAGTGAGAACAATATTTGGTATTTAAGCTTCAAATAAAGTGTTTCATAATATAACAGCTTATTGTTAAATTGACATGAGTAGGATTAGGGGGTCTAATGAATGCCGAAAACTAAAAAATGCAAATGTTTAGGTTAATAATAAGGATTATGAAAAAATGTAAATAATAACATTTATAGAACATTATATTTGCAATAAGATTGGATCTATACAAATTTTCATTCCGATGCATAATAACGGATATAAAGAATTTTTGAAATTCCTCCCCTCTAAATCCCCCCTCCCACTGGTCGGAGTTTCAGCCATTAACGAACTTGATTTTTATTTTTACATAAAACGATTAAATATCGAGTTTGGTAACTATTAAACCAGAATTGTGACCACTAGAGAGGTAACAGACACACACACACACACACACACACTATATATATACTCGTATATAAAATTTTGAGCGGGCCTCATTTTCGTCATCTACTAGGTAGCATCAATGGACATTTGAAGCCATTTTTTTAAATAAATACCCACATATCAGTCGTTGTAGGTAAAAAAACATTATTCATCTCCCACCTTCATCCAACAATATTATTTCCTGCAACCCCATTCTAAATTGTGTACATCTTTTTCAATGCTCACAGCTACTGTAGATGTTATTTTCCTCTATATTGCTCCCAAAGGGCAGTGACCAAGTCCTTAATCTGTCATTCTGACCAATCCCTTTATGCTTTTTTAGACCTCATAAAAGGAATTCTCAAAATAACTATGATTTACAAATCCTTGGCTTATCCATTGACACATGACATCCCTTAAGGGAAATCGGCTATTGAGGTCATTCATTGATGCAATTTTCAAAAAATGTTGTCTAGTGTCCATCAATTCTATCCAGAAGATAGATCCAATGAGATCTGTTCAAAATTATATGTATATATATGAGAGCCTACTCGATGGGATTCACGAATTGTTCTTTGCCCGCTAATGGTTGCAAGTTTTTAAATTTCACCATTAGAGGCAGAACATGCGAAAAAATTGTCTCATTTATGTGGAGTAAGGATTAGCAAGATATCTCTTTAACAAGATGACTCTGTGAATGATATTAGCAGATTTCCCCTAAGGGAAATCAGCTATTGAGGTTGTACTCATGATGCATTTTCAAAAAATGTCTTCTTGATCGATTCTACCCAGGAGATGATGAAAATGAGGTCTCTTCAAAACTATATTTATTTATATCTATCTACCTATCTCTCTCTCTCTCTCTCTCTCTCTCTCTCTCTCTATATATATATATATATATATATATATATATATATATAATGTATGTATGTATATAGATATTTGTCTTTAACGTTTTAGCAATCACAATTTTTGTTTAATCGTAATCCTACTTGATTTTTAAACTTTTTATGTAAAAATAAAGGTCAAGTTTGTTAATGGCTGAAATCGGACTGGTGGGGGGGGGGGGGAGGTTTAGAGGGGGATTTCAAAAATTCAAAATCTCCATTTTTAAGTTTTGGATTGGAAAATTGCATAGAACCAATGTTATTGCAAGTGTTATGTCCCATGAATGTTTTTTCTGTATTGAATATTAACCGAGATATTTTCATATTTTAGATTTCACCCATCAGTAAACCTGTACTCCTACTCATGTAATTTTAACAATAAGCTGATTTTATATTGTGAGATACATGTAAATACATTATGTGATGACATCATCTATTAAAACTTCGTTCTTCACTCGAAAATGTTTATTTGATTTATACCATACTCAAAATTTAACTGTTTCAGTCAACACTATAGATCATAATTGTTATTGGCAAAACTCGGACCTGGAATAGTTGGGGTTTTTAGGGGTCATTCAAAAAATCTCTGTTATTATGAGTTGGATTGTAAAATATTATAGATCCAATCTTGTTAAACTATTGATGCTGTACAATTGTTGTTCTATGCATTATTTACTTTATTAACTCAACTATTAAGAGAGTTGTTCGTACTTTCTTGTATTCTGCCTTCAGCAACTCCCCCCCCCCAACCTCCTAATCATCGGTTATTTACATATAAATAGAGAATATGTGGTGAGATAAGATCACAAGTGCGTTATACCAGTGTGTGGGAAATCTGTTTAGTTTACGCAGCCCCTGTGTGATGGATTTTTATTTTATTGTCTACTAGGAGGCTACTTGTGGAACTTGACCTAAAATCACCCAGTACCTAGCAATCACATGCATTATGGATTTAGTTCAATACGTTTAGGGCATTGGTTTTGGCAGAGGTGTATGCTACACATAGGTAACCCAGAAGAGACCTGGGTGTAACACCGATATTAACCCTAGAACTACCAAGGGGGGGGGGCTCCTTGAGCCCACAACTTTTTGTTTTTGTTCCCTATCACCCAATTTTAATGGGATATTTTTGATATTTTATGTATTCCTCAGAAAAACATCCTAGAGTGAGGGCATAACAATAAAAATAAATAAAAAAATTTCTATGTTGAGAAAATATTTTTTTTTTGACGTATGGGATCGAGGAGCCCCCCCCCTTGGTAATGAAAGGGGTAGTTATACACTTAAGTACCAAGGGGGGGGGCTCCTCGGGCCCACTGATATTTAATACTACTTTTAACTAGTAATTCAAGTGTTATTAATTATATTGCTCAAATAATAATTACTTTGATGTAATTTTAACATACACAAACCTTCTCAAGTTTTTTTTCTCAAAAAAAAAATATATATTCTCCCCATATAATTTTTTTCTATATAAAAATATATTACTGAGATGGTTATAATTATTGCTCCTGATAGGTACTTTTTTAGAAAAGAGAAGATTTTCTAGGTTGTTCCCAACTAGGGGAACAGTTAGTCCATGCTGCATCCTGGATAAACACTCGGAAAAAAAATTATTGTGCAAAAGCATCGATAATTGCATTACAAATCTGATAATTAGATTTTCTTAAATTATTATTCTATTATAATGTTATAATAACTTAGATATAGATAACTTTTTATTCTAACAATGTTTAGATATGTTCCTCCCGTAGAATAAAATTACATTTAATTTAAAGTCATCCTTTTTTCCCCATCCGAACTTTTTTTTTTTTAATTTATTTTTATTTTTGTATTTAATTTTTTTTTTTAATTTTTTTTTCCACAGGTGTCATAAGAAACGTTCATTAAACATAATCCAATAGAAATAAAAATTTTAAAAAAATTATAGAACCAAAATAAAAGGTTTTTAAGGTTGTGGGCTCGAGGAGCCCCCCCCCCTTGGTAATCCATGCGACCTGGGAGAGGTCGGTAATACTAGGGTTAATGTGGCATTACATTTCTGTCAGCACTCCATTTAAGGGAATTAAATGCAAGCAAAATTTTCAATTTGTTTTATTATTAACATACATATATATAAGTCTCAAAAGATTATCACAAGTCTCCAATATCACTTGTAAAGGAAGCTAACAAATCAATAATTTACAGTAATAACTATAATAATAAAGTAGACAAATATAATTTACCTGCCTTAAAAATTTTTACACATTCTTTTAATTTACTAAAACAATCATAATTATTAAATAAGAAAAGGCAGACTTCTTACAAGTAATTTCAATGTTCCTTTTTTTGTTTTAAAAAAAAGTCTTGTGGCTTCAATTGTTGTAAAACTTCATTAAAATTAAAGCTTAAAAATAGCATTAACCTATCTTATGTGACTAATGATCTAGTTATTTTAAATCTTACATCAAAATTGAGACATTTTCATTTCCCTAAATTACATTTTGACAAAATAAAATACACAATTCAAGAATATACAATATCTCATAAATAGCCTTTTCCTATTAATGATACCTTTAGAAGTATCATCACATCTATAAAAAATTATAATTATAATATTAAAAAGGAAAAAATTGAACCTTATGTACACTAAAAAGCGCTAGTAGATTTTCACACCATAATAATTTTGGAATAACAATATGCAATACCTTTTTAAAATTAAACTCGCCAACAACAACAATGGGTAAGAGTAATATAATTATTTTTTTATTATGAAAATTTTTAAATTAAACTAGTTTAAGTTCATTTTTAAAACCATTTTCCTGGTGTTAACTCATTTTTCCATTTCAGTCCTTTTAGGTTTTTCATGAGTAATAAACTAAACCAACTTTCACTATGGGTGGTGTTAGATTAATTATAGTGAGATAAAATAAGATGATTTTTTTTTTTTAACAATAAATAAATATAATATATAAAAGAAAAAAAAAAACTTTTTTCAAACTATTATTATCCTTATAGTATGAAAATCTAATAAATAAATCAATAATTAATTAATTATTAATTAGATCTAATCCTAGCTCTGTTTTTGAATAAAATAAAACATATTTTCCAATGAAAGAAATAATTAAATTACTTTTTCTTTATGGTAACAATTACCCAAATTCACCCCCCCCCATTTTCATTTATGCCAACGCAATAAATTTAAAAGCAACAAATATTTTGAATGAACATTGTACATTTTTACATAGGACACAAACAGACTCGAGATTTCAATTAAAAAAATATATATATATTTATCAAGTCTATTTGGGGACTGTACAAAACCTTATGTCCTAAGACTTATGTCTAAAGGGTTGGTCATTATAAAAATAAATTAAGTAGAGTCCAATGGCACAAAGACTAGGCGAGAGTCTTGTGAATAAATACGGGGGTCTGTGGACCCGCAAGAATGCTCATTCGGGCGGTCACTGTCTCAATTGGTTCTGGTTTCTCTTCCCAGTCTTTTTGGAGCACTGGCACTTCCTCTTCTTTTACGTCCTTCCCATTCTGCGTTCCGTTTTGTGAAATGATTTTCACTCCGTTTTCGGGTGGCTTGGGAAGAAGCATATCTTGCATTTCTGTCCCGTGGTTCGCCTCAGTATCTTGAGGCAAGCGCACTTTCTTTTTCGATGCGCATGGCCTTTTGGTAACTTTCCTGCAGATGACAGTAGTGGCGATGAGTAGCACGAGGGCCACAAGGAGTCCGACTATCACATAGGTCATTGAAATTAGTTTAGCTTCTGCTACCTCTCCTTTTTCTGGCTCTTGCTTTGTTTGGCCTATGACCATTTTGCTATTGACTTCGTTCGAATGTGTTGGCATGACTAAAATTTGGACATCAGGGGATTGCGAGGTACTAGAAGTATTAAAAACAGGCTTAATTGAAGTAGGAGTAGTTAAGTCTCCTGTATATACAGGTGATGCTGTTGTTAGTTCCTCTGTTTCAGATTTTTGAGATATTGTAAGAATTTCAGGGATTATATTGCCAGAAGAAGAACTGCTAGGAGTTTCTGTAGAACTTGAAGGAGATTCTGTTGGACTAGGAGATCTTTCTTGTTGAACAAAGAAACTTTCAACAGTGCTTGATGGCTCTTCAGTGGAACTGACGTGGGTTTGAGGTTCTGTTGAACTGGAAATTATTTCAGGAGAACCAAAAGGAGAAAATTCATTTGTGTAGTTAGATGATGAAGATTCAGTTGAAGATGCATCAGTTGAGCTGGCATCTGAAGATGATTCCCAAGGAATAATACTTATTGGCTCTTCATTAGTATATGAATCAGTAGTTGAGGTATCAGTGGTAGGAGATTCACTTGAAGTATTGTACTGGGGACTAGAAAAGCTGTAATCCTCAGAAGTAGTTTCCTCACTGGTATTAAATATGCCGTCAGTTGTATTATCTACTGTGAAATATGTTAATGTTGTTTCATTGTCTTCGTGATCCAACACAGCTTCACCAACAGTGACAGTCTCATTTTCTCCTTCACCTGAACCTTCGTCTATAAACGGTGTCATTGATTCTGTAGTTGAACTGACCTCTCCTGAATAATCATGATTGGCATCATAATGGTAGTCTTCGCCTGAAGAGGATGATGGGAAAGTAAATGTTTCAGGAGTTGGTGTGGATAACTTTTCTTCTTTGGTAACCTCTGTTGGCATGGTGTCCAAGAGTTCACTGCCACTGCCTTCCTCTCCTTCATCAGTAATAATTTCAGAAACATTTAAAACGGGTGAATATCCTTCATCTGCCATTTCTTCATGAGGAGTCTTCTGAGTCTGCGTTTCATTGAAGTCAACTGAGAGATCTTTCATTCTTAGATCTTCACTGGTAATCACACTTGTATGCTCCCAATTTGTCACATCTGTTGTGTGATCGACGTCAGGCATTTTAGAATGTACTGGGATGCCATCATCCAAGTTTGTTGTATTCACATTCTCTTCATGCTGAGTGAAATACCCTTCCGTTATCTCTTCTTCATGTGAGTCAGGATCTTTCATGTCTAATGGCTCATCGTTGCTTAGCTCTTCTCTGGAGTTTTCATTTTCACCCTTCTTTGCCATTTGTGTCGGGGATGCAACTTCAACTTCAGTAGATGGTAGTTCTTGTTTACTTGTTACTACTTTGTTGTTTTCGTCACTCAAGTCTGAAGGCAATGGAGGATAGTGCTTGTCACTTAGTTCCATGTGAGTTAGACCTCGTGTACCATCATCGTGGAACAGAACCTCAGCATATATTTGGCCACTTGGTTGGTCCGACTGAAAATCTGGATCGTGAATCATGTTGTGGGTTCTATGAGATTTGGAATCTCGGTAGCTTTGAATGTCATTTATTCGCCTCTGCCTCTTCACTTCTTCAAGAGTACAGAGCTCATTTTCGTTAATCTTACTGAGGCGCATTCCAGCGTATTGAGAAGGTTCTGAACACGTAACTCCGTTATCTAAAATTATTCCCTGTCCGGAAAACCAGTCTTGCATTATCAACAAGTTACAAGTACAGTTGACAGGGTTCTTACTCAAGTCAATCCTCCTTAGATAGCTCATCGTCGAGAGGACTTCTGTCGGCACATTTGATATTCTGTTTCTTGCCAGGTTGAGGTACCTAAGACCTGCTGGCACGGTATTATATGTAAAAGTACGAAGCTCATTTCCATCAAGGTACAATCTTGAAAGCCTGGGTAAACTTGCAAAGGTCCCGTAAGGAATGGCCCTAAGCCCACAATATCCAAAGTCCAACTCTTGAAGGCTGTCCGAAACTACAACGTCCCAAGGCGTCAGCTCAAGGGGGTTTCCCCTAAGCTTCAGAGTTGTCAAGCTCCCGAGATTTTTGAATACTCCTCCATTTAAGTGCCTTATTTTGTTGTATGAAAGGTCTATTCTGATGACATATTGAAGTCCGTGAAAGACTTCGGTGGGCAGGTTAAGGACGGAGCAATTGATGGCCCACAGGAACTTGATTTTCTGGAAAGCTAGAAACGCTCGGGGCGCTAACTTGGTTGGGTAGCCACCGAGTTGCGGCTGGAGAGATAGCAGCTCGACTGAAGATGGTTCGACTGCTCCAAGTGCCAGGGTCGAACAGTTGGCAGAAATATATCCATCAAGATCAGTGAAGCAGGAACAATGTTGAGGACAGACAGTGGTTGCAGCTGCACCTCCAACCAGCGCCAAAAGGACCCCAACCCACCAGCTGGTCATCTCCAATCCTGAAACACAGACACAGATTGTCTTAGAGAGAGAAATGTAATACCAGTTATGCAATTTCAAAAATGAATTTACAAATAATCACAAACTATTAATTAATTTAGGTTTTTCATGGAAGTGGATGGCTGAGTGGGTAGTTTATTCTTTTTGAGCTGTAATTAGAACCTTAAATAATAGAAAATTTAAAGGAAAATTACTCCACGACAAATCAGTGCACAATTGGGTCATAGCCAGGTGTAGAGTGGCAGGATTTAATACAAAATAATGCAAAGCACTGGGAATGGATTACAACTAAGATGAAGAGCTGCACAACAAAAATAATAAAAGGTAATAGAAGTAAAATGGAAAATGATAAACTGTCTATCTCAAAAAGAGGTACCTACATTCTGTTACTAACAAAATAATAGTAATAAGTCTACCATATTTATTTAATCTATTGTGACTTGAAACGAAACTCCCGTTTACGTTGGCTATATTCGAACTGGGACCTTCCAGCATTTTACTAACAACGCCACGCACGCGCGCACACACACTTACACACTCGTAACGTCTGTCTGTACAAGGATATTTTGTTTTCAACATTTCACGATTCTTTTCTTTTTTTTCACGTGGAAATGAAACGATATCAACCATTTTTGGGATGGTGTCTGTTATCTTTTCACGCCTAAACTGGTGAACCGAATTTTATTGAATATTTGAGTCAACAATTTCTATTGGGCAAAAAAGACTGAACCGAACTAAAGAAATATACATACGCACACACATACAGATAAGCTGTAGCCGTCTTAATTTTTGCTCGATCATTACCAAACTCATTATTTACGTAAAAAGGTAGACCACGTTCGTCTTCAGGTGAAATCTGAATAAATAATCATATAAAACCAACATTTTGCAACTTTAATATTCTACAGGTGGAGTTGCTGACATCCCCCCCCCCCAACTCTAATTTTAACCGAGATTTTTGCATGATTTAGTATTTAACCTTCAATAAACCCCCACTCCAACTAATCCCACATTAGCAATGTATAACGAAGCTTCTTGTTTTTATCGGACAAGCTGGAAAGGGAGTTTAAAGAATGAACAAAATTATAAATATCTCTTCTCTATTATTATTTGCCGGATCGTAAGATATTATAGAACCAATGCAGTACATTTAATTTTCTACAATTGGTGTTTTCTCTCTCTCAATATTATATTATCATATTTTTTTTTTTTTTTGGTTCAGTCCACTGTAAGCCACAAGTCCTACTAGTTCTGTTTTAACTGAAAATTCTCGTATCCAGTTTTAATTTCAGTTCTGCTTAAATAACGTCTTGTTATTACAGTGAAATGAGATAGATAGATAGTGTAGATACTGTCAGATTAACAGCATGTCGGAAATTGCTTACTTTACGAAGCCCTTATGTGACGCACTTCGAAGACGTTCAAATAAAAACAATAAGTAACTATATATTTGAAATATAGACATTATATTTTCTGGAAATGAGTCTTATTCCTAAATTAAAAGAGGGTTAATGGGCCACGAAAGATCTTAACTTTCTGAAACCAAATTAAGCGCAAGGTAATTTGATTACGTTTTTCATTTCTAGAATAAAATTCTATTTTTTGTAGTATACAAAACTCCTTAAGACGCCTAATGTACTTACCTTGAATTAGTGGATTAAATATAGAAAAAGCAAGCCGAGGCAGCACCCACCACCGGTGGTTCAAAGGAAATTAAGGCACAATTACTTTAGGTGTTCGTTAAGATAGCTGCAAATAAAAGACCAGGGAAATAAATATAAGAAAATGCTAGCCGTTCCGACCCTAAATGGAGTAAAGCATACAGATAAAAGGAAGGGAAGGCACTGAGGTAGCCCAAAGCAATCCTACAGATTTCTGTGGATTTGGTCAAGTTCCGAAGCTTTAAGTTCAAGTCCACCGATTACTTTGTATCGTCCCTTCCCTCAATATCACTGCATTCTTGAACAGGAAAATCACTCAAAGCCCTTTCAAGCTCTATTTCTCTTTAAGTACCCCGAGAATTCCTATAACACAACTTATCCACTTGTATTAATTGATAATAAAACGCCGGATAATTAAATTTGTGTTCTCGCCATATTATAGTCTGACTTTTAGCAGATTTCCCTTAAGGGAAATCAGCTATTGAGGTTGTACTCATAACGCGATTTTCGAAATTTCTCTTCAAATGTCCATCGATCCTACCCAGGAGATGACGAAAATGAGGTCCGTTCAAAACTGTATATATATATATATATATATATATATATATATATATATATATATATATATATATTTGTCTGTTACCGCTCTAGCGGTCGCAATTATTGTTTAATCGTTACCAAACTCGATATTTACTCGTTTTATGTAACAAGAAAGATCAAGTTCGTTAACGGTTGAAATCGGGCCAGGGGGAGGGGGGGGGGGTTAGAGGGGAGGATTTTCGAAAATTCGAAATATCTCCGTTACCATAGGTCAGATCAAAAAATTGTATAGAATTAAACTTATTGCAAATTAAATATACTATAAATATTGTTATATACATTTATTCTCTATCTTGAATATTAACCGAGATATTTGCATTTTTCAGTTTTCAGCCATCAGCAAACCGCCACTTTTACTCATGTTACATAAACAATACTCTGCTACATAATAAATCACATTATTCGAAGTTTAATACTAAAAATTGTATTGAAGAAACCTTTATTATACGAGATAAATGCAAATATGTCCTGGTGACCCCCCCCCCTCCCGTCTTAAGGTTTTGGACTACTAAAAGTTGATTGTTTGAGATAACAATTATTCTGACTCATTATTAATTACAGTACTAGATATAGTAAATAGGGTACTTGTGTATTATATCCACCACATTTTAGTTCCACTAGTTCCACGCTAGAATGCGCTACTGAAGTGCGCTGCTAGCTCTCCCAGGCTAATGAGGTTATCTTTTGTCATAGTTGCGTTTGCTGTTTAGTGTTTCTTAGTCCTTTAAAAATGCCTCTTTGGGATTTGCTAACGACTGAAGAAGACGCTGTTAAATATTTACAGGAGAGGAATATTTTGGCTATCAGAAGAAAGTGTTCTAAATCACATTGTATGAAACTTTATAGTGGAAAAAAAAAGTCTTTTTTGGAAGTGTAATGTAAGAAAGTGTGGTGAGCAAGTCGGCGTTCGGATTGGCACTTGGTTCGAAGGAAGTAAAATTCCATTTTGTAATGCATTGAATCATATTTGGTAGAATTCATATGGCGACAGCACCATGGGAAATGAAATGGAGACACATTTCAGTGCATTTTAAATTGTATTTCCACACATGTCCCGCCTAAATGTGAATAAAATGTTTTATTTTTAAAAATTGTGTTTTCTTATATTTATCATTATAATTCTGTAGAAGGTTATATGTTAAGTATAACCTCCCTTGCGGGCAATGAATCGTACTACTTAAAACAGTAGCGTGGAACTAAAATGTGGTGGATATAATACACAAGGACCGTAAATAGTTATCAATAAAATTAATATGTTACACTCTGATATAGTTCAGTAATTGTTTTTCTTTCCGGTAAGAAGTTGGCAGAACTGTTTGTTTACATTTCTAACCTTACGCTTCCTGTCGGCAGGTTATTGAAATTGGATGAAACATTTCTTATTTCCGTTTGTATTTATTCACGGTGGTGTTGTGTTACCAGTATGTAGATTTATCTATTACTAAACTTCAAAAGGGAAATCTGCTTAGTTTACGCAGCCCCTACGTGACGGACTTTTTAAATATTCTACCTTTTTAGAGGAAGCTCTTCAACTAAATGAAAAAGGTATTTGAAATTTGAGACAACAACATACTAGGGGTACTACTGAAGTCTTCATAGACTAACTAAATAAAGTATGATTGTGAAAAGTAAAACTACTTTAACACCATTCTCAGCCTACAGTCATGCAATTTTCAGTATTTGAGTCAATCAAATGCAATAGCATCTTATCTTGTCTTTGACCTTGCCGTCGGAAAGGTCTTATCGCTTTTCTGAATGCTTTCTTTATCTTTGTTACTTCTGCCTTGACTCTATTTTGGATTTATTAAGCTACTAGGCACTTAAATCTTATCAATGGGTTTAAACCAATATCCAATGAAAGTGTCCATAAATTTAACGAATTTGAATTTACCTTACTCCACATCACATTTGCAGCTTTTAGCAGATTTCCCTTAAGGGAAATCAGCAATTGAGGTTGTACTTATATATATATATACATGTCTTTTAACGCTCTAGCGGTCGCAATTTTTATTTGATCGTTACCAAACTCGAAATTTAAACGTTTTATGTAAAAAGACAGATTAAGTTCGTTAAAGGTTGAAATCGGACAAGTGAGAGGGTGGGTATAGAGGGGAGGATTTTCGGAAATCCGGAATATCTCCATTTCTTTACTTCGGATCGAAAAATTGTATGGGATCAATCTTATTGTAAATTAAATTTACTATAAATATTGTTATACACATTTATTCTGTATCTTGAATATTAACCGAGATATTTGCATTTGTATTCTGCGTGTGGACACCAATGGCTATGTTTGGAGTTTCCGCCGAGAGCTCTGGCGGCCGTTTCCGTAACTATTCGTCCCTCGTGAATAGGTTTAGAGGTTTCTTACTACTACAGCCGTTATTAGGCAGATTTCTCTATTGTAAAACTTCACGTGGGAAATCTGCTTAGTTTACGCAACCCCTGCGTGACGGACTTTTTCTTTCCGTCGGAGGTTTCATATTATCCTTTGTATTTATTCACTTAATGTTCACGGTGGTGTTGTGTTACCAATTTGTAGATTTATCTATTTTTTATCTTCACTCGGGAATCTGCTTGGTTTACGCAGCCCCTGACGGACTTTTTACTGAGCCATGTGACGACTCATTGCTCTAAATTAGCGAAATAAGATCCTTGAGCCGGTGGCACATTTTCAGCTGATACGAGCTTGGAAGGCCTATTTTGGAAGACAGTTGCTGTTGGCCCGTGACTGATGGGCAACATCACTCAATTACTGATATTGGAAGAAGGTCACGATCCGGCTCGGCAATTTAGAAATTACTCTCCCATTTCAAATATACGGACGGCTCCAATATGAGCCTATCACAGATCGAGATGGCATCTTAGCCGACACTAAATCCATCTGGGGACACAGAAAAAAAAAAAAAAAGAAAAGATAGCCTTTAGAAAACTGTATCATTTTTATTAGAAACTCTTATTGGTTCTATGTTAAAAACTGAGGTTCATTATAATAGTGAGACTCATTTCTCCCGACATTAATATCAGTAATAGCCTCGAGACGTTTATATTAAACCTGAGTGGTTCGATTCCCACGTGGGGCAGGAACTCGATGATGAACTCACTAAATAAAACCCTTAGACTCACCTTGGCTAAAAAAAGTCCGTTACGCAGGGGCTGCGTAAACTAAGCAGATTTCCCGCGTGAAGTTTAACAACAGGTAAATGTACACATACCGATAACACAACACCTCCGTGAATATCAAGTGAATAAATACAAATGATAATAAGAAACCTCCCGACGGGAAGCGTTTGAAATGTAAACAAACAGGCCTGCCAGCCTCACACCTGAAAGAAAAACAATTACTGTAATATATCAGAATATAACATATTAATTTTATTGAGAACTATTTACTATATCGAGTACTGTAATTAATAATGAGTCAGAATAATTGTTATCTCAATCAATCAAATTTTAGACAGACAAATTATTTTAGATGGGGGGGGGGGTCTGAAAAACATGTTTGCATGTATAGTGTATAATAAAGGTCTCTGGAATACAATATTTGTTATTTAAGGTTCGAATAATGTGGTTTATTATATAATAGAGTATGGTTTATGTAACACGAGTAGAAGTGGGGGTTTGCTGACGCTGAAAACTGAAAAATGCAAATATCTAAGTTACTATTCCAGATATAGAATAAATGACTATAAAAATATTCACAGTAAATTTAATTTGCAATAGGATTGCTTTTATACAATTTTTCGATCCGACGTTTAGTAACAGAGATATTTCGATTTTTCAAAATTTCTCCTCCCTCTGACCCCCCCCCCTTCACCCTTCTTCGATTTCAGCCGTTAACGATCTTAATCTTTCTTTTAACATAAAACGACTAAATATCGAGTTTGGTAACGATTAATCAAAAATTGGGACCGCTAGAGTGTTAACAATTATATATATATATATATATATATATATATATATATATATATATATAGACTCGCTCAGAGCCCCGGCTTCGCCCGGGAATTGATTTAAGGCTGACTGGTGATGTTATTTTTTTGGCAAGGCTTTAATTTGTACAATATTTTGACATTTACCCGTCCCACTGTTTAGGGTTAATTCCCGTTGTTGGCATTTGTTAATAATAAAATTAATTTTTTATGTAAGTCTTCACTGTCCTCCAAATTGTCATATTTCCCGTAGACAAATAGACAATGAAATATCGCGAATTTTTATTTCAGGCCTCCCTTATAACCCCCACTCCCGTTCTAACCTAAAAATTTTAATATAGCTTATAATCATGGAAGAATTAATGCTAATTGACATACTGAGTTTTTGTAAGTTCGGTTTACTCGTTAGGGCTCAATAAAATTGTTCACTTCCGCTATAGGTTTTAGCGTATATCGCGTTTAAACTTCGGTATACGAAAAAAGTGTATATAACAAAAGTTACTCTAAATAACAAAATTAACAACTTTTGTTATGTTCATATTTGCCGAAAAACGAATAGAAAACGAAATACCGCTATTTTTAAATTCAGGCCTCCCTTACAACCCCCACTCCTGCCCGTTTCTAGAACTTTTGGTATGGCTTATTATAATGAAGGTATTAGTGCTAATATACATACCGAGTTTTATTTAGTTCGGTTGAGTCGTTTGTGCCAAATAAAATTGCTCACTTCCGCTATAGGTTTTAGCGTATATCTCGTTTATAATACGTTATACGAAAAAAGTGTATATAACAAAAGTTACTCTAAATAACAAAATAAACAACTTTTGTTATGTTCATACTTGCCGAAAAACCAATAGGAAACGAAATATCGCTATTTTTAATTTCAGGCCTCCCTTACAACCCCCACTCCTGTTTATCTCAGAGAATTTTAATATAGCCTAAAGTCTAAGTTGGGTTAGTTGTAATATACATACCAAGTTTCATAAAATTCGGTTCAGCCGTTTATGCGTGAAAAGGTAACAAACAAACAAACAAACAAACAAACATACACGAAAGAAACAAAATGCAGTTATGGTGTCTGTGACATGTGAAACGAAAAGTTATCGTGAAATTTCGAGAAAAAAATCAATGTACAGACAGAGGTTACAATTTTATATATATATAGATTACACAATTTTGAACGGACCTCAATTTCGTCATCTCCTAGGTAGGATCGATGGACATTTGAAAATTTCGAAAATCGCGTCATGAGTACGACCTCATTAGCTGATTTCCCTTAAGGAAAATCTGCTAAAAGGGGGGGTCTAGATAACCCATAGCGATTAGCCGCAGTGGAATAAAGTGAATTAAAAACATGTAAAGAAAAATATGATTTCAACAAGGCTAAATCATTTTTTTTTTAATTAACGCAAGAAAAGGTTGTACTTAGATAAAAGTATTATCAATGATTTGTGATTCTACGCTGTAGGCTTAGTTCTAATTGTTTGAGGACTTCCTTATCCTGAACCTGAGCGGATTTCTTATTCCATTAGGCGAACACAATAAAAAATCTGGCGATTAGACCATTAGTTCAGTGAAGTCATAATGTATGGAATTCAATTAACCTAACTACAAACATTCCTGGCCTAGAAATAATATAGGAGCAGACAGACAGACGGGATTGGTTGTCGAAGACGCCTAGACAGCCCTGTAATTATCAAGCTCTGGGGTATGACTACGAATGACCCTTGCCCCGTTACATAACCTCTGAGGAGCAAAAAATAAATAAAAAGGAATAATAAAATATAAAATTGATTCATCCGTATGTGGCGTTAACGTTGCACTATTGCTTAGCCATATTCAGGCGTTATTCTGCTCTTGTTTAAAAATTGGTTTTGTATCAAGTATAAATGAGGAATACTGGACATTTTCATTTTGTTCAACTAAGGAACAAAATCTCAAGGTTTTAATAGGCAAAAAAATAAAATTTAAGGCTTACAATACAATAATACAACTGATTAAAAAAAAATGAATATCACCGTTACACAGTAAATCTCTCTGTGACTCCACGAATTAATTCAAAAGGCAAGACCTCTTATATTTTCTTTAAAGATAAAAAGAAATACAAAACGTTGTGTAACAGAGCTAATGGATATGTATATGACTAAAAATGAAATATTACGGATCCACAATCAAGTAGTAACGGATACACAAGAGATAGTAGAGTACTTGGCATTTTTCTCTGATTTCTAACGTTGACTCGCCTCATAACCAAATTGGTCATTCTGAAGATAATGACACTGTCTATACTTAGAGGAGGAAACACATCTTCAAAATTGTTACAATCCCCTTTTTACAATTATGGAAGTCTAATACATAAATAAAAAGTCTGTGACGCATGGGCTGCGTTAACTATGCATATTTTCCACGTGCGTCACGTATTTGCATTTAAAAAGCCAACACACACACACGCACGCACGCACACACGCACACGTTTTGAATGGAACTCATTTTCGTCATCTCCTGGGTAGAATTGATGGACATTTTAGACCTGTTTCAAGAATCGCGTCGTGAGTACGCCCTCAATAGCTGATTTCCCTCAACGGAAATCTACTAAAATTAAGCTATTGCGTTTTTATAACTTTCCCAACTTTCTGCTGTTGTTTACGCTTACTCAGTTAAAAGTTTCCTTCTCTCAAGCTAGAAGGAATGAACTAACATATCAAAAAATGTCCTAAACTCTGCTTAAATACTAAACTATATATGTACTGGGAAATCTACTAAAATTAAGCTATTGCGTTTTTATAACTTTTCCAACTTTCTGCTGTTGTTTACGCTTACTCACTTAGGAGTTTCCTTCTCTAAAGCTAGAAGGAATGAACTAACATATCAAAAAATGTCCTAAACTCTGCTTAAATACTAAACATTGACATCCGACATTTAATTAGAAAATTGGAACAGAAGGTAAGATTTGATAGCTATACTCGTATGGCTACATATTGGTGTCACTTCAGCGGCAAAGGTGCGTCTAGGTTTCCGTTTTTCCTTTACATATTTATTGGGAATGTCCTATCCTAGGATCAAACGTGGGAAATATGCTAACCTGATGCAACATCCGTGTGAAGGGCATTTTGTAAATATTGTTTTTTTTCCAGACGTCCATAATGCGGCGGATATTTATATTTACATATCTCCTGGATAACAATTACTGGTGATAAGTTACGTATTAGATAAAACCGAAGGAATTCAATGGTAATGCCCTACTTCAAGTAAGAAATGTGTCGGATTCAGCGGATCATCTATAATTCCAGATTTTATGTAATCAAATCTTATCAGATTGTATTTATTGATCACGTTGATTACCGTGGTTAAATAAATCTGATAACAAGGCCTGCGTCCTAGAGGCAGATGATTCCTCACCCATAATTTGTAACTTCCAGCATGAAGACGATACCACACCAAACCAGGCATTTCGATAATAGTGTATCATTATGAAGTCGTCTGGAGTGGGAGAGGGTTAGGTTCGGATTGATCTGATTGTGACGTCAGCCCTAGATCTATGCACAGATAATATTGAGTCTGATAAGGTAATTGCAGAAACTTTGCACGAAGTTTGTGTCCCCTCGCTAAATTAGTGTGACTCCAATCAATGGCGGATGACTAGCAACCACTAATTGATATAATTTACACAAACTTAGTTTCCAATACATTCCAGTTCCAATCACCCTTTCCTGTTCTGCTAGCGATAATGTCAAACCATCGAAGAAGACGACTGCCCAAAGGCTTACGGGCTTCGAGATTGGACTTATATCTATTCCTGAGTGTAGGGGTTCAGGTTAGCCATGTGAGTTAAAGCGTTGACCTTAATCTCACATGGTAAACCTAGAGTGGCGAGTTCGATTCTCGCCTGGGCTAGGAAATTATTTAGTGACGGAACTCATTAAATAACATCCTAAATCCCACCCTGGCTAGAAAAGGGTGGTAACCCGTAGATAACCCGCCCCAATTAACCTTAGTTGCTAAATAGCGGACGTTAATAAATAATAATAATATGCCTCAGTGCCTAACACTGCACAAGCAATTGTGATGCAACTTAAATTGGAAAAAATCGATCTTTGGCCACTAATGTCTCTAAGACGGAAGAGACCTTTATGTAACCTTAAGACGTCCCAACAAATGTCTGCAAGATGTTCAGTAAAAAAATCTGTTTTTTATTATACTTTTAGTTCAATTCGTTACTTGAAGAATAGAAGCGAAAATAGTACCACATGATAAGTGCAAGAAAAAATGAACTAATTTTCTAAATCCAAACTTTTAAGATTCTTTTTTTTTTAAGTCCGTTCAAGCTATATATCTGATGTTTTTTGTGCTGGGTCGCTACGTGAAAGACTACACAGTAAACATCTTATCAAAAGAGGAAAATAAATAGAATATGTTGAAGTTATAAAAAGTTCTACAAAGTCGAGGATGTCCTATTGTCTTAGATACACAATAACAAACATTTTCAGAAATTTCATTCTGTATCGACATCTAATACTGCAGGTGGGCATTTCTAGAAGGTTTTGAATAATGGAGTTATGAGTACAGCCTCAATTGCAGATTTTCTATAAAATGTATCTGTTCAAGTTGTCTGTGTTTAAAGTCTTAGGACTGTCTTAGACTAGCGATTTCATGTTGTTTTATTAACCAAATTATGCCAATTGCCTACAGAGGAAAGGCATATTTCATTGAAAGATGAAACCGCTGATGTCCTCGAATCTACCCCTAGATAATGAATTGCTATTCTTAGAACCTGAGTCCTGGCTAAATGTCATCAATATTTCCCAATCCTTAAATCTCTATTGAGGCCAAGGTCTCTCCCTTTCGTTAATCAATTTTAGTTAATCACCTATATCCGAAGGTTCCGAAAATCTATAAAAGGCGCTCGAAGTTTTTAATGGGCTGAAGTCACGTTGTTTTTAATAGGGAATAATGTAAATCCCTACTGTCACTTTAATAGGATATATAATGTCTTCAAACCCAAAATTAAATCTTAGAATAAAAATGCGAAAGCCATTATCATCAGCCACGAAACCCAAAAACCACAGGAAGGCAAAACAATATTTAAGGTTGTCAAAGTAATACTAATTTGTATGCTCTTACGGGGGTTATGAGTAGGGACCTTGCGATACTGGATTCGATCCGATATCTAGTATCGATACCATACTGCTATAAAAGTATCGAAACTCCGATAATATCTCTTGAAAAGTATCGATACCAAAGGTATCGGTATCGAAACACCTCTGATTATTAAATCAGGTTTTTTAGAAAAAAAAAATGTGATTTATTACTGTTATAAAACGTCAGTTTTATCTCTTTAAAAACGTTTTCTTGTTTCTTAAAATAAATTTTTTTTTTTTTTCTTTCCTTATGGAAATTGATAAAGAAAGTAGTTAATACTAAATTGGAGGTTATCCTCTATCCCCTGCCTTTGTAATATCGTAATATTTTTTTAATATTTAATTTTTCGTCCACTTTATGCTACTAGGCTAATCGGGACGGGTTATCTACAGGTTATCACCCTTTTCTAGCCAGGGTGGCACAAGAAGTTTATTTAATGAGTCCGTCACTAAATAAATTTCTACTGCCCAGAGCGGGATTCGAACCCGCCACTCTAGGTCTGCCATGCGAGATTAGGACCTACGCCCTAACTCGCACGGCTTGAAATATCGTACTACGACATAATTTGATTTATTACTCATTATCATGTATTTTATTTACTTTAAATTCGAAATTTTTATTAATTTACTTTTAATGTAATTAGTTAATATTAAATTATCAAACATTCGATACCGATACTCATCTTTTTGTTGCGATACCGTTGAAATATCGGAAGCAAAGTATCGATACCAATACTCCTAGTATCGAAATAAAAGTATCGATACCTACAAGTATCGGTAGTATCGCAACGTCCCTAGTTATGAGATCGGTATTTATTTAATGTCCTACGCCATCATTCTAATTTTTCAGTTGCTCTGTGGATGGTAGACCTTGTAATGAATTTTGGAATATAGTTCCCAGTAAATGAGATATATTTGTAATGTGTTCTGGCTCCAGCTGCTTGGTCCTGGCTTACAGTTAATTTGTATCTTTCTACTTATTTTTATGTTTAAGCTCTAGCCAAAGATATGTTTATTTCTTGTTACGCATTTTTCCCTAACTAGAATATTCACCGAGTTAGTGGTATTTTTTAGCAGATTTCGCTTAATGGACGCGATTTTCAAACATTTTTCTCAAATGCTCATCGATTCTACTTAGTATATGACGAAAATGAGGTCTTTGCCATAAAACGTTTATATATCAAGTTTGGTAACGATCAGACAAAAATTGAGACCGTTTGAGCCAACACTAAAGATCATATTTGCTTATTGGCTGAAATCGGACCTGGAATAGCGGTGATTTAGAAAGGAGGGGGGATTAGAAAATTCAAAATATCTTCGTTATTATGAGTCGGATCATAACATGTAAAAGAGCTTATCTTGTTAATGTTTTGATTTTCTAAAATTGTTGTTCAATGCATTCTTTGGTAACTCAAGTATTAAGCAAGTTATTTTTACTTTCTTGTTTTCTGTGCCTTGTTTAAGTAACCTTTCCCCTCCCTTCTACTCATCGGATTTTTACATATGAGTAGAGAATACGTGGTCATATGAGATCACAAGATTTATAACAGCAATTAGGAAATCTGCCTTGTTTACGCAACCCCTGCGCGACGGACTTTTTTGTTTTCAGGCTTTAGTTAACTCTCAGATCTGCTCACACGATTTTGACTCAAAGTTATTATATCGCTAAATATCTCATGCTTAGCTTTCATTTAATGCCTTATTTCCTCAAGGTTCTTACAATGTGAGGAACAGGTCATACAAATTTCGATGATGTCATCTGTGTGTCGACATATCTATTAGATTAACTATAATCAATATGGCTATATACGATTTTTTAATTTAATACAGGATAACGGTGATGTTCACGGTTTTAAATTTTTGACCTTGTCAGTACTTCGCCTCGTCCTAATCCAGTTTTGGCCATATAGGTACGAGCTTGGTATCTAGTTATAAGTACAAAAATTATAGCCGCTACTTCCGTAAAGACAAATAGATATGTGCACACGGACACGCTCGCAGAAATTTAGTCATGTAAACTGTAAAACATAATTGAAAAACAATTGCATTGCACGTTTAATGATTATTACATTGAGTTCTTCTTTTGAGGTCAACCTACTTCCAACCATAATCAAACAATGAGAAATAAAGAAAGGTACTAAAATATATAGGTTTATGAGGGCTTATACTTAGTCAGGTACATGTGCCAAACAAGAACTGAATAACTCAATAAAACCTGAAATAGTTTCATCTTACAAGGAACTTTTATTACTTTGTCACAAGCTAAGATAGTTTGAGTATAAAATCATTTTAAAATATTGTATTTGGAATTTTGATTTTATGTGATTCCTCCTAAAAAGGATTTGTACATGCGCGATTCCGCTGCAGAAGTATGTTGAGAATGGTCCATTAAAATCAAATTGGCCAAGATTTTACACTCTCCCTCTGTAAAGCAGTCAAAGAATTTCTTGAATTTCTTACTTGTGTAAATAAATGGCCAGGGCTTCGGAATTAAATACAACTTCTAATGGCAATGTAGAAAATACACATAATTCTACAGTATTACTTTATCCTTTGTAACTTCTTAATAAATGAAATTTTTATTAAGGTTTTTTTTGTTAAGTAAAACTCTAAGATTTGACTGAAATTTTATTTAGATTCGGCGGGAATAATGTTTTCCGCGTTTCAGTTTATTCTAAAAACAATGCCGTCAAAAGTGAAATTATTGTTTATGTCTATCTGAAGACCCGTCCGTACGTCAATCGCATAAAAGTAGATGGAAGGATTTTGATTAACTATAAAATTTTAAGACAACTGTCGCAAGGTAAAACATAGTTTATAAGAAATTTAGTATTGATAAAACATGGGCTACATGAAAAAAGAAAGAATTTTCAACTAGTAGTGAGGGTTTACTTTGATGTCAGAAAATATTCGTTAAAATGGGTTTCCTTAGAAAAAAAAATATATACAGAACAAATTTGGTAAGGGATATATTTCGCGATCCTAAAACTAGAATTATGATTCCAAATTTACACATCCGGCTGCCAAATAGATTTTATTCATGTCCATGAGAAAGCCTCAATAGAATTGAGAAATGTTTTGTAGATTTATTAAGAGAGTTAGTATTGTCAAATCTGCTATTGAGGTCCTATGAGGCGATTTACAAAAATGCCTTCAAATGTCCATCGATCTTATCCAGGAGATGACGAAAATGAGATCCGTTCAAATATATATATATATATATATATATATATATTTGTCTGTTATCGCTCTAGCGGTCGTAATGTTTGTCTTATCGTTACTAAACTCAATATTTAATTGTTTTATGTAAAAGGAAATATCCAGTTCGTTAATGGCTGAAATCTGACCAGTGGGAGGGCGGTTTAAAGGGGGAGAATTAAGAAAATTACAAATACTCTTATTATTACGAGTAAGATAGAAGATTTGTTTAAAACTAATTTCAAAAAGAATATACGAATTACAAAGTATTATTTTGTCCATACTATCGATCGCTGCGCCTCGGCTCGGCTATTGGAGAAACGAATACATAGTCTATTTAATATTATAGAAAACATATGTCAGTTGTCTTCTGTTTTGCTTGGTTACCGTCATATGTTTAAAATGACTACCCTGCAGAAGAAATCGTTTTCTGTTCTCCAATTGGTGAATTGCAATCCCCTGGTTATAGTGCAAAGGCGCATCAGGTTGAGGTACTACAGTGATCCTCCGAATGAGTGGAGCATTCGCATATGGTATCGACAATTTGTAGATACAGGATGTATACGTAAAGGAAAGAGTCCTGGCCGCCATCCTGTACCTGAAGAAAATTTTGCACGAATTCAAACTGCTTTTAATTCAACTGTTACCTAGCAAAACAGAAGACAACTGGCATCTATTGGCTATAATGAAAACTATACTATGTATTCGATTATCTAATAGCCGAGCCGAGGCGCAGCGATCGACAGTTTGGACAAATAATACTTTGCAATATGTATATTCTTTTTGAAACACCCTGTATTACGCCATTATAATTTCAACCCGTCTATGGCGTGTAACACGGCTAATAATCAAATAAGAGCAGGAATGAGAAGAACCTCTCCTCTATAGGTGTAATTTGTTGCGAAGGAGTAGAAACCAAATAAGGGACAATAAGAAGACGTTTAGAGGAAAGAAAAGAGAGGGTGGATGGGAAATTTGAATTTCAAATCGGACGCGGATCTAACCATATGGGTGGTCTATTCAGGCGACCATTGATACGAGATCAATCCAGAAATGGTCAGATGGTTTCGACAACGATATGGTGAGGTATGGTCTCCGTATGGCACAGCGATGGATTGACACTCCCGTACCTTGTCAGGCAACCCATCATCCTTTCCTCTTCGTTAAGCTCCTATTCTTGTACTCAGCAGAGCTCTTCGCCATCACATACCGTCAATTTTGACACGAGCGCCTTTTCCCTTTGTCGGAACTTCAAACGACGAAGTCTGGAATGGCCCACCAACGTGAAAATGAACACGCTTAGCAGATTTCGCATAGGTAAAATCAGATATTGAAGTTGAACTCATGACACGATTCAAGGAGGTGACAAATGAAAATGTGATCCGTTCAAAATTAAGTATGTTTTTTATATATATATATATATATATATATATATATATATATATATATATATATATATATACTATAAGATGGCAGTAAATAACAAAACAGAAATCAAATACCTCAATCATGTATTATATAACATTTATCTTAAATTAATCGATTTTAAATTATGACGTGAAATAATCCAGTTCACGATTGACTTGTAAATAATCGATATTTAGTCAGCTGACTTAACCTACCTCGGGAACCTCTCAGTGCCATCTACCTCCTCTGTGAAGAAAGTCGCAACGTAAGGTAAAAGGTAAACGAGCACTTCAGAAATGTAAGTAGCAATTTATAATTAGATTTAATAAATATATCATAGATGTAGGCACTTACTAATACAATATATAGCAAAAGAATTATTAAGGGATGTGTTAAATTAATGTTATTAATAATTTTTTATATATTTTTTTTAAAAAAGGGATAGCCCCTG
Source organism: Riptortus pedestris (assembly GCA_019009955.1). NCBI lineage: Eukaryota > Metazoa > Arthropoda > Insecta > Hemiptera > Alydidae > Riptortus > Riptortus pedestris. Next base: position 81,589,862 of record CM032232.1, read on the forward strand.
AAGAGGTGGCAAATAAGCCACGAAACATGTAAAGTTGAAATAAAGTTTGTACCGAAATAAATGTTTTTATTGGAGAACCTTGCCATAAAATAAACGTGCAACACTTTTTGGATAAATTACACAACATAAGGTCTAATATCATCCAACACACACGCACGCACGCACACTCGCACGCACGCTCGCACGCACACACACACACACACACACACACACACACACACCTATAACCTTTTAGCGGTTGTAATTTCTGCTTAATCGTCACCAAACTAATCGTTTCATGTAAAATTCGTTAACGGCTTAAATCGGACCAGGAGGAGGGGGATTCTAAATATCACCATCATTTTGAATCAGATAGAAAATGTTATATTACCAATCATAATGAAAATAAAATTTCCTGCAAGTTTGTTTTATACAAATTTTCTGTAGTTGTAATATGGGACTTTCAGTCTGCAGTAAGCATCCATTCTTAAGCACTTCACTTTTTCTCCCTTACAAATACACTTTTCAAGTGACGTTATAATTAGCCAATATTACAAATAAATGACTTATCCTTTTAATGTATGTACTTTTTTCTGGTTTTTTTATTTATTTTTTTATATATCTATGTATGTTTATATATATATATATATATATATATATATATATATATATATATATAATAAAACATAATCTTTAGTGAATACTCCTATTCATATTGGTACTCCATCTTTCTTTTCCCCCACTCCGACTCCCCTCAGTTGGTCTCCTCATCATTTTCCCTCTGCCCCCTTCATCCCTTTCCTTCCTGAGGTAATTCCTGGAATGAGGCAAGAACACCCTTACTCCCTCCTGATTAACCCCCACCCGCTGCCTGCCTCTGTCTATTACATTCCAGCATCCCTTCAAACCTCCAGCTCTTATTGTACTTTCATCATCTTCAAAATCGGGTCCGTAATACAACCTAAACGCCTCGCCTCTACTTTATTACCCCAAACTACCACGTCTTCTCCTATAAATGAGGCATTTTTATTTGGCATAGCATTTCAGCAGATAACAGCCTCTTAATCGTTTTTAAAATATACTCACTTGTAGTGTTTACTCTATTTCTCTCCACGTATTATCCCTAATTAAAAAAAAACAATTAAAATTTTGCTAATCATAAGATATCAGTGGCATAATTACGTTTTGTTGAGGTGATCCTCCACACAGGATTTGAGTTAACACAACTCTTCTTTGGCTTTTGTGTTTACTCAAAGCTGAAAGGGGCTCAGGTTAGCCATGTGATTTAAAGCGCTAACATTAATCTGACATGGCAAACATAGAGTGGTCAGTTCGATTGCAGCCTGGGCGGTAGGAATTTATTTAGTGGCGGAATTCATTAAATAAATTCCTTAATCCCACCCTGGTTAGAAAAGGGTCGTAACCTGTAGATAACCCGTCCCAATTAGCCTTTGTTGCAAAAAGTAGACTTTAATAAATAATAATAATCATAGCTGAAAACCGAAAGATACTCTCCGCATAACAACAAACTTTAAAGAATTAATTATAATCATTGAAAGGGATAACACGATTAGCAAGGCTTGTTATATGAATTTATCACATTTATCAAAAAACAAAATGGAAATTTTTTACGACTTTCCGAAAATAGCTGCCTTATCCCCTCAAGTCATTAAAAATTTCGGCCTATACTTTTCCAAAAAAATTAAATAGAGGTCGGTGCATATACAAATGTATACTTCTACCCCAATATTAAACGTTTAGAGACAAATAGGTATACGAAGTATATATGAAAAGTTCTAAAACCTATTTTGAGTACCATAAATTTTCATTTTGCCTGTACAGCTGCTAAATAGCATTGGGCTCTGCCTACTATTTTAAATAATTTTATATTATCATGTATGAACAATGAGAGCCCCCCTGTGAATGATAAAAATATTTGTATGAATATATTTCACCTGGACCTCATTGTCCTGTAGTCAGCATAATTATATATTATATTTTAAATTGACGGAATTCGTCAACTATTGGGTAGGATTTTTGGTTGACGTAGGAAAATGTTCTTGAAAATTCGAGCCAGCCAATTCAGAGAATCCAAGAACAGGCAATCCAAAGACTTAGCGCAAAACTATGAAGCCTGCAAACCCTCAACTTCTAAAATAATTCCTTGGACGATAGCATACAATGATCCTTCGCATTGTTACTTGATTAAGAATTGGTCTTCGTGGTCACTACCCACGAGATTAGTTTTTACTGGTTCTTTTCAGAAGCTCATATTTATGAAATAATTCATAGGCCATCTAGCAACACGAAAATGATTATATGAATTCTCTATGTACTGATTCTGTAACATCAATTATTTTCTTTGTTGGAAAATATGATACTACTTATTCTATTACCTTAAGGTATATGAAATTTGTTTGATGAATGTACAGACTACCTTAGGTGGTAGATAATGCGAATACACTGTGCCAGTCATCAGAATATTACAGACCAAATATTATTTATTTGAGAAGAGTTTACTCTTGATTGTTTAAAAGCCCAAGCTGTTAGACGAAAAAGGAAAGGAGACTTTTACAATACTCGTGAACCCTTCTAATGACTGTTATAGTTCAGAGTTGACTGGCTATATAAAAAACCGTTAAATAGTGGTTCCGGAGTACGGTAAAGCAATAAAAGGACCGCCTCTAGCCCCCTTACGTTTGCGAAAACTACTAATTTCTTTACGATCATGACTTCCTCTGTGGATATGGCATTAATAGCAGAAAGACCGCTGTGGGAAGTTGAGCGTGGTTTATCCATAACTTAGACTAAATACAGGCATTGTGTTCGTCGTTTTCCTAGGGTGGGGGGAAGAGGTTAACAAATGATGATTTTCTTTATTTATTATCAAAGAACTCTGGAATAGACCTTTCTTTAATTTTTAACAAAAGAGTATGAAAGAAATTAATAATAATAATAATAATAATACTGTTTAATAGTAAATGGCTGATTTTTACAACGAATGATACTGTGATTACGTTCAAGCCAATTATTAATCTCCAAATATCCTATCTTCATTGACTGCCCTTTCAATGCATACACTTTGGAGTGTTCAGCGACAAACTGATGCCATGTCAACTTTTTTAAAAATTAACTGTTTTTAATTTTTAATTAAACCAATTTGCAAACATGCCTAAATACCATTTCAAAAATATAAAAAAATAAATGAGTGAACGTACAACCCAAAACATTCCTTTTCTTGTGAAATTTTGGAAAGCGAACTATTTCTTCCAGTGACAATTATTTTACTATTCTTTGAGAAGAAAATGTTACAAAAGTGATGTACCCTGTATGCTTTTCTAGCTAATAAAACAAGTTCTTGCTCCTGTATTATAGTGCTTTTCATTGTTCCTGCAACCTTACTTGTTAGATAGCCATAAGTAGTCCGAAATGGACTTACTGTCAACTAATGAGAGATATATCCTCCAGATATAACAACAAAACGAATAGGACATGGGATCGTTAATGATTCTGTGATCGTAGCAGGAAATCGAAGATTAAGGGACAAGTTAGGACCGTTTAACTGAATGTTTGGCTCTAATGTGAAGGTGCAAAAGCTAGACGCAGCTGTCTAGGATGATGGAGTAGATGTGGGAAAGTGGGCTAGAACCGCCATCAATCTTGGGAAGCGGGAAAGCTAGTGGGCGAGTCGATAGTATATCCTGCCTCTATAAATACTCACGAGAGGAAGAGGGCTAGTTATGAATGGGAGCTGAATCAGCTGTTCATCAGCTGACTGGCCCCACGCCGTCTCTAACTCAAGGTCACTATCCCCCCCCCCCCACCGTACACCTCATCTTTAATTCATGCTTCTCTTCTTTCTCTCTCTCTCTCTCTCACTCTGGCACCTCACGCCCTCTCTCTCTCTCTCCCCAGAAGCAGGTGACCGGCGCTCACGAATAACCAGGATCGTGATTCGTGAAAGAAAGGCAATGAATCAGTCAGCAAGTAAAGGTTAACCTATTAATAAATCAAATACAAAACCAACTCCTCCCTTCTAAATAGTAGAATGGCAAACGATGAGGCTGCCAATATCGAAAGCAAATCGCACAATCAAGGGAAATTTTTCCTGTCATTATAGCTTTTGGCGAGCCTATCTGGGTGTATGGCTACTTAGTTTAAATATAGCTTCTTGAAAATTCTTTAATGGGATCGCCATTCCCAAAATGCATTACATTTCACTGGATTGAAAGAATTTAAGAAATGAAATGTTTTTGATAGGGAATTCATGGCGGTAGCATTTTGAATTAATGAGCCTGAAAAGCTATTGAATTATTTTTCGTCCAAATATTAGTTCATAAAAAGTGGGAGAACTTAAAACTGAGCTTCTGGGACAAATATTGTAATATCACCTCTAGTAGTGTGTCTTCTATGGGCTGTAAATGCATGTAGTGTTTTTCGTGAAGAATCTAAGTTTTTGTATTTTCATTCAGATTTTACTGCATTCACTTCTTCAATGTGAAATAGTTTGTTTGTTTATTATTATTTACGTCCACTTTATGCTTCTATGGCTAATCGGGATGGGTTATCTACAGGTTACGACCCTTTTCTAGCCAGGGTAGGCCTAAGGAGTTTATTTAGTGAGTCCGACACTAAATAAATTTCTACTGCCCAGGGCGGGAATCGAACCCGCCACTTTAGGTCTGCCACGCGAGATTAGGACCAAAGCCTTAACTAGCACGGCCAACCTGAGCCCCCCCCCCCAATGTGAAATTACGTATGTAGACAATGAATTTAGTACGAATTTCTAAGGCATCAGTGATTGGTGCATTGTTGGCCTTAAGCTAGAGGGTAAATATCATCAAAGCAAGGACTAATCTTAGGTATGTGTATTTATATTTTGAACATCCTTGAGCCCTGAGAACTACAATAACTACTTGGACAGTAGATACAGTGACGCATTATATTAATCTAGAATATTTTTGCAACCAGTAAAGAATTTTGCGTCAACTATATTCCATTGATCTTCCAACAAATTAGTAGATTTTCAATTACCTATCTCAGCTGCTGAACTTACTGCGCTAATCTCATCTTGAATATGACTGTCTATTAAATGGCTCATATGTGAGGCCATTAAGAGAACATCCAGAGACTTGGTGATCATTAAATAGAAATCCTGCTTAGCTCGTTAAGCACGTAGAGGCATAAACGGTCTGGTCTAATTGGACAAAGATGCAGCCGCAAATACTGCACTTAGGGACTGCAAATCGGGAGAAAACTACCTATCGCTCCATTTTCGCCAGGACTTTCCTCGACTTCTTCAAGTACTCTCTAACCGCAAACTGTTTCCATGCTTTTCAACAAGCCACTAACCGCTAACTGGACTATAGAGTTTTCCTTTAGGTCATCTCTGATTATATGTTACTCTCAATGGGCAAAATTGGCCCGTCAGACACACCGACTATTTTCTAACGTACTCAACTCTAGAAGCAGGACTTCTGAAATACAAAGAATACTTAATTCATGTTCGGTAAATAACTTGAGATCCAATTAAGAACTTTAACGACTCAAAGCAACGGATGATCATCTAAGGATGAATGCATTGCATACCGCATGCATGGGGCACATAGAGGTTTCGATTCGACCATTTGAGGTTCTAAGTGAATATATATGGACGTAAGTATCAATCTTTGGGATAAACATATGGATTTCGAATTTCCTTATTTAGAATTTAATAAATCCTTAGTCCCACCCTGGCTAGGAAAGTGGTAACTTTTAGAGAACACTCCCCGATGAGCCTTAGTTGCAAAAAGAGGACGTTAATAAATAATTTGAAATTTATTATCTACGTAGATCTGACATCCTCTACTAGATAGCTCCTCTATTTGCTGCGCCTTTAATGTAAAAAATATACAAAAAGCATATCATTGGAAATAGGGAATATTTTACCTTAAATATATATACTAGTTTTGATCAAAAAATAGAAAACTTCAATGATTAATTTCATAAATTCATTTATTTTTACTAACAATAATTGTTACGGTATATGTATTGAATGTATTTACTGCGGCACATCTCCTTCCAGTTATTCACATTAGTGTCATCTGACGAATATAACTTCGTAATGAAATGAGACGGTTTTTCAAAACACTTGTGATATATTAAATTCTCCAAGAATATCGAGATGGATACACTAGCATACCGACTTATAGATTGAATTCAGTGCTGGGAAATATATGTGGTTACTGAAGATGGACCGAATCTTTGTAATTTGAATAAAACCGAAATAATATTGGAGTAATCTTCTATCAAGACATGAAAACTAACTTTAGGACAAATACCTAATTATGGCTCTAACACTCTTCGAGACGCCTGCACCTTCTCAAGGATAATTGTTCCTTTATTATTTTCATAAATTGCGGTAATATATTAAAAATTAAAGCAAACATTCACCTCTCTTCAATTATTGAAAACAAATAAAATAATAAAAAATAAAATAATTTATGGGAAAAAATAGCTCCTATTTGAGAAATCAAAAAGACTATAATATTTCTAAAACAAGTCAGAATCGGACCAGATCATATTTGAACTTTGTTGTTGGAAATTGTGTCTAGAATGATCTCTCAAAGTTTGCACACTAAAGTTTGTCACACCCTATATGTGGGTTTATATATACAATTTTCAACGGACCTCATTTTCGTCATCTCTTCGGTAGGATCGATGGACATTTGAGGAAATGTTTTGAAACTCGCGACAAGAGAACGGCATGAATAGCTGACATCCATTAAGGAAAGGAGAAATTAGCTTAGGTAACTTATGAAAATAAGAGTAAAATACAATACATCATTGTTCCTGTTCTAATTTTGGGTGGAATATTATACATTTAGCACTACGGGAAATATTTATTCACTCTTCGGAGGTCATTATCTCGATCAATATCTGAAATAAAGAGTTGTAATGCTACAATATGCTATTTTTGAAATCCTATAATTTCCTGCGGTCATGTCAATCGATACCATTATTCTATTTAATAAAGTTAAGTAGGCTTTAGACAAATCTATTGAGCCGATTTCGTTTAAGGGAAATAAGCTGTTGAGGTTGTACTTGGGACGTGATTTTCGAAAAAGTATTGTTATGCCTGTTAATGCTCAGGGTAGAACCATTTTTATTTCATAATTACTAACTTCGAAACATGGACATTTCTGATATAATTAAATATTTGACCTGGAGATGTGGGAATAGTGATAGCAGTAAAATTAAAAGTCGCGTTTGCTCCTGCTATTATCGGATTGATAAATGTTATGTTTAACCATTCTGGTTAAAAACTTTATGACCTGCGATTTTCATTTTTATAGTTTGTTCTCCCTAAATATTCGGTGCCAGCTTATGGTTTACGTATTCTTGATAAAGGATTCATAGAGAAGTAGAAATGGAGATAAAGTGGAGTTGACAATGTTACACACTAATGATGTATTCCGTGTTTCGGGACGAACATTCTCTAGCAGATTTCCCTAAAGGAAATTGAAAATTCTTCAAAAGTTCATCAATTCTTCCCATTTGGTGACACAAAAAAATACACCCCACATACGCCAAATTTTGACTGTGTCACCACAATTTTTGTTCGATTGTTGTCGTCGATGACCAAGATTAAATTGGGAGGATTATCATACATCCCAAGAGAAAAATGATATTCAAAGAATATTGTTGATAATGTAATGAGCTATAATTATTGATTTATCCATTTTTCTCCAACTTGATTAGGAACGAATTAAATAGTTATAGCGTTCCAGGCTACAGCTAACAACCTATCCCATCGGTAGTTAAACGTTTTCTGTAAAATTTAAGATAAACTCCCTAATGGCGGAAATAGGACCAGTAGTAGAAGGGGTTCATAGGAGGGAAATGCCAAATATCTCCCTTATTGTAAGTCGCATAGAAATATTGTGTAGAATCTATCTTATTCCACATTTAATTTCCTTTGAATGGAGTTATGTATAGTTGAGTTCATAAGACGTGAGACAGTGGCTAGGATGCGCAGTAGCAAAGAAGGCTATTGCGCATGCTCCCGTTATCAGTCTGTTAACCACTCTCGTGAGCTACGGATATGTATCGGGCGTCCTGAAAACATTAGCCCTCAGTGTGTATATAGTGTAGCTTGATGATAAAATCTAACCCTATCTTGGTTATGTAGGAAGAAATGTTGATATAAATCCCTGCAAGGTCTTGCTCTAACCTCAAGTTAATACGTTGCAACAATTATTTTTGTTTTTAAAAAAAGAAATCGGTTTTCGATACTTGAATTTTAATATCGAAATACCGATATATCAGGGGGAAAATATCAGGTAATAATTTAGATATTTTCTGGGGGAAATATTGATATTTTTTCACCATCCCTAGTGTACCTGTCAATAAGTCGCCATTTAAATTTAAATTGACAGTGATAGTGACATACATTCAAGCGGCAATGATAATGACGATGATGATGAGCCCTTAAGCAGCATTGAGGAGATGGGGTTGTCATTTGACCAATTTTAAAGCAATTATATATATATATATATATATATATATATATATATATATATATATATATAAAGTTAACTTGTTATATTTTATTTAACTTCTATTAATTTAGGTGGTAAATAAATTATTTTGATATTTTTTGAAATGTAATTTTGGTAAGAAAATTATCTGTAGGTTTTTAAAAAGTTATTTGTAAGTTTTAAGTATCACAAATCATTGTGTAATTTATAAAAAAAATTACCTTACATTTTTAAAAATATATCTTTAAGTATTAAAAATAATTATCTGTAAGTTTATAAATTATCTTTAAGTTTCTAAACAAATATCCATAAGTTTTAAGTATAAATAATTATCTGCAAGTTTAAAAAAAAAAATTAAATAATAATGTCAAAATATTATTTATGTAAACTATGCAAGTATATGCAATTCTACTAATTTTCTATTATCACTAATCAATAATAAATTACGTTTTTTGTGCATTAAATAAATTATTATTTTATTTTTTTATTCATGTTTGATTTTTAATAATGTTTAATCAATGCTGCTTCTCATTTTCTGCACTATATTTTTATATAAATTAGGAAAAGTAGAACATATACTTGAGAAAGGTTAGACTGCAGGTACTCAGTATCGATACTTGTAGGACTGGAGCAAGTGTACGGCATGCTGGCAAATATGTTCAGCTTGGGTAGTACACGTCCTCTCATCCCCACCAAGCCTACCACCCATCCCCACTCCCATGCGCGGACTGTCTCACGTCTCATGAACTCAACTATACATTTTCCTTTTTTTTTTTTTTTTAATAACAACGAAGATATTTGCATTCTTTAGTTTTCAGCCTTCAGTAAATTCCCACTCCTACTCATGTCATGATAACAATAAATTGATTTACCATGAACCACTTTATTCGAAACTTAAATGCCAAATAATGTGTGATACATGCAAATGTGTTGCGGTATGACGTCTTCAATTCAGATTTTATGTTCTTAACTTAAAAATGTGTACTTGATTTATACCGTACGATATATTTAACCGTTTCAGTCAACACTTATTATCATATTTTTTAATGGTTAAAATGGGACAAGGAATAGGAAGGGTTTAGAGAGGGGAAGGCTTTATTTTTAAATCCGTTGTTTTATTAATCATCTAAGGACTCAAGGAGAATGATGTAATTGCTATACTTGTTGTACGAATATGGTCTTCTCCCACGAGTATGACCTCGATGTTAGTATATTGGATACTGAAAGTCATTGGATTCAGGGAAAGAGTAGAGTTGGGGAAATGTGAGTGGGTTCATTTATGACGTCATTGTTCTCCACAGAGATAGAAAAAGGACAGTGTCAATTCTGCCCCAGCCAATTCAACCTCCATGCCATCTCAATTAAATTTTCCCTTTCACTTTTTGACACCATTGTTTTTATCTCGCCCTGCGTCTTTTTGTTTAATATATCATTTCTCTCCCACCGTATTTTATTTTATTTCAGCATCTGTCTAGAGAAAGGCTGATGAATATGAAATATTTTGTCCATTGTATATTTCATATTACTAATTAGAAACCTAACTCTCATCAGAGGCTCAGGTTAGCCATGTGAGTTAAAGTGTAGACCTTAATCTCACATGGTGGACCTAGAGTGGCGAGTTCAATTCCCGCCTGGGCAAAGGAATTTATTTAGTGACGGAAGTCATTAAATAAAATCCTTAGTCCCATCCTGGATAGAAAAAGGTGGTAACATGTAGATATCCTGTCCCAATTAGCCTTAGTTGCAAAAAGTGGACGTTAATAAATAATTTAATTTAACTCTTATTACGTCTTATATACAAAATAAGCTGCCCTCTTTTTAAGGGAATGCCCCTGATAGTGCATCCTTCTCTTCTCAGGAATGTATAAAACTATTATTTTTTTTTTCCATTAGCGAGAGATTTGTCTGCTGACGCTCTAGCGGTTGCAATGCTTGATCGTTGCGAAACTCCATATATAAACATTTCATATAAGACTTAAGATAAAATTCGTTAATGTCAGAAATCAATCTGGGAGGAAACAAACTGAAAACTATTAAAACCTCCATCCACGGAAATATTCGACAAAAAACAACAGAAGAGATGAAGTCGTACTAGGAAGACTACTAATAATCCACACAAGATTTATGCATAGTTATCTTATGACAAAAGATCAACCCTGATATGTGGGAAATGTAACACCAATTTAACTATACGGGTATTCCATATATTAATAGAATGCCATGCGTATAAAAATATACGAAACGAATGTAATATTTCCAATAATATAGCAGTGGCCCTTGGAGATAACCCCAAAGAGCTAGATAAATTATTTAATTTTATGAAAATTACAAACTTATATGAAGATATTTATATTAAATATTTGTATAAAGAAATAGAAATATGTTGTATCCTCATTTATACCAATAAATTTTAAAGGGTTAAATAAAATAAATGAGGGTATAACAATATTTACAAATTATTCACAAAATGCAGGTACTTATCCAAAGTGTGAGTAATAGATATTACCGAGCGATGATAACCTAGAAGTATTCGACCCTAAAACCTTAAAAAACAAACAACAAAAATCTAGGAGGAGTAAAGGCTTAAAGGGAGATAGAACAAAATATTCCAAATATCTCCACTATTTATTTGTATGGTATTGAAAAATGGCATAGAACCGGATCTGATACAACTGAGTCGAGTACATAAATCTGAAGAAGTAGTAATAAAGACATTTCAAAGGTTCGGCATATTACATAAAATACCGAAATCTAGAAGAGGGCACTTTATGAAGCTTGCTTTTCACCAAAGAAGATACAAGAACGAAGATATATTTGATTCTATTTTAAAATCATTAAAAACATACTGGCTCCCTAAATGAATAATTCAACGAATTGTATGTTAAACTATCATGTTTTTTTTTGTTTTTTTTACATTTGAAGCTTATTAAATACATTACTCTAATCATGTGTTCTTGACTAGCTATAATTTAATAAGATAAATCACTCTTTTAAAAATTATAATCTTATTCTAATTATGAATGAACCTGAATATGCTCCAAATAGGGCCTTTAAGACATGCCACTAAACCGCCAACTTTTTTTTACATCATTTCTCTTAGATATTCTTATCTGGGAGAAGAAAGATTTGAATTAGTCGTCACTGGAATCTAAGCTTAGCATGTTTATTACATTATATACAAGAAATACTTTAAATTGGAGCATATAAAACATAGAGCCATCCAATAATAAATGTATGTTTGGCTATGCATATTAGGGTATGTGAATTTAAATTTAGTTACTTTACGTCATGTGCTTCAAAAGATGAATTTTCTTTTTATTTCCAACTGGAGATATTAGTTGCCCTCGGCTCCTTGTTTTTCTTCAATCCCTGAAATAAATAAAAAAATACATAAATCTCAGGAATAATCTTAAATTATGTAAATATGTTTTTGACTTATTTTTATCAGAAATAAAATTGTAAATATTTGATGAAATCATTTGATCATTAACAGTAAAAGAAATAAAAAGTTTTTTTTTTCCTCTCCAAGTAAATATTCTTTCCAACAAACACTGCTGTGGAAAAAAAAGTCGTCGTCTCAAGAATTCGTCAGTTCGATTCACTTATGGTAGTATGTTGACGGCAACGCAGACCAAAAGTACCTATTTATATATTTAATTGCTACTCAATTCGCTCACTATGCTGGTTGGATTCAGGGGGAAAAGGGAAAGAAGTAAAATTTTCGTCCCCGGTAAGCCCACAGCTGAATAAATTTTCCCATGGTTTTGAATCTTTTGCATAGAAGCTGTACTGCAAACCCCTTAATTGCCTATAACTCGTTCAAACATTGATATCTGCTAAAAATCTATTTAACTTAAATTACTCTGAACAATGAATTTATCAACGTTTATTATGAGCTAATTTGCCAATTAACAAGGAAGACAAGGTCTCACTTATGTCATCTTCTTTAAGATGTAGTATTATAATTGGATGAAACCTAGTGACATAGTTGAGCTGTCAATCTCTTTTAAGAATAGGGTAGTGGGTGTAAGAAAAAGCTCAGTACTTAATTTCCCTTAAGCCAAAAACTCTTAAAAAGTGCTTTTTAAAAGTGCTTGTTTTTAACAGAAATCACACCACTAAAAGTATTTGTAACTTAGTTTAATTCTTTGATTCCCAGTAATATAATGAGTAATAATTAAATTTCTCGCTGACGTTTTACATACGGCCTCCTTAATATTCCAGGAGAATTTGGTATACTTTAGAAATAGAAATGGAGATTAATTTAAGAATTGGGCGAACTACTCTCTAAAAGAGTCACGTCGTGAACCACAGAGAAGAAGAACGAGGTTCATCAAATATTATTCTGAGTCTGTTCATAAAAGTTATTCATAATTTCCTTCTTTTGTTACTCGACAATCCAACACAATTTCTACTTCTTATGCTATATTTCTCAAGTTATTACTCAGGACTGTAAAGAAAAAAGTGCATATAAAGCTCCCTTTTTTCCTGCGGTAAAAACAGCCGGGACGTGAGGTGAGAACCGATTTTAGGCGTCCAAACTTAGTATTCGGGAGGAGGAGAAGCAGTTTGAGATAAAGACTAGCTGGTGAAGGGGCGAATTAACAAGATATCGATTCGAAAAAAAAAAAGTCTAACCAGCGATGTGGGAGACAATGCTACAGTTGCTCTTTGGAAGTAGTCCAAGAGATGGAAGGAACTAGATAAGAGACTATTACCCACGTGAATTATACACTCAGCAGATTTGCTCCAGACCAGTTCGGAATATTTGCTTTTATAGAAATTACTTCCGAAAATTAAATTTTATTGAGCCCTTCTTTCCGTCGCATTTTGCACAACTTTTTGGTAGAAATTTGCTTGATTGAAACAATAACTGGAACATATCAGAATATAACATATTCATTTTATTGAAAACTATGTACTATAAAATATTCAAGATAGAGAATAAATGTATTCAGCAATATTTATAGTAAATTTAATTTGCAAAAATGCGAAAACCCTTCCCTCTAAACCCCTCCCCTCCCATTGTTTCAATTTCAGACATTAACGAACTAGATCTTTATTTTTACATAAAACGTTAAAATATCGAGTGTTACCAAACTCGATCAAGCAAAAATTGCGACCACTAGAGCGTTAACACACATACACACACACACACACACACACACACACATATATATATATATATATATAATTTTTCAAAATCGCGTCACAAGTGCGACCTCAATAGCAAGGGGAAATCAGCTAAAAATATTACTTTATACTGGTTTCCTTAAAGCTACGGGTTCTAATTTTAAATTATTTTTTTGTAGAGACCCTATGATTAACGTAGCATTAGGACAAATAATTTTGGAGGAACAGAGCGAATGAAAATCTCTGGCCCTCTAACGTAAGGCTTAGATTTGAAAGCTCATGGCAAACCTAGTCCTGTGGGTTCGATTCCTCATTGGGAAATAAGAATTTAATTACTAGAAGAAATATAAATAAAATTATTCGTCCCAATCCATCTAGAAATGGGTGATAAACTGCAAATAACCAGTCCCGAGTATGATCAGTAGCAAATAACTGATTTTTCTTGAGCTAAAAGTGGAGTTTGTTTTCAGAAAATGGTTAAATAGTTGTTTAACAAATAGTAATATTAACCGTTACTGAGAATACTTAGTGCTATTAAATAAAACAGTCACATAATTGGCCAAATATCAGAGTTCCATATTGGGCAATTTTTCTAGTAGAAATAATTTAGGTGAACATATTTAGGTTTTCATTTTTCGGTACAGCACATCATAACTCAGATATTTATGATTTCATTAACATGTTTTCTTTATTTCAATTAAGAACATAAATGACCATTACTTTTAATTTCAACTGACCAAATAACAGTAGTTTAAAATGGTTCAAATAACAGTAATAAAGGTACGATGAAGAAGTCATTGAAGATCGCACTTCATCTATAATATAGATTCTATATAGTTACCACGCTATGCTTATATAATTGTTAGGATAGTTGGCTGGAGTCGAGGCGATGTTGCGCAGAATGCCTAACAAATAATTGATTTGAAGGTCCAAAAAAAAATTATGCATTCGTTACTCCATCAAGGATATGACGTGAGACACCACCTTGTTTGTAATTTTATTGCTCAGACTGAATAGAAAAAAGATGGAGGTGTCTGCATACAGATCAGGCAACGAATACTTCTAGTTGCAGTACTTCCTGCCACTAAGCCTATTGAGCAATGCTCTTATATTAGTAAAACCATTAACAAAAAAGGAAATCATCACCATTATTTATTTATGAACGATAAACATAACATTCGATTTATATACATATATACATATATATTTTATGCAATTCCCCTAGGCTGGTTTGGGACCGATTCAAGGTCCTTCTTAAGCCCCACTCCACACTACTATTTATCTATTAATAAAGTCCGGTACGCAGGGTAAACTAAGCAGATTTCCATTCTGAAGTTTTACAATAGATAAATCTACATATTGGTAGAACAACACCACCGTGAATATTAAATGAATAAATACAAACCCCCACTATTCCAGGTTAGATTTCAGCCACTAACAAGCATGATCTTTGCTGACTGAATTGGCTAAATATCGAATGTGCTATAGTTTAAGATAAGAACTTAAAATCTTACTTGATGGCGTCATCACACAACAAAATTGAAATTCTCGTACAATAAAGGTCTTTTGAAAATAATATTTGATATTTAAGTTTCGAATAATACACATAGTATACAACAGAGTATTGTTTGCGCAACATGAGTAGAAGTAGGGGTTTGCTGAAGGCTGAAAACGTAAAAATCCTAATGGCTCGGTTAATATCCAAGAGAACAAATATATATATATATATATATATAACAATATTTATAGTACATTTAATTTGCAATAAGATAGGTACTTTACAATTTTTTGATCCGACTTATAGTAACGAAAAAAATTCGAATTTTCGAAAAGCCCACCTCTAAACAAGATACAACTTTTCCCCCCATAAAAGATTCTCCATTCATTTTGTGAGAATTAAGTTTATATGGTTTGAATGGACCTCTTTTCATCATCTCCTGGGTAGGATCGATGGACATTCGAAGAAATTGTTTGGAAATTGCGTCATGAGTACGGCCTCAATAGGTGATAGGCCTTTGAGGGAAATCTACTCAAAAATATATTCTGAAAAACGTAACGGTTATTCTTTAGAAAATTAAGTTGAGGATTTCCAAAATATTTTTTATCAATTGTCTCAACAATCATCAAAGAAGTTAATTATTTTTTTATACTATTTCATTAATACAAAGGAAAATTGTGAGAAAAGTTCTATATTCTTTCCATATACCTTATCTTTCTTGGTTAGCATATTCGTGAAAATTAATGCGAGCTCCATAATAAATTTAACCAAAACCAATATTTCTTACAAATGTTAGCAATTGGTACGTAAATAAATATATGGGAGTATATTCAGTTTGCCACTCATTTTGTACCGTCCCAAAGGGGAATATTAAGTGTGAATGGTCTGACATTTCGTTCCATTTGAATAGACATAGGACATATTTGCAGATCTTTTGATGATTTCCCCAAACCTACACATATAGAAGAATATCGGAGAAGAAATTCCTTTTACCAAACCAACGTAACTTTATATGGATGGAGAAATTTAATATTCAGACCCCCCCCCTCTTCATTAAATTCTGTTTGGTAAATTTCGCTGGCAAAGAATTGAGGTATGCATATTATAATAATATATAATATTATAATAACAAACTTGAATTTATTGCATTACGAATTTAATTGAGGTAGTATAATGCATAATATATGTTTAGAACTACCTATTGTTTTACTAACCAAATGGCTACAACACTGATGACCAATAAAATCCAATTTCAAAATTAGTTATCATTTTATTAAACAAAATTAAATAGCAGTATTTGGCAGGACATTCCTAATTAAAAATGTAATTTTCTTTCAATTAGTATTTATTTCACCTAAAAAAGTTACTGATTTAATTTATATTTGAAAATGTAGTGAAACCTGCGAATGTTAAATATTTTTAGAAATAGAAACTGGCAAAGGGAACACGGAATGGAATCAATAAACGGAAAAGAAAAGCATTCTCTAACCTTAACATTAAGATAAAAAAAATTATTTATCTTGCAAGTCATCTCAAGAAGCATAATCCCCTTACACCGCTCTCTGGATACTAATTACTAGAGGACTAACGTTATATATAACGCGTAGTAACGCTTTATCTTCCTTCTTGTTTCCACCACTAACAAGCCCGGTGTCGTTACACATGATTAACTGCTTGTATAACTTGCAAAGATTATGAGGCATATTTTAATGCAAACAAATGTTAACAACTAAACTCTCTAACAATATAAATAATCTTAAACAGTCTCTTTCAATTGTCCCATGCTTTAATTAGTACTGCTATCTCTCACTCGCTTTCTTAAATAAAATCAACTATTGATTTTCTACTCATGATTTTCGAAAATCGACTTTCCATGGATCTTACATAGTAGATGTTGAAAACAAGGCCCGTTCCAAATTATATATATATATATATATATATATATATATATATATATATATATAAGTAACATTAATATAAGTATTACTGCTACTAGGGGGCAAAAACTATATTAATGTACAAATTAATAGTTATATACGTTACTTTTTGATCCGGATCTCATTTTTGTCATCTACTATGTAAAATGTGTGGTCATTTAAAAATATATTTCGAAATTTTATTTTTTCAGTTTAGTTGCTTCCTATAGTAACCATATATGAAGGCCATTTATTATCATGATCAGTTATGTATGTATGTATGTATATATATATATATATATATATATATATATATATAGCTGTGCACTTATTGTATGATCGGTACCAAACCTATTATTTAATCGTTTTATTTAAAATTAAAGATAAAATTCGTTAACCACTGAAATCGGAACATATGGATGGGAGGTTTAGAGAGGGGGATTTTGGTATGAGTCGGATCGAAAAATTATATAAAATGTATCTTATTGGGAATGTAATCTTCTATAAATGTTATTAATTACATTTTTTTTTCTTTATTGAGTAATAACTGAGATATTTGCCTTTTTTTGGGCTTTTCAGCCTTCAGTAAACTCTCACCCTACGAATGCCAACTTAACAATAACCTCTTATATCATGAACCACTTTAGCCGAAGTTTAATTAACAAATATTTTATTAATTGAACTTTAACCATGTGAGTAGGTGCCACAGATAGGTTGTGCCATAACGTCATTAATTAAGATTTTACATTCTAACTCAGAAATATTAATTTGATTTATATAATAATTAATATTTAACCTTTCATTCTACACTAAAATTCATAGTCGTTAA
The DNA here is from genome assembly GCA_019009955.1 of Riptortus pedestris. NCBI lineage: Eukaryota > Metazoa > Arthropoda > Insecta > Hemiptera > Alydidae > Riptortus > Riptortus pedestris. The sequence continues at coordinate 81,607,736 of CM032232.1, forward strand.
TGCAACGATTAGAGAGGAAGGGTGGGGGGGGTAGAGTGTGGAGTTCAAAATATCTCCGATATTATGTTTTGTATCGAAAAGTATTACAGAGCCAAGCTTGGTTAAATATTAATGTCCTACAATAGTTATTTTCTAAATTTTTTCGTAACACATATTAAACGAGTTATTCGTACTTCCTTGTTTTCAGCCTTCTGGAAACACCCATTTCTACTCATCAGACTTTTAGTTAGAAATAAAAATCTATGGTGAGACGAGATCAATATGTTTCAATGCTGCGTGTGGGAAATCTGCTTAGTTTACGCAACCCATGCCTGACGGATTTTTTTTTATTTTAAAGACATTAGCTTCAAAATTGAAAATCATATCTACCTGTACATTTCTCGTTCAATGAGTGACTAGGTTGTATAACGAGATATGAACAATTATTACAATAAACTGTTGCAAGCATATGAATGGATATTTGTATTCGTGAATCATCTATCGCCCAAGGTACAACGTAAGCTGTATGAAAATGAAGTTTTCCTACTATTCAGGGGTTTTCTCTGATCTCAAAACACATGTTCGTTAATATCTTCAATAAAATTGGTTTTAGCAGATTTCCCTCGAGGGAAATCTGCTATTGAGTTTGTGTTTGTACTTCAAATGACCATCGACCCTCCCTAGGAGATGATGAAAATGAGGTCCGTACAAAATCTCGCAAAATGAATGGTGAATAGTTTATGGAGGAAAAAGTTGTGTCTTATTCAAGGAGTAAGGGTATTCAGTGTCGTGCATTTTGATTTTTGTAACGTGATTACCGCCTTGTTATTATACGAAGGTATTAATGAGACAAATAACCTCATAAAGAAATTAATAACAGCTATCGCCATCATTAATAGCAGTAATTACCTATACAACAAAATAATAATAACAAAAAATAAAAAAAAAGCTAATCCCTCTAGCAATTATTCTTATTTAAATTTTGGCCTTCAGCTGCTAATGTAGGCGCCGCAAGAGGCATTAACAAAGCTTAGCTGACAAACAGCTGTTGATAAGTTCATTAATGCTGAAGCTGAAATTTGGATGGTTATTGCGCGGGAATTCTTATAAATGGCGGGAAGACAAATTGCCAGTGCCATTAAGAGGTTGGATACTATTATTCAAGAGTCAGACGGTAGATCTACCTCAGATAAATTGCACTTAGCTAAAAACCTACGCCTCGTTTAGCCTGTTTAATTACTGCTCTTTTTTTTATTTTAATATTATTTTTTTAGTGCATGTTACAGTCTTCCCTCAAAGAAATTAGGCTTTTGCAGTTTTTCTCATTTAACGATTTTCAAAATATATCTTCAAATATCCACAGATTCTACATAGTAGATGAACAAAATGAGATCCGTTCAAAAAGCTACATTTATAAGTGTTTGGTTGTTGGTTTGGGTGGTTGGTGGTAATTGGTTTTTCGCCTTTAGCAGGAATAACGCTGATTTTGAGATTGAAATATTAACCGAGGAATCTGCATTTTTTAGTCCTCTGACCAGTAGACAACCCGTCCCAACAAGACAACAAATTTGACATTGATAAAGGTGACAAGTAATAAACATACAGATCAAGTCGGCATAGAGCCTCATGGTATTATTACTTCTTTGTTGCGACAAAGAGCTAATGACTAAAATAACATCAAGTGAAATATTTTCGAAAACCCATCACACACACCCACATCGAAAAAGAGTACAAATTATAAAATAACACTTTCTAAAGCGAGGACAGGAAGGAGGGAGGTAACTCAAATCGACATCCACTTGAAGAAGAATATCTTGAGCCATTTAGCTGAGTGAGTGAGGTTACATTGTAGTCGGGAGATGTTAGGATGGAAGGGGATAAAAGTTATCCCAGCTGACAAAAGAATTGTAGTCCTTCACTGAAGGGTAAGGCACTATTGCCAACTGTATTTTATCACTGCTTTTTTATTGGGACCTTATTCTTAAGCGTGAAAGTCGAATATATATATATATATATATATATATATATATATATATATATATATATATATATATATATACAGAGAACAGAGCATAAAACCCACTTACTGACGGACTACCAACTCAATACAACTATCGACAGGCTTGAAGATGATGCCATCGCATGAATGCGCTTGCCAGCGGTACTCAACCATCAGCCAGTGACGACGGTCTCCACCGAGAGGTATGACAATATATATATATATATGTATGTATGTATAATTTTTACCCCTCTAGTGGCTTCAATGTTAGGTTGATCTATTTCGTTAATGAATGAAATCGGACTAGAGTGGGGGGCGGGGGGTGATTTATTGAAATTATCTCCTTTTTTTGTAGCGGATAGGAAAATGTTATAAAACTAATTTTTTTAATTCATTATAAAGTTTCTACAAATTTTCGCTAACTTGAATATTGAGTGTGTTATTTGTGTTTTCTTCCTTTTCAGCCAGATTTCATTTAAAGCGTTTGGAGAGAAAAATTACATTTTAGGAGGGCTAATATGTATAAATAAAGAACATAAATCTCAAGTACTGTACTTAAGTATGATGATTAAGCACATTGAAAATTCTTATTTGCTCGGTACCAACTTAAGTCTGTGTACGTAACTAATATTCAACAGTTTGTCTATGTGTGCTATTGGGTGACACGAATTGTGGCTAACATGAAAAACAGCAATCATTCAAGATTGTTCAAAATCTGTAGTCATATATTCCATATTATTTGATATATTTATTATTATATAAAAATAAACGATAGCAACTTGGCTCTTGTTAAAAGTGGGGGCGGGGGAATAAGAGGACAAAATAATAAAAAAGAATATAAAGAGCAAATCTAAATCACATAACGGTAAAAGGAACAAGAAACACGAAAAAAATAATGGATGTTAAATCTATAAGTTAAAATAAAATTAAAAGAAATACAATATACCTCCAATAGCAACTATTATAAAAAAAAACAGCCATATACTATAGACTTTAATGTCACATACATAATTATATATACACACAGGCACACATCCTTTAATAAATTTTAAAATATGTAATTCAATATTGTTAAACTGCCAAATAGTTTTAAATAAGTCAGAGTAATGGTAATATCAGGGCTACCCTCCGACAGTAAATTTTGTTCAAGTTAAGTTTTAAGTTTGAGAATTAGTTATATATAACTAGTAAAACCTTAAACACAGAATAGGCTATGAGACTCTTCTCACGGCTAAATTATTTAACCTTCAATGTTTATAACATGTAATTGGAATATATTTAACATATATATTATCCGTTCCTCGGTATTATCTCATTATAGGTACACGGCCTTGGAAGTTATTGTTTTCATTAGAACATTGATTAAATCAAAAGGCGCCAACAATTATACTAACAAGCGCGGAATTAATTAACCTACTGTTTTCCTCTAAATATTATACCAGGTTTCCTCGTACAATATTCTAGAGAACAGGGATAATTTCATAGTTGAGTTCACCATCGACACAATGCGTCTACACTATAATCAATGAATGCATCCCTTTTAGCAGATTTCCCTTAAGGGAAATCAGCTATTGAGGTTGTACTCATGACGCTATATATAGATATATATATATAGGTACATATCCTACCCAATATCAAAACTATATAGATATATATATATATATATATATATATATATATATATATATATATATATATATTTGTCTGTTAACGCTCTAGCGGTCGCAATTTTTGTTTGATCGTTACCAAACTCGGAATTTAATCGTTTTATGTAAAAAGGAAGATCAAGTTCGTTAATGGCTGAAATCGGACCAGTGGGAGGGGGGGTTTAGAGGGGAGGATTTTCGAAAATTCACAATATCTCCGTTGTTATGCGTCGGATCGAAAAATTGTATAGAATCAATCTTATTGCAAATTAAGTTTACTATAAATATTGTTCTATACATTTATTCTGTATCTTGAATATTAACCGAGATATTTGCATTTGTATTCTGTGTGTCGTCGGAAGGAGTCGGCTATGCTCGGGAATTTCCGCCGAGAGCTCTGGCGGCCGTTTCCATAACTATTCGTCCCTCATGAATAGGTTTAGAGATACCTCACTACTACAGGTGTTATTGGGCAGATTTATCTACTGGAAAACGTCACGTGGGAAATCTGCTTAGTTTACGCAGCCCCTGCGTGACGGACTTTTTATTTTGGGTATTAGTAATTGATCTACAAAAATTCTCTAGTTGCATTATTTTATTCTGTTGAGGTTGTACTCATGAAGTGATTTTCGAAAAATGTCCTCAAATGAACATCGATCCTACCCAGGAGATAACAAAAAAGAAGGACATTTCACCTTTCAATATATATATATATATATATATATATATATATATATATATATATATATATATATTTGCCTGTTGACACACTAGTTGTCGCAATTTTTGATTGAGTGTCTCAAACTCGATATTTAAATGTTTAATATTAGCTAAAGTCCAATCCGTTAATTGCTTAAATCAGGCCAGTAGGAAGGTTAGGGGAGAATATGAAAAATACCCGTTATTATTCACCGGTTCGAAAAATGTTATAAAACCAATCTTTATTCAAATCCCATGGCCATATATTTTTTCTTTACTTTGAATATTTACTGATATAAAGGCATTTTTATAGTTTTCAGCCTTCGGTAAACTCCTACTGCCTCCTTAAAACTTAGCTGCTATACCATGAACCATGTTATTCGAAGCTTTAATACCAATATCGTTTTCATTGAAACATTACTGTGTGGGATATGTTCATGAAAAAGTAAAGATTTATATTGCTCAAGGGCTGAAAATGGTAATTGGGAGAGGTGGATAATTGAAAATTCGGACTATTACTCTAACTATGAATCGGAACAAACAATTTTATATGTGTTTGTGCGTGTGTGTATATATATATATGATATTGTTGTAATTTTATTTTTCTACAACTATTGTTTTACAAATGATTTCTCTACCTCGAATATTAACCGATTTATTTGTATTATTTTGTATTCAGTCTTTTTTAAAACTACGCTTCTACTCATCTAATTTTCACTTTATGTTCCACAGCCACTGAACATCTCAAGTCCAACTAACATTTTAATCCATGTTTTTATGGGCTTCGTAGTAGAGAAAATAGATGGCGAGAGGAATAGCATTAATTTCACTGATAATGTGGCGTAAGTTAGCAAAAACAATTTGTACGGCTAATGGTTCGTCATATATATGAAAATGATATGAATATATTTGGCTTATTATTCTATGAACTATGCACTGCTTTGGAGTGGGTTCAAGCGACCAGCCTAGCAGTCTAGTATCTGTGCCATAATATAGTGGGATAAAACACAAAATACACTACTTCTTCATTCAAGCAGCAGCCCATAAATGTAAAATTTTGAACGAAGCTCATTTCTGTCATCTACTAGGTAGGATCGATGGAACTTTGAAGACATTTTTTGAAAATCGCGTCAGTAGTACAACCTGAATAGCCGATTTCCCTTAAGGGACCATTTGTTTAAAAAAAAAAAAAAATTGATGAGTAATAACGTCATCATTATCATTCCTCGAGGTGAAAAATGTGATTAGTTTACACAACCCTCCCCTTTTATTACGTTATTTCTTTTTTACGCAAACGAATAATTTATTTATTTAAAATGACTCCGTGACTAGTATTTTTTTGATCAGTTTGTTGTTTTCATTGTAGTAGTTCATTTGACATAGTAAATATTTGGGATAGGAAAGAATGATGTGACACATTTAGAAGGTAAATAGACTGCGTTCGATGGATGACAAATAAGAATTACGCTATCATGACAAAAACCCAGTTTGACGTAAAGCGTTCGTCTGCGTGCCACACATTATATAACCACTAGACGTAAAATGAAGAAGTTCACCTGGCGTATGTCCTGGTTACTTATAATCATTGTCCATTGTCACCTCTGAGACTTGGTAGATTTACAATGAAAACCTCGTGTTAAATTTAACTAATTTTACACTAGTTAAACCTCTTTAAGGAGCTCACGTTGGCCATCCGAGTTAAAGCGTTGACCTTAATTTCACATGGTAAACCTAGAGTGGTGAGTTCGATTCTCGCCTGGGCAAAGGAAATTATTTAGTGGCGGAATTCATTAAATAACATCCTTAGTCCTACCCTGGCTAGAAAAGGGTGGCAACCTGTAGATAACCCGTCCCGATTAGCCTAAGTTGCAAAAAGTGGACGTTAATAAACAATAATAAAATAATAATAATAATAAACCTCTTTAAAGATCACTAGCATAGATACCCGACGTTGCTCGGGGTGTCATAATAATTAAAGTATTTTATATGTAAGACTTCACTATGCACTAAATCTTTATAATTTCCGTCTCCTATATATATGCATATTTTTTGTATGTATGGACCATATAATTCATAATCATGAATATCATTGTGGAGCCATGCAAGAATAAATGTTTCTTTCAGGGAAAGCGGTTCAAAGATCAATGATGGCAGCTAATTTATGTACTTACATTCCATTATTAAAAATATTCTTTTGTATATCTGGAGAGTAAACTTTATATTCATAATGATACTTACTACGTTCAGTAAAGTTGCAAAAATAACTGGGCACACCTCCCATCATTATGACTCCCCCAACTTTCATTATTTCAAATTATCTATTTATGAGAATTAAACAACTTCACAATTTTGAGAATAACACTACATTACTAAAAGAATAAACATCAACTCACATGTAAGCATAAAACAATTTGAGGTCGGGAGGGGTTGGACAGAAGCGACAATAACTTTATCTGTGGATTCCCACCATAATAAGGCTGACACACACCAGTGACTACACGGGGAGGTTTATAAATTCTACTGTTAAAATAAAATAGTTTCAACTCACTTAAACTCCCCCCCCCCCAGTACTAAAATGTAAGATTACAAATGGAACATTAACATTAAAAGTAAACGTAAGAAAGTGATAGTTTAAATAGCTGGCAATGAGATAAGGCTTAGAAGTTGTGAGGAACATCCACCCTCCTCAGTTCAGTCAACCTACTACTCTTAATATCTCAGTTCTGTTTATATTATGTGTATTATATTATGTTAACATTTATTAACGACTTCCACAAAAAAACAAAAAAAAAAAAACAACCACGGACAGACATATAACCTCTGTTTGTGAATTGATTTTTTTTCTCGAAATTTCACGATTATTTTTCATTTTACTAGCAGTTGTCCCCTCTGTTTACTCTTCCCCAGGTGACCTCTGGAATGAACTTTTAATTTTTTAACTTATTCATTTAGATATTGCACAGAATAAGTCATGATCTTGGAGTCTAGCTGAATACAAAAATCTGGTAAGCATATATGATTTAGGAGTACTAATGATATGAAGAGTTTAAAACGGGAGGTTCAAAGCTTATTTTTTTCCCGACCCCCATAACATATTTTTATCGCAAGACACATATGATATCAATACGGTGGAAGGAGATGGGTGGTCGGGGCATGGGAATGTCGGCCAATTTACTTTTGAAAATTGATAAAGTGGTTCAGTAGTAGGCAGCAGAAATGGCTGTGTCTAGTATTAGTTTAAATTGCTCATCTAAATTACAATTTAAAAAAATATCAATTATTTAACTCTGTAGTTAAGCAATTGATATTCTGTGCATCTCATGTTGTGATCATCCATTTTAAATAAAATCTATACCATAATAGTAGATTATAACGTTGTTATTACCAGTTATTTCCTACACCCTTGGGTAGCATAAACCTGTGGCGGACGGTGAGTCGGAAAAGTTTAACTCTAGTTATGAGATATTTCTTCAGCTCAGGTGGCCTTAGTTAAAGAAATAATTACTTTCGTTCCCACCTAGCTGAAGCAAACCTCTTTAATTTTTAACGTTCTACACTTAAATGTATATTTTAATAATTACTCGTCTTTTTCACATTTACGTTTACTTTCCTCCTCCAACTTATGGATTTTTATATTTAATTTACTGAAGTTTTAAATATGAATAAAAAAAAAAAATGACCTTTCTCTCTTTGTATGTCTATAGAGACGCCACCAGGTCGACACAATAGTAGTCTAAATCCTGTTGACCAAACACCCGGATGGAGCCAAGGATTGAAAAGTATCAAGAAAATTGCGACTTAGATAGGATAGACACCAAGACAGATATTTTATATTAATGTAAAGGTTTTATTCACAGGAAATTAGGCACTGAGGCACATGGAAAACCCTGAAAAAGTCCGTCACGCAGGGGCGGCGTTAACTAAGCAGATTTCCCTCGTGAAGTTATACAATAGAGAAATCTCCATACGTGAGCCAAACAGTTACGGAAACGGCCGAACTAGCTTTCACTCGTCCGTTATACGCCCACATCTAATAAAATGCAAATATCTCGGTTAATCTATTTTCATAAAACGTTTAAATATTGAGTTTGGTAACGATCAAACAAAAATTGCGACCTCTAGAGCGTTAACAGACAAATATAAATATATATATATAATTTTGAACGGACCTCATTTTCGTCATCTCCTGGGTAGGATCGATGGACATTTGAAGAAATATTTCGAAAATCGCGTCACGAGTACGACCTCAATAGCTGATTTCCCTTCTAGGGTATTCTGCTAAAAGTTCAAAGCATGTTCAGCGAGCAGCACATAAGAAAACACTTGGAAATCTATGAGCATATAAAAATCTAAATTGTTTTGCTACAATATACTGACATGTACACCATGCTTGCGGAAGGTCTTTGATAGCAGATGGAAAAAACTGAAGAAGGTTTTCTAACTACAGATTGAAAGGGAAGTCATACAATTTAGAAAATTCACTTGTGAGTTATTATGTAGATCGAGTTGACAGCCAGGTGTTGTTTGTTCCACATGCATTACAAGTAACGTAGGCTTAAGTAAAGAAGAAATAACGACTACGTAAAATAAACTTAAGGAAAATGAAAATGAACACTCTTCGGAATACCACGTTTCGTAAACATACCCAAAAGAAAGCTCACGACAAGTCATGTGCATCTCTTAGTGGGGAAGAAATGGAAGATAAAGAATACAGGAGAGAAACATCAAGATGGACAAGATGAAGAGGATGGCATAAACAACATGAGTGAAGCTCAAGGTCCTACAGAACCAAGGCTCCAGTAGATCCTGATTTGATGATATGCCGAACTTTTTTAAAAGCTTGCCAACAATATTTTGACTATTATGCTCCAACTCAAATTTACTCTCTGATATCTCTATATGGGTTAGGCGTTCATGGAAAGGGCTGGATGATACGCTAACAGCTATTCTATTTAGTAATGACCTTATTCAACTTTATAACCATTCAGAAGAATGAAATATATAGTTTTACTAGGCTCGTATTGCAACACATACGTGCTATTATTGGTCGTCATATCCATGCTTGCCAAACTGTCATCTTCTTATAAAGATATGAAAATATGCCATGTGCACGTTCACAAAGATGAGACTAGACGGATCCATGTCAAATAAAAAACCTCCTCCACGCAGTGGCTGCGTTAACTAAGCAGATTTCCGAAGTGCATCAAGTATTTGCATTTATCTCAAAACGTAAAAGTTTAATGAGAACAATATTTGGTATTTAGGCTTCAAATAAAGCGCTTCATATTATAACAGATTTTTGTAAATATGACATGAGTAGGAGTGGGGGTTTACTGAAGGGCGAATACTGAAAAATGCGAATATCTAGGTTAGTTATCAAGATATTGAAAAATCGCACATAACGACATTTATAGAACATTAATTTTGCAATAAGATTGGTTCTATACAATTTTTCATCCAACGCATAATAACGGAGAAGAGAAGAATTTCCCCTTCACTAAACCCCACTCTCCTCCCCCTTGTCGGATTTTAATGAACTTGATCTTCGCTTTTCCATAAAACGTTTAAATATCGAGTTTGGTAACGTACAGATAAAAGTTGCGACCACTAACGCGTTAACAGACAAATATTTTTCGGGATTTGGGCTGGCTGGTAGTTTCGTAGGCAAATATATATATATATATATATATATATATATATATATATATATATATATATATATATATATATAGACACACACACACACACACACACATATAGTTTTGAAAGGACCTCATTTTCATCGTTTGAGTAGGATTGATGGACATTTGAGGAAATCTTTCAAAAATTTCGTCATGAGTACGGCCTCAAAAGAGAAATTTGCTAAAAGTGCCGAAAGAAAAGTTCTTGCTACTTCCCAAATGGAGGCAATAAATTTACAACTAGGATTGTTTGCTGCAGTCACGAGGCATTGTACATGTTCAGAGTTCTGTTAAGCATTTAACTAAATGTTCATCTCTGAGGCGTGTAATAGCACTATGAAGTTTTAGAATAGTAATTAAAGCCAAGTAGTGATATTCAAAGTAGGCCCAAGCCTGTGGAGGATATAAGTTTGCCAAATAGAATTGTTTTTGAGGGAGTGAATGGTAGAGGGGCTGGGGGTTTAATTAATGGCTGGCAAGCTCCGCCTGGAGACAATGTCACTGAATGGAGCTACCTCTTTGTCACGAATAGTATTGTTAGTCTCGGTAACTTCATCTACCTCTCTGTCATCCATGACGTCATTATATCCCATACCTCTGCTGCCATAGCCGTTCAGTTTTGCTTAGTTCGTTGAAATGAGAAATTATTTGAGGATTAGATCTTACAAACAGCCTTACGGAGAAAGGTTAATCGAACTTTTAGGAGTAATGAACGAACCCTATAGAGAACAGGATGAATATATTATTACGTCGTTTTGGTTTTAATAATATGCCAAATATTTAAGCCAAATCCATCAAGATTTTATTATTATTTAAATAATTATTATATAAAATTTATATTTTCCCATTAAATTCAATTTTATGCTCAACGGCTTATCAGGGGGGGGGGGGTTATTTACACTTACCATTCTTTTCTGAAAAGAATAGGGCTAAGGATGTTTTTGGTGAGTGTCATGCATATGGCTAACCTCAGGCCCAGTGCAAAATTTAATAAATAGGCCGGCACGCAGGGGCTGGGTAAACTAAGCAGATTTCCCACGAGGTTTTACAATAAAGAAATCTGCATACCGGTAACACTTACCTCCGTGAAAAAATACAAACATATATGTTGGAGTTAATTTTAGATAGCTCCCAAATGAAAGCGTCTGAATTGTGAGCAAACAGGTCTGCCAACCACTGAGAGCTGAACAGATAGACATATGCTTCACCGGAAAGTGTCACTCAAATATATTTATTATATATATTTATATTATTATTATTATTATATATATAACAAACTATTTATTATATCTAGCGCTGTAATTTATAATGAATTAGAATAATTGTTATCTCAATCATTCAAATTTTAATAGCCCATGAACTAAAGAAGAGGGAGGGGGTCAACAGAAAGTATATCTCCCAAAGTACAAGCTTACACCAGTCTATACACCAAATCCACGAGAGCCGAACAGTCACGTAAACGACTGAACTAACTTGCAGCGGAATCGCATGAACAGAACCGACAATTGCCGAATATGGAAAATGCAAATATCTCGGGTAATATTCAAGATAGAGAATAAATGTGCATAAGAATATTTAATGTACATTTAATACCTCATGTCTTAGGTTCCTGCAAATGGAGAAAGTTGATGCGCTACACCCGTCACCATAAAGTAAGAACAGACATAGACCAACTAATAAAAAGATACCACAAAGATTAGAAAATCTATGAAGAGCTTGTGTACAAATCATCTGATGGATCGCCGAAACGGCAGACAACGTAACTATCAAAAGAGTAGCAAACGAAGGAGTTATTCTAGATCCCACAGTAAGGTTCGAAACCAATATCAACCAGTCAATAGAAGTAGACGAGGAAAAGAGGAAGATTTACGAACCTTGCTGTGGGTACTTCAAGGAAAAATACTCAGTTGAAAAATGGAGTGTAAAAGGCTTGCTGGTCGGTGCAATATCCCAAAGGACTGCCGAAACTCTAAAAGAACTGGGATTATCCACGAACGACCTCCAGAATTTGTCTACAACCATTATTAAGCATTCGGCGAGAATTATAAATTATCATTTATACAAATAAAGGCACGATGAAAAGCTGCACTCCTTTCCACATGTCCCATCAAAATTTAATAACAAATTTCTTGTTTTAAAAACAAATATTAAAAAAAAAAAGAAAGAAAAAAACTGATATTTTTTTTAACATTACCCAGTTGGGCCGATTAGGAGGCTGTCCCTGAGGGGAACCCTCCAAAAGGAGGGCAGCTTGTTTTGTTTGTTTGTAATATATATAATTTTGTACTGGCCTCATTTTCATCATCTCCTGGGTAGGATCGATGGAAATTTGAAGAAATTCTTCGAAAATCGCGACATGAGTACGACCTCAATAGCTTATTTCCCTTTCCCCCTTGGAAATCTGCTACAATGTTACATCATAAAGTAATGTAGCAAACTGTGTTCTACAGAAATTTCACTTTCGAACCAAATGCAAAGGAACCGAGATGTATAAACTGTAGTCCTAGCTGAGGGTTGGACGCTGAAGAGACAATGCAGTCCATGGAGATCCTTCTCTTTGTGCCAGGAGCATTGTCAACTCGCCTAACTCTTATCTACCTCCTATCCATTCCTACGCTGCAGTGACGTCATTGTTACCTTTCCCATTCCAATTCACTCCAATGTAAATGGCTTATGCTCGATCAACTGGTGACCCAATCAAAATTGATTTGGTTTATTCATCCATATTGAGTGAATCAAAATTGAGAGAGTTCGTTGGACATGGAAGTAAACATTGTATAGAGAATATTACAGAGTACATCTAACTAAACGTTCCACACGCACGCAGACAGACACACACACACACACACACACACATAATATATATATTGAATATATATATATATATATATATATATATATATATATATATATCTGTTAACGCTATTGCGGTTCAATTTTCGATTGAGGATTACCAAAACCGACGTTTAACCATCTCATACTGAACATAAGATAAAAGTTAGTTCATAGCGGGAATCTGATTAGGAGTAAATAAATATATTTTAGTAATTAATCTTTAATATACCTAATTTAAATGAACACATTAAAGAAAAGTATCTAACGCTCAGCTATGTATATTCAGTACATTTTTATATAAGACGAATATTAACCAAATTATATGAATAATGGCATTTTCAAGTACCAGTAAACCCCTATGCCTAATCATGCGTTTTTCATTTCAGTCTATTATAACTTGACATTTCTTATCAGAAGATTAAATTTTCTTGTTTTGGGCGAAGTGCTCCAGGATAGAGCATCGGCGAGATGAGTATTCGTTTTTCGTAGAGTTCCCGTATGGGAAGTCAGCTATTAAGGTTGTATCAGTTCGCGATTTTCGAAAAATATCTTCATATGTCCATTGACCCTACCTAGTATATAACGATAAAGAGGTCCGTTGATAATTATCAATACATATTCGTCTGTTAACTCTCTATTCGTTTGTCGTAATTTTGGTTTAATCGTTAACACACTCGGGCTCAGGTTGGCCGTGTGAGTTAAGGCGTTGGTCTTAATCTTGTGTTGTAAACCTAAAGTGTCGGGTTCGATTCCTGCTCTGGGCAATGGAGATTTATTTGGTGACGGACTCACTAATTCCTTAGTTCCACCCTGGCTAGAAATGGGTTGTAACCAGTAGATAACCAAGTGGACGTAAATAAATAAAACAAACTCGATATTTAATGTAATACAAAAGGTCAAGTTCGTTAATGGGTGAAATCTGACCAGTGGGAGGAAGGATTTAGAGGGGAAGAATTTCGAAAATTTTAACATCTCCGTTAATATACGTCGGATCAAAAAAGTTAATAGAACTAATCTTATTGAAAATGTAATGTTCTATAAATGTTGTTATGTACGGGTTTTCTCTATCTTGTTAATGTGATATTAACAATAAGCTGTTATGTTATGAAGCACATTGTTAGAAGCCTAAATACCGAATATTGTTCTCATTGAACTTTTTAAGATAAATGCAAATTCGTGACTACCTGATGGACTCTTCTATCTTGATGCCTATTCTGAGGTTATTACCTATTTGCGAATATGTTTGCGATGAGTCAACGAGTGCTGAAAATAAAATGATTAATTGCAATTCCAAAAATCATATAAATCACTAACGTCAAAACAGCAAGGTCCCTGTTTGAAAATAATTCAGAATATTTAGGAGAACAAATATAGTTCTTTTGAAAAAAAAAATAAAATAAAATAAATAAAAACTTCTCTAGTGCACACATAACAATACTCCAGGGCAAAACTCGGTCAGAAGTCAAGAAATGTTGAGTAGTTTGCCCCTCGAGATCAAAGCGGGCCCCGTACATAACCTTCTACGATAGGAGGATAAAGGCAACCTGCCCCCAGCATAACCTCTCAAGCCCCACACTTAAGGTAACCGCATCTTCAAAGGCGGCAACTACCTTCTCATAATTACATCGGCCCTTCCACACATCCCCCCGGTGCTATTCCCTATTCAAGCAATTTACCTGCGAGACAGTAGTAGATACAGCACGGGGAGTGTATCAAAGGATCTATGTACATAGGCGGCACGAAGATCTGCCACATATATATATGACAGACGCAGGGGCTGCGTAAACTAAGCAGATTTCCCATGTGTTATAATAGCACACCTGTGATCTCATCTCACCACATATTCTCTATTTATTAGTAAAAACCTTATGAGTAGAAGGGGAGGGGGTGTTACTGACAGCAAAAAACAAGAAAGTACTAAGATTCCGCTCAATACTTTAGTTACAACAAAACGTATAGAACAACAATTATACAACGTCATGATTTTAACAAGATTGGTTTTATAACATTTTCCGATCTGACTGATAATAATGCAGATATTTTGAATTTTGGAATCGCCCCCGCCCCTTTAAGCCCCCACTACTCAATACCATTTTACGAATATCGCTTCCTGAGTATAACCTAGTACCAGGTGATTTCCGTGAAGGGAAATCTGCTGAAACCATCCGATCATTAACTGGAAATGCGCTCAAGAAGGAGGATTCAACATCTAACACTCCAATAAAGCGTTTATGTATTTTTTTTTTATTTGGCATATAATTTAAATAATCCAACCAAGCAGAAGTGAAATTATAGTGCTACAACAAACCATTTACTGTGATATGAAAGAAATAACGATTTTGTATGATCATAATTGATATGTAACAATAGAAACTTCACACATTTCTGACAATCTGTGCCAATTGCACTTATTAGAATCCCATTAAACCTCTTACATTCTTAATAAAAAAAAAAAAATGTTATCACCTTCTAAATTTGTCGAAAGGCGCAATAGCTTATTTTATTACTAAGCTCGCACATAAAATTAATATATTCGAAAACTAGGAGGAATTTGAGTCCAATTGAAAAATAGTATCACCAATCATTTACTAGTGAACAGAACAAAGTAACAAAAAAAAACTTATATTGCCTCCCTGACTTTGAAAAAATTATATATAAAAGGTAAGAAAGTAGGAGGGGGAGAGTGGTTACTAAGGAAAATTTCAACTTCAGTTGTATCTATATCAGTCATTTTGGAGTTTAGAAACTCAAAAATATTACATTAATAAAACATTCTAATACCACCCACATTTGTTCCTTTTATATAATGTTAATGGGCATAAATGAATGTTTATAAGGCGAATATTAGAAAAAGTCCGTCACGCAGGAGTTGCGTAAACTAAGCAGATTTCACATGTGAAGCTTTACAATAGAGAAATCTTCATACTTGTAACACATCACCACCGCGATTAACATCAAACGGTAATTAGAAATCTTTCAGTTATTTAAAATAAATTCCCAACAGAAACGGCTTCTCAATTGTAAGAATAATTTATATTTTAATAACTCAATTTTTATTAGTCCAAGAACTAAAGAAGGGGGGGGGCGTATGAACTGACCGTATTTGCATAAATCTTGCAAAGTAACGAAGGTAAGGTAAGGTTAGAAACGACAGGTAAGGATAGAAGAAGCTTCCACCTGAGCCGAGCAGTTACGAAAATGGCCGACCTAATCCGAACTATACCCGACCACAGACTTCATAAAAATGCAAATATCTCTGTTAATATCCAAGATAGAGAATTAATGTATATAAAAATATTTATATTAAATAGGTATAATTTGTAATAAGATTGGTTCTATACAAGTTTTCGATCCGATGCTTAATAACGGAGATATTTTGAATTTTCGAAAATCCCCCCTCTAACCCCCCCCCCTCCCTCTAGTCCGATTTCAGTCATTAACGAACTTGATCTGTCTTTTTGTATAAAACGGCTAAATATCAAGTTTCGTAACGATCAAACAAAAATTGCGACCGCTAGAGCGTTAAAAGACATTTGTATATATATAATTTTGAACGGACCTCATTTTCGTCTTCTCCTGGGTAGGATCGATGGACATTTGAAGAAATGTTTCGAAAATCGCGCCATGAGTACGACCTCAATAACTGATTTACCTTAAGGGAAATCTGCTAACAATCAGGAATGAATTTATATAAATAAATGCAGTTTTGCATACTTAGTTTACCTTTACTGGTAACAAAAATATAAAGGCTGTGCCAAACGTTTTTAAGCTATAATAATATTATATTATAATAGGGGGGAGGGTAAATATAGAAAATTTACAAATAATATTTATAATCGCCTGTTTTATGCTACTAGGGATAATCTGGGAGATTTATTTACAGCTTATCTCGCTATCTATCCAGGGTGGGACTACGGATTCTAATTACTGAGTTCGTAAAAAAATAAATTGCAATTGCCCGAGCGTAAATCGAACCCATAACGCCAATAGTTCTACCAAGACCAATGCCTTAAATCACTTGAGTTAGCTCACAAAATGAATGTAATTACTTTTATAAAGAAAGGCATTGTAATTGTACCTGTGCGTATTTCGATGGTGCCAGCCAGCATCGTGTGCCAAAAGGGAAGTATTTATAAGTATCTATAATTATCCAATAACCGAAACTTTGGTTAATTCCATCAAATACAATTACTATAAGAAACTAAAAAACGTTATTGACTATCTCTGGATACTCCACGGGCTATTGTGCTTCACAGATTACGTTTAACATTGATATCCTTATGATACTAGATGAGTTGAGAAGAGCGCTGAATAAGAGGGGAGTGTACAATTTATTACGTTGACAATTTGATTTACTGTTTGAAGTAAATTAGCAACAATAATCTGTGGAGCACTAGATCATAACAGCAGTAATATATTACTGCAGTCTATCACATAGTTGGAATCAGCCATAAATATTGTTTATGGCTTTCACGAAATGTCGCTGACCAAGAGAAGGGAACGTTAATTACAGCATTACGTGTAAACTCATTCGTTTACACAAAAATGGAATTAGTTGAGAAAGGGCGAAACAGGAAAAATTCAAGTCTCAAAAAATCTTGTTTGGGCTTACACTACGAGACCTATTAGTATCATCATTACTTACACGTCATGGACAATTTGTTAGCAAATTATTAAATAATCAAAAATTCTTAAGCATTGACATTCATCACAGAAATGTGCACATGCATTACATAATAGAGCACGTCGTTAACTGAATGCATTAAGTAACAACTTGAGACAACAAGGTGACAAATAACGTAGGCAATACGGATTAGCATTAAAATGCCTTATAAATAAATACTAGTTAAACTAATCATTTAAATACATGATTAATACAACTAATGCTTATTCAAGACATCCAAGATTGTTGTGTTCCCGCTGACATCTGGGAGGGATAGTATTTTTATACAAAAAAATAGTTATGTGTTTTTTTTTGTTGTTGCAATTATTAAACTATTTTTGTTTCCATAAAACTTAACGACAGTACTCAATTTCTATTTTAGTACTATACCTGTTTCTGAGTGACACCGCACAAATAGGAATGAAAAAAATACTTGATACTTAGCAAGAAGTTGTTCGATATTAATCTGTTTTCCTCCAAAAATCCTCTAACCTAAAACAAATAAAAAAATATTGTTTATTTCTAATATAAAGACAGTTTATGGTACATGCTATTTCATTATGACTATTGCAAGATTTATAATAAACACGTACACAAGACAAACAGAAATTGGCCAATAATTTTGAGAAAGTGGCAATATTATGAAAGAAAATCAACCTAAAAAATTAAGTTATAAAAACATCCTTTAGCAAATGAAAAAAAAATATTTAACTCTAACACAACTATATATATTCATAAAAATATTAACAAATCACATTTTCGTCATCTATCTTCTAAAAGGCTTAGAAACATTAAGAGACATTTGCATCCATTAGTCAAAATGATGATTTATATTAGCGGATTAAAAAAAAGGTTTTGAATACTCATAAAAGTTTCATTGTTTCAAAATATTCATAATATTTCCGCGCACTAAAAAGATGCAAAATTAACACTTACTTAAATATTAACACTTTCCCTGATCTTAAATTAAATATTAAATATTTTAAGTTTTGAGTCACATTTATTAAACATTTTTTAATAAAGATTTTCTTGGCAGTAATATTCTACTTAGAGAATACTACAAGATTCAATAAAACACACTTGACTTTAGAAATAACAGAGTGTGTTTATTTTTCTGAAAAAGAAAAACAGAGCTCGAATCAAGGGAAAACGTTCTAACAAAGAAAAATCCCGCCAACGAGATAAAGAGAAAGACCAAGAGATTATTGAATGTAAATAAGGAGAGAAAGTGCTTTGAAGATTGGTTCCGATATTTCTAAGGCTCCCCTTCAGGAGATGACTGACTTCATAAAAGCAAATTATTTTATATCTCATTTCATAAGGCATTCCATGGGAGCTTAATGCCCCTCTGTTAAAGAATCTATTTAGGAAGACAGTATTTTTTTTAATATTAATAAAAACAAAAATAAAAAGCTTTCGTCTTCAATGAAGGCCTCTCGCCGGCCATCTTTTGTGAGCCCCTCAATTTTATCATTTCTCTTCAGAACTTTTTTTTTTCTTTGATTAAATATTTCAAAGATTGGGCTCAATTTTAATATTTCAAGAGGCTTAAAAACTGTAGTAATATAATCAATGTCAGGCAGTCTACAAAGCAAATCTGCTAATATCGTACTTCTTAAAAACATTTAATCGCCTCTGCAAAATAAACTTTTTTCAACTTCCTTTAAACGTTTTATTATATCTGGTCCCTAATTTTACGAAATTTTTATTTTTTATAATTTATTTTTATTTTTACATGCTCAAACCTTAATTGAGAGGCAAAGATTCAAGCAAAATTCTCAAAAGGTGTGTTAAGAAGCACGCTAAGTTTGATTTATTAATTAGCCAAATATTAAATGATAAAACAAAATAATCAATTACTACTTAAAAGACAAGGAGAAACGTGCAAGGAAAAGAAAAATTAATTTATTGATAGAGGCACCTAAATATTAAACTGCCCGTGTAAAGTGGAGTCGTTCATTAAGTCTTTTACCAGGCAACTTAACAGTAAATTATGTAAAGTCCCGTCGCGTCTTCCTTTTTTTTTTCTCTTTTTCTTTCTTTCACCTCCATTTTTTCCCTCGTAAAGTGGATGAAAGGAGATATGAGACCTAATTTCTTACTTGAATGCTCAGAGGTAGAATAGTCTTTGATAAAGAGTACCCTTCGCTAAGGTGCGTATATCAGATGAAAAGGGGTAGGGAGTGCCGCAGGGCCATATATTAGGATCTTTAATATTTCTACTACAAAGGGTTATTATGATGAGTTTCTAAAGGCTACCGCAGGGCCTAATATTTAACAGTGACTATCCCATTTATATGAAGTAAATTCCTATTGTCATGAAAACTCTTGGAACAAATTAGTCTGTGTAAAATAAATTTCAGAATTTCGAGTCCGAGGAAATAGTTTTCAAACTTAATTATCTCCAATGACAACTGACTGGTAGACGAAAGACAATAATAAAGTAAATTTTGTACATTCATAGGTAGGCACAAAGATATCTAAATTTAATTTTAGAAAACTCTTTAGATGTACGATGTGATTTTAAATTTATAACAAAAAATGAGAAAAAAGAAACGGTTTA
Source organism: Riptortus pedestris (assembly GCA_019009955.1). Classification (NCBI taxonomy): domain Eukaryota; kingdom Metazoa; phylum Arthropoda; class Insecta; order Hemiptera; family Alydidae; genus Riptortus; species Riptortus pedestris. The sequence goes on from CM032232.1 coordinate 81,627,801, forward strand.
TTCATATTAAGCTTTATGGCTTTAACTGTTATTTGGTCCATTGTTTAACACTCGAGTAGTCGCGCCTGATCTGTGAGATCGCTGATAGATTTCATATTCTATTGCCAGACACCCTTTGCAAAGGGACTGGTACCGTGTTTCGTATCTTCCTAGAAGGGGGTGCCGAGCATAGCCAGACTAATGAAGACCTTCAAGCATTTAACATAGAGTCGTCAGATTACGGTCGATCTCCTAGATACAGCGCGACCTCTCCTGTAAGTATTTGTGCTTATTTTATAATTATTTTCCTTCATTGTAAGTCGATCTGAAACAGTACATTAAAACATTAACTAATTTAATTAAATACGAAATTAACTAAGTAAATTAAAACATTTCATAGCAATAATAATGATAGTAAATTTATGTTGTTAAACTGGAGGGAGAAGATCTGAGATACAGCGCGACCACTTTTGTTTTAAATTAATACAAAATTTATTAATTTTTACTGATTTTAAGTTTTTAATTTTAATTGATTCAGAACAAAAATGTCTTCCTCAAGCATTTTTTATGATGTTACAAATGATGAAGCTGTGAAGAAAATTCATAGAGTATTATTTGAGGTAGACGTGGATGAAGAAAGTGGTGGTGTACATCTCATTCCTCCTGCTGTAGAATATGAAATAGGAGATGACCTGAATACAGTTGAAGAAGAAAAAATTGAAGAAAGACAAAGTAATTCGAAAATATAAACTCAGAAGAATGAAAAATAATGAATCTACAAAGAAAAAAGCCTGCTTTGTCAATATAGAAGACTGATTTTGTATAAATGTATATTATCCTTGTTTCCTATAATTTCTGTTATTTTAATTAATGTTTTTTGTCATAAAATAAATGTATCCGTAAGTAACAGTATTTTACTTTAATTTCCTTTCAAATGTTGCAGTTTAAGGTTATATTATTACTGGGATTGAAATGCGATCTGACAGATACAGTGCGACTACTTTTGTAACAAAGCTGGGCGCGACTACTAGAATGTTAATGTTACTTTTTCTGTAATCGTTGAAAAATGGTAACAAGTGAAGAAAGTGAATTGCCTTCTTAATTAGTAATAAGTATAAATTAAAATATAATTTGAAGTTGGAAATTAAATGCTTTTAAATGTTTCTTAACATTGTAAGAATTTATTTTAACAAAATAAATTGAAATATGAATGAATTATTTGTGGAAATAATCAATATATTTTAAAATTTAAATATAATAATAATTACCTTCCTTGTTTATAACCTGCACTACTTCACAATCATCACTAGTTGTTTTATAACTATGCTTATAACCTTTCACAACCATGCTTATAACCTACCAACAATATACCATAATCTTCACATCATAATTTTGTTCATATTCTGTTTAGATCTGATCATGTGTTACACGATTACAGAAAAAATTTAATATTACACTCGTGACGAAAGTAGAATTTACAACTCTCGTGAAATTACCACACTCGCTTCGCTCGTGTGGGTAAATGTTTCACTCGAGTTGTAAAATGATCTACTTTCGTCACTTGTATAATAAATAATTATTATATACTTTATTATTATTTTAAACAGTCTAACTAATTAGCAAATTTGGTGATGAATTTGGATATGATCTTTGCTATTAAGGAATTGTGCAATGTTTGCTATTGCAACGTTTGGGTTACGTTTGTGGAATGGAGACCTAAGGGCCCAAAGCACTTTTCTGTGTCAAGAAGTGGGTTGAGGAGGAAAGTTAGACCCAAGTAGAGGAGAGTGAAAGATCCTCAAGGAGGAATCTATTCGATGGAGGATGGTAGATTATCACAGATCCAGGTGTTTCAATGGGGAAATTCCAGATTTTAAACTCAACGTAAAACAAAACCAATAAGGAATTTTCTTCAATGTTCCCGTTAAAGAAGAGTTTATTAATGTTATAGACACTGATATAGATACACAACTTTAAAAGAGCAATTCAGCTGGTATTTACTAGATTGGTGGGAGGTTTGCTAAAGCCACAAGAGAAACCGCATTGACACGTACAAATTTGCGGGCTTAAGCAATTCCCAAACGAATGCTGCATTTTAGAACGTACTCTCTCGCAGAGAGGCAACTCTTCGCTTGGAGTGAGGTTCAAAGAACTATATAGCGATTCGCTCATCTCGATCGTGACAAACCTCTACCAGCTATTCATTCATAGTATATTAAAATGCTCTTTACTTAATTAAAGAAAAATAAGCTGTGAGATTTGCTGAAATTACACAGCCAAAATATTTGTTTTGTGTATATTTGATGTCAAATATAGGAAATGACATATGATAAAAATATACAGATATTAGAATACAAAAATTAAAAAAATAAGGAGTTAACGTTTTTGACCCAATGGCTCAAAACTTTTCTGTTCTCATCCCAAAGAATATATGAAGATGTATAATGCATTTTAGTGAACCTCCTACATTCTACCTATCCGTCTGCCTGCTAGGCTTTTTTTTTGTTCCATTTTATATTTAAGTTGGCTTAAATAATTTATTTTAGCTGGTGTTAAGTTCTGATAATAACCCCGATGAAAGTTTTCTTGTAGGTCTATCGTACGCTCTTTTGGGTGTCTCTTGACGTTGAAACGTTTCATTCTCACTTTTAGGTTGATGGGACAAGGACAGATCGTTTAAATGGTTGGCGAAATTGGGGTCTGAAGGATCACAGATGTCATAGTGTCATGGTTTGATCATTCTTCCAGTGTCTGCTATGTTTTTCAGGTTCATGCTATTTTATACACCCGATTCATTTTTTAGCAGGTTCCCTTTCCACGGCACGATTTTCGAAATTTTTCTTCAAATGTCCATCGATCCTACCTAGTAGATGACGAAAATGAGGTCCGTTCAAAACTGGATATATATATATATCGCAATTATCATTTAATCGTTACCAAACTCGATATTCAGTTATTTTGTGTAAAAAGAAAGATCAAGTTCGTAAACCTGGAAATATTTCCGTTACTATACGTCGGATCGAAAAAATGTATAGAATCAATCTTATAGCAAATTAAATGTACTATAAATATTGTTATATACATTTATTCTCTATATTTATAGATATAGATATTTGCATTTTTCAGTTTTCAGGCTTCAGCAAACCTCCACTTCTACTCATGTTACATAAACAATACTCGGTTATGAAATAAACCACATAATTCGAAGGATTTGGTATTTATACCCTTAAGGGAAATCTGCTAATAAAAGTGAACTACTTCAATATGCCAATGAAACTCTTAACTACGGTATAATCGGGGTGTATAAATATCGAGTAAGGGAAAGGATAAAATAGCATTAGAATTCACACATATACATCATACACACACTCACACACTTGTGTATTTCTCTTAACGAAAATCTATCGAAAAGGCATTCAGTAGTTTAATAAAAGCCAGTTTCCAGGCTAATTATAGGAGGTGAGGGGCTGTGAAAGGGAATGTCAACAAACAAACAGACACGTGTGAATGAGGATAACGAAAATACTTCTCCTGACTCCCTCCTAAACAAATTCGTTAGCCTGGCGTCCATTGGGAGGCCGGACACTCAAAACCCCGGCGTTTATTCGCAAATCGGAGAGTGAGTCGCCCTCTATTTGTCACGGAGCGGCCTAACATTTGTTATTTTATTCTTTTTTTCGAGGCCGTTTCATCCAGCTTTTCTCTTACACCTTCCACAGACAATAAAAGAATTCCTCGCGCCGGGGCTGTGCTATCTAAGCAGATTTACCACATAGAGAGAACACACGCATGATCTCACAGTACTTCATTCCAAAATATTACATTCCATTTTCGATTTAGCAGATTTCCCTTAAGGGAAATCAGCTATTGAGGTCGTACTCATGACGCGATTTTCGAAAAAATTTTATATATATATATATATATATATATATATATATATATATATATTTGTCTATTAACACTCTAGCGGTCGCAATTTTTGTTTGATCGTTACGAAACTCGATATTTAACCGTTTTATGTAAAAAGACAGATCAAGTTCGTTAATGGCTGAAATCGGACTAGAGGGAGGGAGGGGGTTTAGAGGGGGGATTTTCGAAAATTCAAAATATCTCCGTTATTATGCATCGGATCGAAAAATTGTATAGAAGCAATCTTATTAGAAATTAAAGTTACTATAAATATTGGTATATATATTTATTCTCTATCTTGAATATTAACCGAGATATTTGCATTTTTATGAAGTTTTTGAGACATGTGGTCGGGTATAGTTCGGATTAGGTCGGCCATTTTCGTAAACGCTCGGCTCAGGTGGAAGCTTCTTCTAACCTTACTTGTCGTTTCTAACCTTACCTTACCTTCGTTACTTTGTGAGATTTATGCAAATATGTCGTTCTGTTCTTCCGCCCCCCCCCCCCACTTCTTTAGTTCTTGGACTACTAAAATTTGAGTTATTAAAATATAAATTATTCTTACGAGTACAATTCAGAAGCCATTTCAGTTGGGAATTTATTTTAATTAACTGAAAGATTTCTCATTACCGGCTGTATTTAATCACGGTGGTGTTGTGTTACCAGTATGCAGATTTCTCTATTGTAAAACTTCACGTGGGAAATCTGCTTAGTTTACGCAGCCCCTGCGTGACGGACTTTTTTATCCCTCTCTCCCTCTGTAAGTAATATGTGTAAACATGACTAGATATATATGCTGGGCATTAGATTTGCCAAGAAATAGCCTAGCAGCTTAGAGTGGATGTTGCATTAGCAGGGTGCAGTTTGAACTCAATTAATGTTCGATTAAAGAAAAAGTAAAAATATAAAATTGTAGGATGTATTTACAAAACTGGTCATACAACACATTTGGATAATAAATCCGATTTAAAATATTTGCTCTTGCAGGATAGAAGGGCTCCGTGGAGGTATAACAGACACCTTGAGAAAATTTACAGAAAGAAAAGTAAATGAAAAATTACGATTTCTATAATACAATTTATTTTCTTTAGGGTAACGGTGATGTTTACGTTTTAGCAGATTTCCCTTACGGGAAATCAGCTATTGAGGTTGTACTCATGACGGAATTTCCGAAATTTTTCTTCAAATGTCCATCGATCCTACCTACTAGATGACGAAAATGAGGTCCGTTCAAAACTATATATATATTTGTCTGTTACTGCTCTAGCGGTCGCAATTATTGTTTAATCGTTGCCAAACTTGACATTTAGTCGTTTTATGTAAAAAGACAGATAAAGATAATGGCAGAAATCGGACCAGTGGGTGGGGGGGGGGGGTTAGAGGGGAGGATTTTTGAAAATTTGAAATATCTCCGGTACTATACGTCGGATCGACAAATTGTATAGAATTAAACTTGTTGCAAATTACATTTACTATAAACTTTGTTATATACATTTATTCTCTACCTGGAACATTAACCGAGATATTTGCATTGGTATTAAATGTGGGCGGGTAACAGGCGAAAGTGAGTTTCCCGCCAAAAGCTAGTTCGGGAATATTCGTAACTGTTTGGCTCTCGTGAAATTTCTCTATTGTAATACTTCACGTGGGAAATCCGATTAGGTTACGCAGCCCCTGCTTGACGGACTTTTTAGATTTTATACTTTCTCTTTTGGATAAGTCTTTTGTTTTAAACGAAATGGTCAATAATCAAGTGTCTTAATAGTGAAACAAAATTGGCTGCCACCACAGTGTTAGGATTTATAAATATACTTAAACACGCATAAGCACAAACATATACGCGATTTCATGTACACGTGGATCTACCGATCTTACTAATAATTCTCTCCCTCTCCCTCTCTCTCTCTCTCTCTCTCTCTCTCTCTCTCTCTCTCTCTCTCTCTCTCTCTCTCTCTCTCTCTCTCTCTCTTTCTCTCTCTCTCAAAACATTTTCTCAAAAATCGCAATTCAAGTACGACCTCAGTACCCCGGTCGTAACCCATTTACCCAGACGCCATAACGTTTTATAACGATTACTCTGCATTAAGATTGTCCCGGCTAATGCGAGTTTAGAGTTAGGAAGAGCCAGAAAGGAGAGCCAACTGAACGCAGTCATGGTGATTGTGGACTATTACAAAGAGGTATTTGACAAAGAAAAACTAGATAGAGGGATGTTGCGGTCAACGAGAGGAAGTTTAGGGCGTAAAACTACACCATGCGGAACACCATCTCTTTAATTAGAACTCCAGCAACTTTTTTAATGAATGAATGACCGAAGTGGATTTGCTTCTGAGAAACAAATTAGTGTGTCTCATTTGGAACGAAAAACTTTTAATTGACATTTGACGGTTGCAACTTTTTTGGGTGGGGTAGGGTTAGGCATTTTTGGCCTAGTTTAATGGAACCGAAAAATGATAAACATTTATTCAACTTTAAACACTTCCTGTAAGCTTTCCACAAGAAAATTATCATTGGGGTAGGTATCGTTAATAATTTTAGGCGACTTCCCCCTGGAGTGAATCAGTTATACTTTTGAAACCAGTTTTGAAAACTTTCACTTTTAGAAATGTTCACCTATTCTTCCTAATGCGAAGATAAGGCTTATTTTAAGAGCATTTTAAGGATTATTACAAGAGTTTTTTTAATGAATTTCATGTCTGCCATTTTGCAAACTTTACACCAATCGAAATTTTGGTTGATCAAATGAGTATACCAAATGTACGGAAACTAGGACTAATCACGGAATATTGTATAAAGCAGACGATATGAAATGGTTAGTGATATAATTTCCTTCCTACCCGTATAAGTATTATGCTGAAATATACTTAAAATAATGTGTTCTGAAAAATATAAATAGCTTCTTTACGTCCGTGTAAAATGCAAACGTTGGGGAAACAATCGCAAGTGCATTACTTTATCAACAAGAGTGGCCTACATTTTTTTTTTGTTTTTGGCCAGACTCGTAATAACGGAGATATTTGAAAATGGACATTTTACCTATTAAAACCATATTACAGTAATTATAATTATCACTCCATCCGTACTACGCCTATTCGAATATATTAATTACGGATCCTCCTTTTCGGATGTTAAATTCACTGGAAATCCGTGGGTCCAATGCATCGACTTCCCGAACGGGGGAAACTCTCAGGTAGATTCCTCGACTCCGGGCCCAGGCCAAGGGCAGGGCCGGTGAAAAAATAATGACATTTAATAATCAAATAAAGGGTTGGTATCGCCAAATGATACTGTGGCCATACCTATCAGTGTAGACCGTCGTTACTGGCTGATGATCGAGTACAGCTGGCATTGTATTAAGTATCGAGTAAGCAGCCAAATTATTAAGACCAGTAAGGCAACTATAAACTTAATTACCCAATATAAAATATGGTATCTTGAAATTTTTTCTTATATTTATAACAATTTCTTTATGTCGCTCTCTTTCGTTATGTAAAGGAGTAGGGAAAAAAAGGCTGTAGAAGAACAAATAATTAACATGGACTTATTATCTAAATTCTTTGAAGCTTACAATAGTTTATTAAAACCCAAAGCTATCTTAAGGAAAAATAATTCATAGAATGTTTTAAGTAGAATTTTTCAGCAGTCGAAGATGAAAATAAGAGAATAAATTCGGATACACAATTCAAATTAGGAATCGGAGGCCTAAAAATAAGATATCAGAACGAACTTGGAATTTAATTCTTTACTACGAGAACGTCGAAAGAAATGTTGCTTTCTTTGAAGCACTATTATGGAAATAAATGAAATTAAATCTATATACGAATAACCTACTAGAGTAGGTAATGTAATGTATACAAGGTTATACAGCTGGCATTGTGCTTTCTTTACAAAGGCACCATCTTCAAGACCGTCAAAAGTTGTACTGTTTTGACGGGCTTGAAGAGGGTGCCTTCGCATCGAAATGCTAGCTGTACTCGACATCAGCGTTATCAGTGACGACGGTCTTCAGATAGGTATGACAACAATTAAAAATGTTACCTAATAAAGTTTTTTTTTTTTTTTTTTTTTTTATCTAAGACCCAACTTTTCACGGGATTTGAATGTGAGAATTGCAGCGAGTCCTGCCAAGGGGAAAACTATAGTTTCCCATCTACTGAACTCGTTCCATATTAAAGGTTTATGTGGTTTAGATTTGGGTGTGATGGAACGAAGGGTGCAGGTGACCCTCAAACCACCTGGTCCACATAGGTTATTAATGGATTTGATATTCAGTTTTACGCGAAACATTTAACAACAAGTTTAGTAAATCAAAAATTACGGCTGCCAGGATATTGAAAACTAAAATCATTATTGATAGTGTAATAAAAACAATTTTTTATAGATTTTATATCGAGGACCCCATATAAACAAAACTTTATATTAAAGCTGCCCTTGGGATGATTATTGGTATAAATAGCTTAACTTGAAGCTGTTTTGAATGTGTATACTTTATTATACTTGTATGCAATATTTTTACATTCAGCGTTTTTATCATAATTAAAGATCTTGGACTCGATAGTTTGGCCAAAGATCGAAGCGCCAGATTATGGTCTGCTATCAGAATGCTGTATCTACGTTTTTATCAGCTCAAATAGCATACAAATCATTGATTTATATGTAGGTTTTAATTTTTTCTGTCGTCTTTCTTTATAACTTAAAATACAGATAAAGTCATTGAAGAAGCCAAATTATTAAGACCAGTAAGGCAACTATAAACTTAATTACCCAATATGAATATGAATGTGAAATATGATATTTTGAAATATTTTATTAAGTTCATGTCAATTTCTTTATTTCGCTGTTTTTCGTTATGTAAAGGAGTAGGGGAAAAAAGGTTGTAGAAGAACAAATTATTAACATGGGGTTATTATCTAAATTCTTCGAAGCATACAAAAGCTTATTAAAACCGAAAATTATCTTAAGGAAAAATAATTCATAGAATGTTTTAAGCAGCATTTTTCAGGCGTCGAAGATGAAAATAAGAGAATAAAATCGGAAGCACGATTAAAATTAGGAATCGGAGGCCTAAAAATAAGATATCAGAATGAACTTGGAATTTAATTCTTTACTACGAGAACGTCGAAAGAAATGGTACTTTCTTTGAAGAAGTATTATGGAAATAAAGGGAATTAAATCGAATACGAATTAATACGAATAACCTACTAGGGTAGGTAATGTAATGTATATAAGGCTATACATTACATTGCTTTCACCTGGGCGGCATAGAGGCAAGACGAGACCTAGTGCAGTGAGATGCTGGAGCAAAAAACTGCGAAGCACAAGGAAATTCTTGCAAATTCGAAATTACACCGAGCTCAGGAGTTAATTTAGGGTGGGCCATAGTGCAGTTTAAACCCTAGATTCTAAAACAATTGGTAGGGAAACTGAAAATAAATTGTTAGCCCCTCCCTTAGTAAACAAATTCTCTATTTTATATAAGAAATTGTTCACACGCTTAGGAGTTTAACCAAAATTTAGAGTTAAAACACATTTTCCAAGTAAGAATTTGCAGTTATTTTAACAGTTTCCACGAACACTTATTTTATTACTAACTTTACTTCATTTTTTATTTATTTTTAAATCCACTTCTTCTTAATGCGGGAATAACTTTTTTCCGGAGTAAATCTCATAAATAAACTATTAATATAATGCTTAGGTGAACTACTGTTATCCAAATTTTATTTTGGTTTTACAAGAATCACTTTAAATATTAGATAGCTAACGTATGGCATTCCATGTTAGTAGAATTCTTTGAAACAGTTATAAAAATGTAATCAATTTGTTGCTAAGCTAAAAGAGTAAATTGCGTTATGTTTTCTCAGATGTAAATTTCAATTACTCCACTAGGGTTGGAAAGTGGAAAAATAAAAATAAAGAAGAATCAAATAAAAGTAGACGTTAGTATTCTAGCTAATGGTTAATGCTAGCATTAAACATTAACCCTTCATTAAATTTTAAACAGGGTGTGACTACGTGAATTTCGGGGGCTATTTTTGTGGGGAGGGGGCTTTGAATGCTAGCGTTTCATTCGTATGGAAACATGATACCAGCTCAAGGCAGATTATAACATTCAACCAGGCTCTGTTTATTCAGCGGGATGGACTCTTTCAGCCCTTTCTAATATTCTGTTTTTTTAAAGTATACTTCCGCCTATTCTTTGTACCTGCAACCACGGGTATGAATGTACTTTTTAAAATAAAACTGAAATGCCGTTCAAATATTTACTTAATGAAAAGGGAGGCTTTATTTGCTTAGACCTCCCCATTTGGAGTTATACAAGCAGAAATTCGTTAATTAAAGTATTAAAAGGCTTTCTCTTTGCTTAGGATTCAAAGACAATTTTTTAACGCGATTTAAATTAAAGATATCATAAGATGCTAGTTCTGAGTTCTGCTTTGGTAAAGCCACGCCTTTAAAGTTAGCTATATTGGCGAAATTGTGGGAATATGCACTTAAAACCATATTTTATTCCTCTCATTCATAGACTAACAACAATGGAGGATCAGAGTATTTTATTTACTATTATTGATTAAACATGAAGGTTTGGAATTACATATTTACTTTATCCACGTTTGAACATTTTTACGCACTACAGTTACCTTACTACCAGGGGGGGATTAAGGGCCGGGCAACCCGGGCGGCTGCCCGGGGCGACGCAGCCATGGGGGTGACCAAACGCCCAAGTAATGAAAAATTTCGTTTTCGATTTTATAAAGTTAATATTTTCTATTCTCTTGCGTAAATTTCTTTTATAAACTTTTTTAATATAAGCTAACTCAAAAACACACAATGTATTACGTATAGCCTACTATAATGTATGCAAAAATACTTTTTCAGTCATCTTATCTTTTCACTTGAAAATATGATAATATTTTGATCGATAACTACCACTTAAGATGCCCCAAACTCAGTATTCTAAACCGTATTTTGAACAAATTTCCGGGGGAGGGCCCCCGGACCCCCCTTTTTTAGGGGGGGGGGGGGCGAGAAAACGGTTGTTTGCCCGGGTCAGTATTTTGCCTTGAGCCGGCCCTGCTTACTACTTAACTCTTAAGGTGCTTAACCCTCCGCCCTTAGTCGCGGCGTCCTGACAGGTGCATCTTTGAGGTGTTTTTCTAATAACTTCCGATTGAATAAGCCTAACGACTTCCGCCTCCAGCAATGCTTCTAGCTTCCCTTCCTCCTCAAAACAGTATAGGTTTGACCTTCGAAGTTTGTACACAGTGCGTTCCTTGTGTTAAAATCACCCCACAGGTGCACCGCAACCAAAGTTGTTTTTCAATTTCTTTTATTTCTATATTTAATCTATTTACCTTAGGCATATTCATCATTTGACTTTTGTAGTGCCTTGATTGTTTTTGAATAGTTAAAAATACCTACAAAATAGGGAATTCACCTCTGAGGTGATCGCGACTAACAATGTATTTTTAAAACATTTTTCAGAAAAAATGGACCTGGAAATACGTATTTTTTGACTTGTGTAATCAAAATGATATTGCTAGACTCCACCACCCATTAATGGATCCTTTAGAAGAAGACGATAACATACAGAACGACACAGATTCGGAATTTGAAGACTGCTTGGAAGAACGGCGTATAGACTCAGAGACTGAACAAAGTGACGTGGAATCGGAAAGTGATGGGGAGGATGAGCAGTCACACGAAAAATATGTTGCATTGAGAAGTGTGAGCGTAAAGATTGTTGACCGTTATGAGTGGAGGAAACCCCCTTTTCCTTTGTGTACAATAGGAAAACAAAATGTATTGACACACCTTCCAGGAGTGAAAGGGCGCGGAGGTTACTAATGAACTTGACTGCTGGTTCTGGCTCTTTGATAAGACGATTATTAGTAGTATTGTGCAATGCACAAACGAATTTATAAAAATAGTTGAGCCAGAATTTTCTAGGCAGAGGGATGCCAAAGAGACGGACGTCACAGAAATAAAAGCCTATATAGGCCTTCTTTACTTAGCTCGCACATACAGAGGAGCAAGAATGAATTTAGTAGACTTTATGTAAAACATGTTGGGCAAGAAACTCACCTGAGTTGAACTTGAAAGCACTAAAAGATTCGACGTGAAACGTTTTAATTTCCTTTTTTGTCATAAATGTTTTCTTGTTTTTGCTATTCCTGCAGTAATCTAATGAATAAGTAGTTCTCAACTACTCTTATTGCACTTTATTTATATATGTTTTCTAGTAGCTAAGTAAGTAGTACCTAAAGAATTCATTGTTCATAAATTGCTTCATGTTACCTGGAATGAATTAATATTTTTGATAGTTGTAAGATATATTCATGTGTTACTTCGCTAAGTTCTAAAATAAAATAGGTCTACTATTTGTTCAGATAAGTATTTATATTTGTTTAACTCTATTTTTGCCCTAAGAAACAGTTTTACTAACAAATTTCTCCACCGTCACCTCATAGGTGACCCGCACCTAGAGTCGTTTGGAAATGACCCGCGCCTAATGGAGGGTTAAAACTCTAAGGTTCGTCTAAATCATAGAAACCCATAAACAATTTTATTATGCGAAGGATTGAGAAATCCTTCTATCACGGTTCACTTTGATGTAACAATGTTCTATAATTGTTGTGAATAGACTTTTCTCAAGCTTGAATATAAATCAAGTTATTATTAGTGTTGTGTTTAGCCTTCAGTAAACCATCAAGATCAACTATTGCCCCTTGGATATTTGATTAGGTAATTAGAACTATTTAAAAATTTCTGTTTCAGAGGTAATAAATAAATATTCTCACATACAGTAGTTGGCAACATATGGAGTTGCGAGTAAATGTTTTATCAGTTTGAATTTATGTATTTTCCTCTGAGTCCATTGAAAAGCAAGAAATAAATTTATGCTATTTTTGTCATTTGATGATAAAGAACAAAGAGGATTATTTATTGGTTGACATAATTAACTAGAATAATCTTATCATAGAAGTCATTCTATATTTACATTCTCAGATAAAATTAGCTCAAACATTCAGATTGGAGTTACGACCCTTCTTTTTGTTGGACAATGGCGGTGTATAAAAGTTTCAGTTTATGTACCTGTACTGGCTAATGCTGATCATTAATCAGCTTAGTTGTCAGAGGGCTGTCTAACAATTTGTCTCTCAAAAGACGTTTTATCTACAATACATGAAGCCTTTATTAATGGTTAGCCTCATGAAGAAGACAATCGTGAATTGACTACATCTCCTACTATCTCCGTTCCTATTGGGTTTCTGTGAAACTACTGGGTTTCCTCTGCTTAGAGACGGAAAACGAATGGCTACTTGCTCATACTTGCTATGATCTTAGTTTTCTCGTTGGGAATCAACAGCAAACATGTTTGAGTATGTTGAGCACATATTTGGCTTGAAATGATTATAATAATTTATTTTTCAAAACTAAATTCATCTATATTACAAAGATTAAGTAAGATATACACAAAAAATCTCTAATCTATATTCTCAAAATCTTAAATAATCAGGGTAATAAATCTGAAAGAATTTTGTGAGTATATTTTTATAGCTTGCAGTTCAAAAGTTATAAAGGCTGTTATTTGGATGGTTCTTGAAAAATTTCAAACAAAATTAAAAGTGGTCCCCTTTGGTTGAGGTTTAGCTGTTGAATTGGGGGACTTCATGTTTCCCAGAGAGAATGAACAATGGACTGGCCAGGAAAATATTGTATGGTATACTGGGTGAGGTGAGGATGAGAAGTAGACTGCCAGAAGTGGCTGAATGAGCTCTAAGAAAAGCCTGTGGACAAGGGAGTTTGTATGTTGAAGGATCATGGTACTGTGATGGGTATTGAGGGACCTAACAGAAGACCAGGTCCTCCAAGGACTGTATCACCTGGTATTACGTTTTGGAGGCTGATACTATATAACTATATGTTTTACGGTCGAGTATTTTTTTTTTATTTTTATAGTTTTCAAAAATATGCTCATAAGTCCTTAAACTCTAATAGCTGTAATTAGAAAAACATAAAGTATTTTAGAATTTGTAGATACTTTAGTTTCTCTTAAATGACCAAAGAAATCCTGAAAGTCATACAAGAAATAAAAAAATGTTAGTTCTCATTGAAAATTATAGGGAAAAAAGGTATTTCTTAACAAGGAAAATGTTGAAGTAAAAACTGTATATCCAACTCCAATAAGGGCAGCTATATACTTATTTAAGACAATCAGTTTTTTTCCTGGAAAAAATGTACAAAACTTCAAAAGAGCAAATTGACTCAGGTAGAAGCAATTTGATGTTATATATGGGATGTGGAGTGGAAAAGAGGTCCTTTTGAAGAAAGTTAATTACACCAATATGTAGCTGAGATTGTCAGGTTTGACAAAAGCCCAACAGAACGTTAAATGAGGGAATGATTTTAATAAAAGTTGGTGAAATCAATACATTAAAGTACTTGGAAGGAATAGAACTATTTGCTGATTTACCACTAAAATGAAGAGTTGCCCGTTTTAGTTGACTGAATGTGGCTCATGTGGTAACAGAAGGGGGCAAGAGAAAAATAAGCATAGACTTTATGAGAGAGAAGAGAGAACAAGTGGACTGTCACAGACAGGCAAAATGGAAGTATTTGTGGCACCAAATTAAATATGAATGAAGGACTTCTACTGAATAGTCAAGGTCATCCAGGTAAATTAGACCATTTTTCGAAATGGGAGGATTATAATAGCAGTATTCTCATTTTATGGGGGAGGGGGATAAAAAAATTAAAAAGGAGAATTACTTTCATAATAAAGGCAACTTCATTCATTCTAAGCTTTAGTGTAGTTAATACTGAAATATTTAATAGCACATTAACACACACTAATAGAGGTAGAAAGAGAAAACAACACAACATACATTTATGTTACAATGCAATTAATGCAATATGAGTGGATTACAGAACAGTTACAAATCAGACTTAAAAAAAAAAAGTGAGAAATTCAGTAAACTAATTTATGATGCAATGGGCGTAAACTGTGTAAAATTTTGTGTGATGATGCACAATTTAGAGAAAAAAATGTGTGTTATACAAAAATAAATTAATGGATATAATCAATAAAATAAAAAACAAAAATTTTCTTATATTTCTTTCCTCATATTCTGAAGTAAAATATTCTTTAAATAAAAAAATAATTACAATTTTTGAATATAATATCATAGCAAAACTTGCAGCCTCTTTCCTATCTCATATAACAAAATGAAATAACATATTTGAAAAGTATTTATTAAAATAGATAAAATAGTTAATCATGGAATTGATTCATATTTTTCAATCATACTGTATAACCCATCATTCATATAATATTCAGCAATTGTCACTCTAAAAATATTTTTAGAAGTATTTTTAAGTTAATTAATAAAAATATTTTTTTTAAGTTAATTAATGGAGTAACTTGATTTTTTCAGTTTTTTTAAAATTAAAAATAAGCCAATATATCCCATAATGTCTTATTCCAAGCTTAAATTCCGACTATTATTTGCATTGCATGGATTTATTGCATGGATTTCATGGAAAAATATCGTATATGATGTATTTTATAAATACATATTTGAATGAATAGTACTTTGGGTACTTAGAGCTTCAAAATGTTCCCAAACCTATGTCGTCACATATAACCTATGGTAATAGGTTATTTCCTAAATGAAAACTGACTAAAACTTTCATGACAGAAAAGTTTATTTCAGTTTTTTTAAGTTCATTTGACAAAACAAGTTTCCTTTTCATTTCTTAAAAGAAAACTGTTCCTTTATTACTATATTCTACTCAATAATTAATTAATTGTTAAACATGCTTATTATAAGTAATTTTAATTTAATAATTTTAACAATCTTACGTAATTCCTTTAACTTTATTGAACACCATTAGATACTTCTTTATACTTTCACAATACCAAATGAAATGCATGAAATGGGTTTTGGAATGAATAGTAATATGAAAAGAGTGCTTTCGGGAAAGAGCCCAATGGTTTCAACTGCAAGGCCTAGCCTTTAGGTTATGATGAGGTTAGCACTTCTTCTATAGATATTATATAGAAATTTAAAACTATGAGATTACAGGCCACTTAATAAAATATGGCAAACAACCTTCAGCAATTAAATTGGTAGTCTTTCATATGTTACTTAAACTTAAATAATGATATAAGATCAATTATGCTATAATTAGTGCCTATAAATGAGTTAAATTCAATAAATCAAGAAAAATATTTGCAATTCATTTACACGAATGTCTAAATGCAGAAATAAATAGTCATAATAGGAAATGAAATATTACATGTATCCCCATTTAAGAGAATAAATAAACAATGGAGATATTTTATTGAAACCCATTATATTGTTAACTAGCATGAGGTTTGAGATCAAATAACTATTATTAAATATAAATTTGGAGTTCCATTTAATTATAATAAAACATACACCTTATATCTTGTTTCAAACTTCTTCGCTGGGAACTTATTTCAGGTGTTGTTTCCGGCATATCTCCAGCAGTGTCTGCAATGTGGCGGTCCACGATATTTCGCCGGACTTCCATCCGGCTTCTTCTGGTGGTCATATTCTTGTCGTGCTTGTGGCAGCTCTTAATTAAGACAAGTCCGGCGAAATATCGTGGACCGCCACATTGCAGACACCGCTGGAGATATGCCGGAAACAACACCTGAAACACCTTATATCTTGATGGTGGCATCAGACATTGCAAATCTGTCTTATATTAGTCATCCATTAAAACGCTGTCCATAACTCAGGGGTATTGCTTTAACAAGGGACCAATATAAAAAGAATTTGTTTTACTTCACCCATCAAAGAAAATGTAATGAGTACAAGCAAATAATTTCCAAAATAAATAGTCTTCATTGCAGAGGTGTATAAAATAAGAAAATGTCCCACGTTTAGCTATGAGACACAATGACAATTTTACCATATGAGCCTAGATAATCTGCAGTCTCAATTTCTTCCTTTCTAAGTCTCAAGTAAATTAGCAAAGATACGTATGTATGTATATATATATATAATAAATTAATTTTTATTCGATTGTTACTAAACATGATAATTAAACATTATATATGTTACTGAAATCAAGTTTATTAATGCCCCAGCATAGAACCAGGGATAGACTGATACCGAAAAGGGGTGTTAAAGGTTATATTGCACATTTATCTTCATGTGTCAGGCCAAAGAATGCTATACACATCTACTGTAAAGCAATGCCTTATAATTGTTGCTCTATTCATTTTTCTCTAATTTGATTACTTACAAATTGGCTCGTATTGTAGAGTTTTGAGGCTTCTATAAATCCCCGCTTCTGCTCCAGCAATTTTCACTAAAGCTATTATTCCACTAAACTTTTCATGACTAGCTTAAATGTTTAGTCTTATTTACATGAGGATTATTCTACTGGAAAATTGAGAATAGAGTATGATTTGGCAATGTTTTTTCAGATGGGATATGCTTTCCTGACATGCAGTTTGATATTATTTATGCAATTTGATTACCAAAAGAGCCCACTAAAACAATTTTATTTAAATACAGTAAACTATTTGCTAGTAATAGTGCTTTAATAAAATAATATAAAAAGAATGAATTACTCAAATACTTATAATTACCTTCATGTGTGCTTACCTAACTGATATTAACATACAATTATATAATTTATTCTTCTATACTTATTTTCTTAAATATGTTAAATAATAAAGAAAAAGTGTTTTTAAATTCTCATATTGTTGACTCTGATGGATAATTAAATACCTAAGAATATTTACCCTGAGCTGATGAACAGCACAGAGGATATTAGGAGTGTGGTCTGTTAGAGAAATAAAGAATAGTCTAAAGAAGATGGTATCAGGCAAATTTATTTATTGTAGAATGTTCTACAGTATTGTGGAAATAATAAGAAAAAATTAAAGAGCAACTATTGAATCAGGAGAAACTAAGAATGCAAAACAGAAAACACAATAAAACACAAATGTCAACAAATGAGAAAAAATAAACAAACAAAAATGAAACATTAAATTCAAAATAAAAAAATGTCTTATAAAGTAACCAGAGAAGTAGAAACGATAATGAGTAATAAATAAATAAAAAATGATTATATACATATCCAACTTTTAAAAATTAAAATTATTAAAACAAACAAATAAAAAAAAATAAAAAAAAAATTTGCCGATAGATAAAATGACTACGTAAAATTTTCTAAAACCTTACACTTGCATTTACAATCAAACACATCTTATAAAATCACATATTATCTATTTATATGCTTTATATGTAAATAAGTGATGAAAAGAAGGGGTGGGGGGATTAGTGAAGGTAGAAAACAAGAAAGTACGAATAACTCGCTTAATACTTGAGATAAAAAATAATGCAAGGAACAACAATTGTAGACCATCAATAGTTTAACAAGATTAGATCTATAACATTTCACGACCCAACTCATAATATCGGAGATATTTTGAGGTTTTGAACCTCCTCTAAGCTCCTACTATTCCAGGTCTAATTTCCGACAATAAAAATCATGATCTATAGTGTTGTGAAATGGTTAAACATTGAGTCGCATACTCACTCACACACAAACGGAAAATATCCGATAAATACATGGAATCTGCATATTAATTTCAAACACTATTCGTACTTCATTAACACCATACTCCAAAATATCTAATTCAGACTGCCCTTTCTTAAAAATACACAATTCTTCCTGAGATATTGCGAAAATCATTGTTCTGGCAGATTTAATATTTTATAAAATTAATATTATTATATCTTTATCTAGGAAGTTTAAGAGCCTTTTACCACGTTCTATTGTATCACATAAGCTTATGCTTTTTAGCAGCTCTTGAAATACTTGTAACTTCCATGCCTTTTTTATTAATTAATTCCCTATTTCTCAATTATCTCATTTATATTTATCTTGTGATCTAAGATATAATGTTGTCTAAGAGAATTTTCTTCTTTCCCAATAAGAATTTAATAAATAAACATTTTTGTCATATTTTTTTTATCTGGTTGTTAATTAAATCTGATTAATATCACAAAATAATATTAGAATAGGAATAGTATTTGAAATCACTCATAAATGAGCATTAGTGCCTTTAACAGAGTTGTGAAATTGTATGTGTGTACCTATATGTATATATAAGTAATTAAAACTGGGGTAAGAATAATAAATAATGACATACCATGCAATTAAAGAATGTATTTATACATATTTTCTGAAACTTTTACACTTATTGGGAAAAACTGCAGACAACGATGAAGTTATAAAGTTATGTTATATTCTTCATAAAAAATGGTTAAATATAGACACAAGGCTCATTTACAACAATATGCGTTTTTGAACATTGAGGCTGGAAAATAAGTCCTTTTAAAACAAAAATGAGCCTGTCATACAGAAAACAATAAAAAACTGGATACCCACTCGAGTATTATTTGACATCACTTTTATGCCGTTTTCTTTAGAACTACAGCAAGATGTGAACCTTCTCTAATGATATTTTTGATTTGATCATATTCTATGGCCGTAGATGATTGAATTGCGTGCTTATAACATTTATCCAGGAAACTGTATCATTTCATGTTAAATAACTTCTTCAACGTGTTTAATAAATGAAAAACTTAATTCATATAAGAATACTTTTATTATTTCTACTAAATGAAATAAATTGCTGAATCGTGTCACAAAAATGGTCTACCAAAGCATATACGGCCTCTCCCTTTGAACGTGCCAATGTATGGGTCTTCTTTCTTCATGCGAACTTCCGTTAAACCTGGTCCTGAAGTAAATCATCAGATATCTATAGTTTTCTTCCATAACGTCGTCATCTGAGTCATAGTCTATGGCCTCCTCCGCATGGCGAATATTTACTCTGAATACGGCAACCTCGAGTATAATGCCAGAATTATTTGCTGACGGGATTACTGTTTCAAAACAGGCCATGTAAGAGAGACGGCTTCGGAGGTCTTCGGCGGCCATCTTCCTTATGCCGTCAGGCGCCACATGTCTTCAGCTATTGGTATGCAGTGTTGCCACGCGAAACAACATTAATTTATTATCAAAGATTTATATTTTAACTGCCCATTTAAATATAATTTCCAAATTAAAAACAGCATTTTCAAGACTACATTTATTATTTACACCATTTTAGTCAACTTTAATCCATATAAACGTTTTTAAAAAAAGAAAAATATTATCGCCAGTGTTGCCCTTTTAATAGGTAAGGAAAAAAAAAGTTATAATGAAAGGTGCACCTGTATGAAGAACAAATCAATAACAAATGTTATCCCAAGTTTATTTGAGAACCAATATCTTTCGAAGTTACTTCATACACTTTTAAAAATTCTTTATTTTTATGAATATAAGATTAATTAAATGATAGCTTTATATTTCCGATAAAATGAGATACTTCCATTATCGGTTTACTTTAAATATTATTTTAATATTGTTATTATTTTTGCTCTTTTTATGCCATTCATTTTCTAGCAGATTTCTCTTAAAGAAAATGAAGTATTGTGTACTCAGAACCGACCCTAACTACGAAAAAAGGCATGAAAATTACAAGTATTTCATGAGCTGCTAAAAAGCATAAGCTTCTGTGATATTATGGAATATGGTAAAAGTCAAATAACCTCCTAGATAAAGATAAAATAATAAACAATGATTTTTGCAATATCACAAGAAGAATTGTCCATTTTTAAGAAAAGGCAGCCTGAATTTTTTTTTTTTGGGTATGGTGTTAATAAAGTACGAATAGCGATTGAACTTAATATTTAGATTCCATTTATTTATCGGATATTTTGTGTTTGTGTGTGTGAGTATGTGACTCATGTGGCTTATCCGTTTCAAAACACAATATATCATGATATTTATTGTGCAGAAATCGGACCTGGAATAGTAGGGGTTTAGAGGGGGGGGGGGCGATTCAAAAATTCAAAATATTTCATCTTATTATGAGTCGGATCGTGAAATTTTATAGATCCAATCTTGTTAAACTATTGATGGTCTACAATTGTTGTTCTATGAAGTATTTCGAAACTCAAGTATTAAGCAAGTTATTTGTACTTTCTTGTTTTCTACCTTAAGGACCGCCCCCCCCCCTTGCATTTTAGTTATTTACATATAAATAGATCTCAAATGTGTTATACTAGCAGGTGGGAAATTTTCTTAGCTTACGCAGCCCCTGCGTGACGGACTCTCTAAGCCTTCTTCTTCACCTGAGTCCAATAACCTTGCTTTCAAATGCATTAGTAATGAAACCGTTGGACCTTATGAAACACTCAAGTAGCTTCAGTATCCTTTACTCCATGGAGTTGATAAGCCTATCATTTGGTTCATTCAGACATTTTAAAGCATTGAGCATGCCATCATTTTGTAAGCTATGGTCGCAGTCGTAGTATAGTCAGTGGGACCACGCTGCTGGAAGCCCAAAATGGCGAGTTGAATGACATCAGCTGACTTGTAGATACGGATGTGCATTATGTGTGAACGAGGGTTTAATACGGCTAACGGTCTAGAGTGGCAAATTAGACTAGCTCACCCAAGCCACAGAGCCAATTTAAGAGTGGCTACACGGCTCCGAGGTAGAATGAGGACATCGGTGTCGAACGGAAAGAAAGTCTGATAAGGTTAGCTTGAATGATGATTGATAGAGCTGAGGCAGCGGTGTATAGAAGCAGACAAGCTCTCAACTAGAAGGGATTTTGTTTTGAGACTTTGCTGATGAAAAGATGGTTGTCTTGAGCGAGGGAAACAGTCCTGGAGGTGGTCTGACACAGATATCTGGCTATGGGGTTGATGTCTTTAAAAAAATCTATTGAAATACAGACAGAAGTTGGCTGAGCGTGATGAAGGAATCACTGAACTCAATGAAGCAGCCAGATCTCTTGACCATATAAGTAGCCGCCTTTGCGAGGAGCCTGAATTCAGGCTAGGGATACGCAGTCAACTCCTTAATCAACTAGACAGCTGGCAGATACCTACCTGTTGATTCCGACGAATGAGAGGGAGTCGCCAAGATGAATGTGACCAAGTTTAGATGCTTTGGAAAACCACCGTAAGAGCTCGCTAAAAGGCACACAGAGAATATAATAATCTGGAACGCTAGGAACCAAGTGCTGCTTTACACAGTTTTTCCCTAACCTGACTATTAATTAAGATATTTCAATTTTCGGCGTAGCGTAAACCTTCGTTCCTAATAAAGCGATTTTCATAAGACTTCCCGAAAGGGAAATCTGCTATTGAGGTAGTACTCATGTCGCGATTTTCGAAACATTTCTTCAAATTTACATCGATCTAACCCAGGACATGAACAAAATGAGGTCCGTTCAAAATTATGTATACATTTGCCTGTTAATGCTCTAGCAGTAGGGATTTTTGTTTGATAGAACCAATCTTTTTTGCAAATTAAATGTACTATAGATATTGGCATACACATTTATTCTTTATCTTAAATATTAGCCGATTAATTTGCATTTTTTAGTTCCAGCCTTCCGCAAACCCTTACTTCTAATCACGTCAATAAACTATTCTGTTATATAAAAAATCACTTTATTCGAAGCTTAAATGCCAAATACTGTTTTCAAGAGACCTTTATTATACGAGACACATGGAAATATGTACTATAATGTTTCAATTCCTATTGAAATCATACTCAGGACAAGAGTTTTGACAAATTCTTCAACCATTTTGACAAATTTCTTCAAACATCCATCGATGCTACCTAGTAGATGACGAAAATGAGGTCCATTCAAAGTTATATATATACTTGTCGCTTACCACTCTAGCGGCAATTCTTGTTTAACAGGAACCAAACTCGATATATTTGCGTTTATGTAAAACTAAAGGTTAGATTAGTCAATGGCTGAATTGGAACCTCTGGGAGAGGGGGCGAGATTTAGAGGGGGGAATTTCGAAACTTGGAAATATCTCTGTTATAATAGGTCAGATCGAAAAATTCTATAGAACCAATCTTATTGGAAATAATATTTACTATAAATATTGTTATATACAAGTGTTCTTTGTCTTTAATATTAACTGAGATATTTGCATTTTGTTGTTTTCAGCCATCAGTAAACCCCGACTCTTGTCATATTAACAATAAGCTGTTATATCATGAGCCACATTATTCCAAGCTTAAATACCATATTTTGTTTCCATTGAATGTTTACTGTGTGAGATACATGGAAATAAGTATTGCGATGACATCCAAGATTTTGCGGTCGTGAATCGAAAATATTTATTTCTTCTATACCAAACTCGATTCATAATTAAAGAAATTGTGGCAATAAACATCTCATGTTTGGCTTAAATTTGAAGTCCCATTTTTATCAGATATTTAGAGAATATAATGAAGTATGCTGCCAGCTTGGCATTGTTGCAGGTGGAAAATTGGCTAGTTTCCGCAACACCGGCGTGACGGACATTTTTTCTTTGAAAGACAGTGAGTATTTTATAGCAAGCACTGGCGTCTCTCTCGTATATATGAGCGATGAGACAAATAGGGTGGTAATCTTTCCCATCGCAACAATAGTTAGCTAATAGAGCCAATAGCCATTAGTTACATATGAGGTGATGGGAAGGCCGCTCGTGTCCCATCTCTAGCTTCGAGTCATGGCCGCTAGAGGGCTATGGCCGTCTCCAAGTTGGCACATTAACCTTAATTGCTTATAAAACAATCTTATCGATTCAATAGTACTCTTCGATTCTACGCTAATGTCACTCATGTCATGAACTTGCTATGTGGTGGGGGAGGGTGGACAAAGTTGTCATTGTACGTAGACCACAGTTATTAATACTTTTTTTTGGATTGGGCATCGCGATATTGAAAAAGTCCGTATTTGCATTTATCTCAAAACATAAAAGTTCAATGAAACACAATATTTGGTGTTTAGTCTTTAAATAATGTGCTTCATAACAGTTTATTATCAATTGTTCAATTATATAGCAAGCTATTAGAGGATTGTTGGGTGTCGGCAAAAGAATCAGTCTTCTTTTGTTCTGTTCATTATTCAGCTCTGAAGAAGAGGACCAATGGTGCCCGAAACTGTAAGCACTTCCAATACAATTCTCTACAAGAAGAATTAAGAAATCATTCTTTAGCCGACACCCAGCAATCCTCTACTAACTTGAAAACAGTTTATTGTTAATATGGCATGAGTGGGGGTTTACTGAAGGCCGAAAACTAAAAAATGCAAATGTCTCGGTTAATAATCAATATAATGAAAAAGCGTACTTAACAACAACGGAAGGATCAAAAAGGTCAAACACCTCCACTCTTAATACTTCTTCATTACAAGCAAAGTACTTTCGGGGCGAACCGTCCCATCATCAGTGCTCAAGAGTTGGTCCCTATTGAGCCGACATCACCGGCGAGACCCCGAGGGTCGATGTCGGCTAATAGGGACCAACTCTAGAGCACTGATGATGGGACGATTCGCCCCGAAAGTACTTTGCCTGTAATAAAGAAGTATTAAGAGTGGAGGTGTTTGACCTTTTTGATCCTTCCGTTGATGATGGACCTCCACCAGCCAGCACAAATCCAGAGTCCAGAATCCAGAGTACTTAACAACATTTATAGAACATTAAATTTGTAATAAGATTGGTTCTATACAAATTTTAAATCCGACGCATAATAACAGAGGTATTTCGAATATTCGAAATTCCTCCTCTAACCCCCCCCCCACCTCCCACTGGTCCGAACTTGATCTTCATTTTTACATAAAACGTTTAAATATCGAGTTTTATTTAATATTTAATTTTAAGTATCGATCATACAAAAATTGCGACCGCTAGAGTGTTAACGGATAATTAAAATTAAATTATTTATTTACGTCCACACCAGATAATTATATACATACAATTTTGAACGGACCTCATTTTTGTCATCCCCTAGGTAGTATCAATGGATATTTGAAATACCTTGAAAAACCCATTATGAGTACAACCACAATAGCTGATTTTCCCTAAGGGAAATCTGCTAAAAAGATAAACAGATGAGGAAGTTGCTTAAATTTGTTTGTTTTATAGATTTTTGTAGAAATGAAAGAACTGAACAGATATGTGCTCGTCAGTGATAAAAAAAAAATCCGGCTTCAGATCTGACATGACTCTTTCCCCTTTTAAATTAAATAAACATATATTTAAAATTAATAATTAAATTAATATTCTAGATCTCTGTTTTCATGATAACCATGATTGAAGGCGCTACGTTAATAACCACAATAAATGATTTCGACTAGGTCTGTAACATTAAATTCTAACTGTTCAGTCGTCATTTGAACTTGAATTTCCCGCGCTCGCCTATTTCACAAACCCGCCACACACATGCAGATCACCAAGGCTGTGGCCTACAGCGGAAACAACGTTGCGGCTCAAAAAGGCATCGGCTAGTTACAAAGATACAGTTCGGTTGGGCTTTGAGGCTCTCAGGGGTCGTTTCTACGGCCAGTGGGGCTTTGCCCCCCTCCGGGGTCGTTTCTCGGATACAGTAAAGTGTGTACACCGCTTCATAGATAACCGCTCAGTTGGCCTCTCCAGGGACGGTTCTACCGCCACAGTTATAGTCAGTCTTTCATCTCCCGTAAAGCTACCATCATATACGGATCACCGCAACCAGCTAGAAGACAGAATCTTATAGGGAACACAGAAAATAACAACGGAAGGAGACTCCACTTAAAGGAAAGTATATGTTTCCCGCAGGTACCTACTTCTAATAATGCTAGCATTATCTACGCAAATTATTAAATGAGTACTCACACAATATAGGACCGATCGATCATTCTATTGTATATATATTATTGGCTTGCCGCTAAATTATTTTATAAAGTTAAGTTTCCTTTTGTTTCTTTTTCAACCTTTATATCTATAAAGTGTATTATATGTTGCTTAATCAATTCAATATACTTGATTCTTTGGAGAACTCAAATAGTGACTTGTATTATTTCCCCTCATCTTTCCAGAAAAATAGTAAATATTTCAGTCTAATGCTCTCTTATTCTTGCCTTTAAAAAGCTTCCCGCCTTTACACTAACGTTTAATAAATTTTAGGTTATATCAATTCCTTTTATATATTTCGTATAAATTCATCAATTATATTAAATAAACATTAGTCAATTATTATAAGCGATCAAACTATCTTTAAATTGTTAAGACAGTAATAAATCAAGGGAAACAGTGTTTAATAAGTGGTAATGAATAACTAATTCCTTAGGCCATTGATAAAGACTACGTGGCGTAGATAAAGATATAAACTGCTGGTAAGTAGTTTGATGAGAGGCGACATGCGGTGGGGTTAGGATTACACTGGCATCATTTTCTAGGAACCATCTTATCAATCCTTATCAAAGATTAAAATTACACTTTACACACTATGATTCTGTGAATCATTCGCCGAGAATGTCTTGCTCAGAAACCTTAAGACTGAAGTACAGAATTAGTCTAAACAAATCATTTCATTGTGAGCATGGCGTTTCGGTGATGGAATATCATTGATGGATTAGTGTTCATGGAGTCGCTTGTTTGAGTATCGAACAACAAATCGTAACAAATTTCACGCATTCTATGTTGCTTTGATATGGAAATCTTATTACAAGCAAGGAGCTGTGCATTAGAATTTAATCATACATCGCATTCAAGAGGCATAAAACATTCAAAAAGTGAGCGGAGCTTCATCAGTATTGCTAAACTTTCGGGTAAAATAAGGAACTATGTATATTCATTGAGCTATCGTCATGAAATAATATTTTGACTTGCACTTGATTGATTTTGCGGAATTTACAAGTGAAAAAAAAGTAATGCAGGAGTTAGCCAGTAACCTACTTTATAAAAAGACTAAAAAAAGTCCGTCACGCAGGGGCTGCGTAAACCAAGCAGATTTCCCATGTGAAGTTTTACAATAGACAAATCTGCATACAGGTAACACAATACCACCATGATTAAATACAAACGGTAATGAGAAATCCTTCAATTAATTAACATAAATTCCCAACTGAAACGGCTTCTGAATTGTAAGAATAATTTATATTTTAATAACTCAAATTTTAGTAGTCCATGAACTAAAGAAGGGAGAGGGCGGATGAACAGAACGTATTTGCATAAATCTCACAAAGTAAGGAAGGTGAGGTAAGGTTAAAAACGACAGGTAAGGTTAGAAGAAGCTTCCACCTGAGCCGAGAAATGACAAAAATGGCCATCTAATCCGAACTATACCCGACCACAAACTTCATAAAAATGAAAATATCTCGGTTAATATTCAAGATAGAGAATAAATGTATATAATAATATTTATAGTAAATTCAATTTGCAATAAGATTGGTTCAATACAATTTTTCGATCTGATGCATAATAACGGAGATATTTCGAATTTTCAAAAATCCCCCCTCTTAACCTCCCCCTTCCTCTGGTCCGATTTCAGCCATTAACGAACTCGATCTGTCTTTTTACATAAAACGATTAAATATCGAGTTTCGTTACGATCAAACAAAAATTGCGACCGCTAGAGCGTTAACAGACAAATATATATATATATATATATATATATATATATATATATATATATAGATATATATATACTAGCTAAGGTACCCGGCTTCGCTCGGGAAATCATTTAAGGCAGAATGATGATAGTATTTTTTTGGGCAAGGTTTCAATGTTTACAACTACACTTCCCGTCGGCGCGCATTGTTTTGCTGTGAGGGTCAGGCAGGCGACTTATAAATGAGAAATTTTATATTTGAAGAATAAATAAAAATGTGTTCCTAATCTATCCCTTGCCACTTTTTAACTCACCTTTTTGAATACTTCAAACCATAATCATGGATAGTATTTATTACAATTAAATATCCTCTATAATGAAACTTATTTCCTGTCAAAAACCAATCCGAGCAGATATAGTTTAAGCATAGTTTAGCATGTAAGGTTATATTCATAATAGTAGATCTCAGTGGTAATCACTTCCCGTAATGCCCAGCATTTCACAGGAAATTAGTAAACTCAATTAACTCTATTAGCCTCCGTCTATTTCCGCTCTCGCATTAGAGCTATCAACACTCTTCTCCTTAAATTATTAATTCAAAATATTATTGTAATAATTTATCTACCTGATGGAATTAAATAATAGTGTTGCCCTAAAAATAATTTCAATTATATTCAAAAAGCTAGTCGAGGGGAAGAGATCGTAGCCGTCCCTGCAACCTAAGTAATACTTTAAACAATCATATCGAGTTTAAGAGCATTTTGTCTTTTGTCATAATGACATTAACGTTTAATTGTTATGATAGTACATATTTGTTTCAATAACATGAAGATATCGGAAATAAGATAGTATATAACCAAAATCAGAGTTTGATTCCCTAGTACTTCCCCTATCACTCCTTGAGGAAATTCAGCGCGATTTTTTTTTTTTTAAATAATACATTATACAAATTAAATAATGGAAATGCTCTTATAGTTTAAATTTCTATTGGAAATAAATAACAAAGTTATTTTCTAGGGAAAATAAATAAATGAGGCGAAGGGGGAGGGGGATTTATAATCTCACTAATCCGAATCATACTTAGTACTAAATAATCGAAATAGATAGGGCTAAAACATAACATCATTTGTCATAATATGCCTATATTAAAAACGCTTAAATAAGTACTAATAAAATCGTCGACTCCCGCTATAGATTTAGCTTATATCCCGTATTTACTTCATTTTACGACATAAGTGAATGAAACAAAAGTTGCTCTAAATAACAAAGTAAACAACTTTTGTTATGTGAACCTTTGCCGAAAAACAAATAGAAAATGAAATATCGTGAATTTTTACTTCAGGCCTCCCTTATAACTCCCACTCCCGTTCGAACCTAAAAATTTTAATATAGCTTATAATCATGGAAGAATTAATGCTAGTTGACATACCGAGTTTTGTTAAGTTCGGTTCAATCGTTAGCGCCCAATAAAATAGTTGACTCCCGCTTTAGTTTATAGTATATATCTCGTTTATACTTCGTTAAAAGTCAAAAATGAATATCACAAAAGTTACTCTAAATAACAAAATAAACAACTTTTGTTAGGTTCATATTTGCCGAAAAACGAATAGAAAACGAAATACCGCTATTTTAAATTAAGGCCTCCCTTACAACCCCCACTCCTGCCCGTCCCAAGAAATGTTAGTATGGCTTATTATAATGAAAGCGTTAGTGCTAATACACATACCGAGTTTTATTCATTTCGGTCGGGTCTTTCGTCTCAAATAAAATTGTTCACATTCGTTATAGGTTTTTGCGTATATCTCGTTTATAATTCAGTATACGAAAAAAGTGTATATAACAAACGTTACTCTAAATAACAAAATAAACAACTTTTGTTATGTTTATATTTGCCGAAAAACCAATAGGAATCGAAATATCGCTATTTTTAATTTCAGGCTTCCCTCATAACCCCCACTCCTGTTCGCCTCAGAGGAAATTAATATAGCCTAAAGTCTAAGTTGGGTTAGTAGTAATATACATACCAAGTTTCATAAACTTCGGTTTAGCCGTTTATGCGTGAAAAGGTAACAAACAAACAAACATACACGAAAGAAACAAAATGCAGTTATGGTGTCTATGACATGTGAAACGAAAAGTTATCGTGAAATTTCGCGAAAAAAATCAATGTACAGACAGAGGTTACAATTTTATATATATATATATATATATATATATATATATATATATATATATATATATATATATATATATATATATATAGATATATAGATAGATAGATAGATATAGATATATGTATATAATTTTAAACGGACCTCATTTTCGTCATCTCCTGGGTAGGATCGACGGACATTTGAAGAAATGTTTCGAAAATCGCGTCATGAGTACCACCTCAATAGCTGATTTCCCTTAAGGGAAATCTGCTAATAGGATGAGTATATTTGTAAAGTAATGTTAGTTAATAAAGTAATTAGTAATTTTTTTGAAGTCATGTTAGTTAATAAAGTAATTAGTAATTTTTGTAAAGTAATGTTAGTAAAGTAATTCGTAATATTGGTAAAGTAATGTTATTTAATAAAGTGATTAGTAATTTTTGTAAAGTAATGTTAGTTAATAAAGTAATTCGTAATTTTTGTAAAGTAATATTAGATAATAAAGTAATTAGTAATTTTTGTAAAGTAATTAGTTGATAATACACTTAAATTCGACCTAAAAGTATCGCTTTAAGTAGCAATACTTGGGACTTGAACAAACTTTCCTTTCCTAACGACACGCTAAGCAGGTTGAAAACACGTCCAGTATATGAAAGCAGAAGGGTAGAATAAAACTATAGAAAAGAAGTTGACAAGATTTCATCATCAAATAAGAGCACGGCTTATCAAACACGATAAGAGACTTTAAATAAATGTGAACTAAGTTTTTCTAGAAATGTTCTAAAAATGTCAATACAGAATTGATTTCTCAATAACGGGGCGGAAACACCTGGGAGGACTAATTCACTAGAGGCAGAAGATGCTCCTCTTCGGTGAAGGAATGATATAATTTGAAAGAGAAACTGCATAGAGGCTGACCCGGCAGCTAGCAATGCAATGTCATTGTTGAAGATGAAAGAAGAAAAGGAGATATCGACACTTAAAATATCAAATCATAAATTCTCATTTTATGTATATTCTTATGAATTTATTTGATGTAACTACGTAATAAGGGTATCCTAGTAACTATAATTAGAAAAAACTATACCTTTTCTGTTTCTATCTATTTAAGTGGACCGAAGTAATGTCTGCTGTCTATAATCCATGACATTTCTGTGGTTCTGGATCCAAAATTATTTGTTTATTCTTCAAATTTTATGCCAAGGGTTCACGGAGGACATACTGCAGTATCATATGCCTCCTCTGTGAGGACAGTCGCGACGTAATGTAAAAGGGAAACGAGCACTTCAGAAATGGACAGCACCTCAAGAGATGGCAAATAAGCCACAAAACATGTAGTGCAGTCTCAATAAAGTTTGCACCCAAAAAATGTTTTTATATTGGAGACCCTTGCAATAAAATTGAAGAATACATAAATAATCCATACAGAAAAATCAGCTGATATTTTTTGGAATATTACGCTGTATGAGTAGGGATCTCGTTTATGTATTCGACATTTTAAAGTAAACCCGAAGGTGAAAAAAAAAAACAACATAAAAAATGGAATGAAACAATTCCTATTGAACTTAGTGTGTACGTTATTTATTTGTAGATTTCCCGCACAGCTTACTTACTATTCGTCTATGAAACCATACATAGTTCATATTAGTAAATAAAATCAGTGAATTTGAAAGTACATAAGATTAATGTTTTTATTTAGTTGAGTGGTTATATATTTCAGGTGCATAATATACTAATTAACCCTTTTTTAGAATTAATGTATATGTAGATATGTAAAAATAGATGAGTTTATTATACACCGTAATACATTTATTTAAAACATTATACAATTATAATTATGATATCTGGTGGGAATTCATTATAACGATGCATGTACAGTAAGTGAAAAAATTACACATTTAGCATTCATCCAATTCAGTTTAAAATAAGATGTGATTTCTATTTTTTTTTTTATTTACGCAAATTTTCTAACCATTCTAACAAAAGATTTCTGAAAAAAGAAAGTCATCTTATCATAATAAATAAATCAAAATAATAATTCAAAAATGAGTGAAAAACAACTATATAATATCCTTTAGAGCGATGAACTTGCGCTATCATCGTTCAAATGCAATGGAAGGCCAAAAGGGAGATTTATTCATGATTATGTAAGGTTGCTCATTAATCTTTATGACTATATGGTGCCTTTCACAATCCTAACCTCGTGAAGAAATAACACTGTGCAAATTTTATAGTCCAAATATCGCCCGCAGTTGATACCCCTTTCGCAACATCATTTACGGTGGCATAAATGGAAAAAAAAATGTTAATTTATATCAGTGACTAGGGATTTCAAGGTTAGCAATGTTAATCATTATTCGAGCGTGTAATGTAATAAGTTTATTCCCCTGGTTTCTGGAGATTGCCCCAAAAACATGCAATAGTTTATCGATCGCATCTCTATGAGATTAACCAACTATAAAGCTTATGGAGAGAATCCTAATCGAGGCCAGAATTCTGCGGTGTGAGAGAATAAATCCAATTTTAGCAGATTTCCCCTGAAGGGAAATCAGCTATTGAGGGTCGTACTCATGACGCGATTTTCGAAAAATTGCTTCCAATGTCCATCGATCCCTCCCAAGAGATGACGAAAATGAGGTCCGTTCAAAACCACACACACACACACACACACACATACGCACGCACGCACGCACACACACACACACATATATATATGTATGTGTCTGTTAAGACTCTAGTGTTCGCAATTCTTGTTTAATCGTTACCAAACTCGGTATTTAATCGTTTCAAGTAAAAAAGAAAGATCACGTTTGTTAATGGCTGAAATCGGACCAGTAGGAGAGGGGTTTAGAGGGGGGAATCTCGAAATATCTCCGTTACAATATGTCGGATCGAAAAATTTTACAGAGAGAATCTTATTGTAAATGTAATTCTCAATACATTTTGTTATGTACATTTTTGCTCTATCTTGATTATTAACCAAGATATTTACATATTTTAGTTTTCGGTCTTCAGTAAACCCCCACTCCTACTCCTGGCATATTGACAATAAGCTGTTATATTATGAAACACATTATTTGATGCCTAGATATATTTTGAGGTATATACAAATACGTGGAGCACGCGGGAAATCTGCCTAGTTAACGCAGCCACCTGCGAGACGGTCTTTTATTAAATCTCCGTGCTTGAACCAATACCTTGGGGAATGTTGGCAAGGCGGCAAGATTCACAATCAAGCAGACGAATAAAGTTTTAGATATATTATTTATTTTATCTTTAAATGATGGCATTTGAAATAACCAAAGTAAAATTGTATTTTAAACAATGCTAAAATAATCAGTTAAAAGTTTATATTTATTGTAAGGGTGCATTGAATTCCAAAAGAACCCGTGCAGTTCAGCCTTTGTGTCTGCCCTATTTACTGTGAAAGTCTCTTATTTTTTGGAAACGAGTAGATTTAAACATACCAAGTTTGAACTTTGTTATTCTATATGGTTATTCATAACTTTCTGTAAATTCGTCTTCCTCTTTCATTCGGGGGACATAAAAACGTTTTCCCGTTGATCCCTCCCACTCCCGTATTTTAATACATCTTTGGAAACTTCGTATCACATTCATACTTATTTGTGTAACTTCATTTCAAGTTTGCACTCATTAGAAATATTTGAATTTGCAATATCTCAGATATAATTTGGCCGAGATACTTGAGATATTGACATTTTCCTCTCCCTCTCTTCCTTACTTCACTTATATTAACGATATTTTTTGAATAATTCACTTATAATAAATCTAAAATTTGCTGTACCGCAAAAACTTCGGCCCAGTATTTTGCTCAGCACTTGCAATTTTAATTGGGTGTGAATTCCCATCGTTTTAAATGAATTTATTTTCTAATTAAGTAAATTAAATAACAAAGAATACATTAAACATTTTTTACTATTATAGAAATAGAAAAACATTTTTAGTTTAGACATGGAGAGAGGCATGTTTAATCACAAATTTCAACAGTCGAACGTTATTTTGAAAAGAAACGTTTAGAAAAATGTTTGCTGTGATTTAATAATACAAGTCGCTGTGTTCATATTTTTGAAATAACCAGTCTTTTTATGTCACGAAAATAAGAATCAAACATATAAAAAAAAATAAAAAATAAGAAGGCAACTTTTTGGAATGTATGAATTCAACTTGTGTCGATATTCATACAATTAATACTTTCGTCGGATTTAAAAATTGTATCTTACGGTCTTGTAGCTTACGGTTTTCATCGATTTACACTTTTTTTTATTAAGTAATAGCTCAATTATAAATATATTAAATAGCATAAAATAAAAAGAATCCTTCCAAATAAATATTGTTTATAATTGACAACATTTACATAGATATTTTTATAACGATGTCCTGAACAGTCAATCAGTGTTATTTCAGCGTTCAAGGGAGTCTGAAAAAGATTATGGCAAAAAGCGTTCCTATGAGGTCTCATTTAAGAAAAAAACTTCAGTTTTCTGCTGATTCCCAAGGAAGAATAAGAAATTGAGCCTTTTTCATAATATAATTAAATTAAAGTGAAGGAAAAAAAGGATAACTCCAATTACTTTCCCCTCCTGAACTTAAATGAGTTTAAATCCAGGTTCCTCAAAGCTTTATTGAATAGCTTACCAAGCCTTTTTTGAGGCTGAAAGGAAACAATATTTTATTACACGTAACATCATTTTTGACGCAAATAAATCCCGAATCCCTAACTTATTGGCAGTGTAATAAAATCCCTAAAGTAATGACTATTTATCACAACGACAATAAATTTTTGTGACTCAGCTTTTCCCTGGACTATAAACGGTCCCAGTGTTCATTGACAGTGAGTTAATAAGTGGTCTTGGGGATCAATGCCAAGGTCATTGAGCACTGTTGCAGTAGGGTGGAAGACTTGGCCCTATTGAAGTATAATGACCAACGAAACACCATGACGGCAATAGTAAGACTGAAGACTAACCATGCTCATGGTCATTAATGACCAATAGGTTTTGACGGGCAATTATAATCATAGAACTATTAGAGTTTAAATATTATGAAGCACCCGAACAGGAATCTGAAGATCTCTGACCTATTGGGAAATATAGGCCAAAGACCTAATTATAAGGTTTAGATCATGTACCTATATGAGAGAACAGATCATGGGCCTATTGGGAAGTAAAGGCCGAAGATCTCTCGAATAGTAAGGACAAGACCATGTACCTATGCGGGAATAAAGGTCGAAGATCTCTCTAATTGTAAGGTTAAGATCATGTGCCTATTTGAGAGAACAGATCATGAGCGTATTTGGAAGCAATGGTCCAATGATCTCTGACATAGTAAGGCCATGATCACGTACCTATTTGGGTGAACAGATCATACGCCTATTGAGGAGTAAAGGTCGAAGATCTCTCTAATTGTAAGGTTAAGATCATGCATCTATTTGAGAGAACAGATCATGGGCCTATTGAGGAGTAAAGGTAAATGATCTTTTGAATAGTAAGGTTAAGATCATGTACTTATACGGAAGTCAAGGTCGAAGTAATTTCTAATTGTAAGGTTACGATCAGGTACCTATTTGAGAGAAAAGATCATGGGGTTATTGGGAGGTAAAGGTCAATGATCTCTCGAATAATAAGGTTATGATCATGTACCTATTCGGAATTCAAGGTCGAAGATCTCTCCAATTGTAAGGTTAAGATCATGTGCCAATTTGAGAGAACTGATCATGGGCCTATTGGGAAGTAAAGGTCCAATAATCTCTGGCATAGTAAGGCCAAGATATTGTACCTATTTGAAAGAACAGATTATGGGCCCTATTGGGAAGTAAAGGTGGAACATCTCTCTAAATGTAAGGTTAAGATAATGTACCTATATGGCAGAACAGATAATGGGTCCTATTGGGAAGCTAAGGTCGAATATCTCTCGAATAGTAAGGTCAAGATTATGTAACTATTTGAGTGAACGGATCATGGGCTTATTTGGAAGAAAAGGCCAAAGATCTCACGAATAGTAAGGTCAAGATCATGTACCTATTTGAGAGAATAGATCATGGGCCTATTGAGAAGTAAAGGTCCAATGATGTCTGACATTGTAAGGTCAAGATCATGTACCTATTTGAGAGAACAGATCATGGGCCTATTGAGAAGTAAAGGTCGAAGATCTCTCTAATAGTAAGGTTAAGATCATGTACCTATTTGAGAGAACAGATCATGGGCCTAT
Organism: Riptortus pedestris; assembly: GCA_019009955.1. Lineage (NCBI taxonomy): Eukaryota > Metazoa > Arthropoda > Insecta > Hemiptera > Alydidae > Riptortus > Riptortus pedestris. Next base: position 81,663,558 of record CM032232.1, read on the forward strand.
TGAGAAGTAAAGGTCAATGATCTCTGAATAGTAAGGTCAAGATCATGTACCTATAAATCATGTACCTATTTGAGAGAACAGATCATGGGCCTATTGAGAAGTAAAGGTCCAATGATGTCTGACATAGTAAGGTCAAGATCATGGGCCTATTGAGAAGTAAAGGTCCAATGATGTCTGACATAGTAAGGTCAAGATCATGTACCTATTTGAGAGAACAGATCATGGGCCTATTGAGAAGTAAAGGTCCAATGATGTCTGACATAGTAAGGTCAAGATCATGTACCTATTTGAGAGAACAGATCATGGGCCTATTGAGAAGTAAAGGTCCAATGATGTCTGACATAGTAAGGTCAAGATCATGTACCTATTTGAGAGAACAGATCATGGGCCTATTGAGAAGTAAAGGTCCAATGATGTCTGACATAGTAAGGTCAAGATCATGTACCTATTTGAGAGAACAGATCATGGGCCTATTGAGAAGTAAAGGTCCAATGATGTCTGACATAGTAAGGTCAAGATCATGTACCTATTTGAGTGAACAGATCATGGGCTTATTTGGAAGAAAAGGCCAAAGATCTCTCGAATAGTAAGGTCAAGATCATGTACCTATTTGAGAGAACAGATCATGGGCTTATTTGGAAGAAAAGGCCAAAGATCTCTCGAATAGTAAGGTCAAGATCATGTACCTATTTGTGAGAACAGATCATGGGCCTACTGAGGAGTAAAGATCAATGGTCTCTTTAATAGTAAGGTTAAGATCATGGACCGTTTTGAGAGTGAAGGTTGGACACCTTTTGGGAGGTAAAGGCCAAGGTGCTCTCGAATAGTAAGGTTAAGATCACGGACCAATAAAAAGTATAAAATTTAAAAAAATGGTCAGTTTATAATTTGGGCAAGAATTTATTTAGGTGGCAGGATTTCGTTGAAATATGATGATAAAAGATATTACCACTAAGTTACTTAGTTCGTTGTTTATTTACATTCACCTTTTAACTTTTCAATAGGGCTACTCTTGAGCCTTTAATCACAAATAAAAATATTGTTTTGTTTAACATAGAATTCCGTTTGCATTCTTGGAACATGAAAAGTATTTTGATTATAGTATAATTGAAACTCGAAACCATTTCAAAGCAGATTCTTTTCTTTTATTATATAGAAATCTCTTTTACGAGAGATGGGAATAATCATATTAATTAGGCCAGGAATATTTAATGACAGAAGTACATTAATTAGTAACGCGGTAACGAATTGAGAATCTCAAAAGTATGCAATGTCTTATGTAAGTAAAACAGTTATATAATGCACCGTGAAATATTAAAAATTCTTGATGCAAAAAATTATGGCAAATTAATTTCTAAAGTAATTTGAGAGTAACTACAGGGATGCCATCAACTAAAACTTTTATATTTAAATCACATAAGACAATGAACATATCTTTTGACATTTATTACAGGGATGATAAATGCATTTGTGACATAACTGAGTTTCGTACAATGGGTAGATATCCTTCCAATTAAGTATATTAAAAAAAAATAGGCAGTTTCTAATAGAATAAATGAAATCAATAAATGCCATGTTAACGAATGGCTCGAAGTAATATGTTCCATTAAAATAAAATTCATCTACCTTACATGGTAAACCTTGAGTGGGGTGCTCGATTCTCGCCTGGGCAATAGGAATTTATTTAGTGACGGAATTCATTACATAAAATCCTTAGTACCACCCTGGCCAGAAAAGGGTGGTAACCGGTAGATAACCCGTCCGATTAGCCTTAGCTGCAAAAAGTGGACGTTAATATAAATAAATTAATAATCAGAAGAAAATTCCAGACATAAATGCTAGCAATATACGACGTAATGTTATTAACAACCGTGCATTTAAGAATTTTTTCTTGGTGAAAAGTCATTTAAAGTATAACATTTTTAGTCCATTTTCGCAAAATAATTTTCAAGTCTCATATATTATTATTTAGGAGAAAAAAATATTTGAGCCGCACGGAAATAAAACCTGACGATGTATATAGCAATATTGTACACTGGATTCTCCAATGATCGTTATCTTCTACTAAAAAAATGTTTCATGTCTTGATACGGGTAGGGAATTAATTAGTTTTTTTTTTCCAAATTTAACTAAAACACAAGTAGTTTTAACTAATTTTGCAGATATTCCTTTTACCTAGTAAAAATGTTTCCTTTGAAAGAAAGATTTAGTTTTTCAACAATGTGTCTGACATCCTTTTGATTCCGAGTAGTGCTTAAGTAAAGTTCTTTGAAATATTTTACTTAATTAAACTTTTAGTTCGACACATGCCATATTTAGTTCGCAAACCAAGTCTTGGTGTATGTTTTTGCTTAAACGGATAAATGAAACAAGTGATAAAAACGCGTATACCGGCAATGTCAAAAAATAATTTATTAAAAAAAAAAAGGATTTCGCTGGTTAATTTCGTTGCGTTTTATGGATAAAATGTGATATGACCAATCATCTATATGTGCAATTAATGAAAAATATATAGGCATAGGATTTTAACAAGAGAATTTTTAAAAATAACGAAAATATAATTTAAATTAACTCATAAAGTATTTATTATATGTAGTTCTTGTTTCCCGGTCTAACCCTGAATAGAAAATTTGCCTTTATAATATGAAACATATTCAATTCCGCGAACGGCTCTCTGAAAGAGAATATACTGTTCAAGGGCTGTGCTGTGATGCACTATGTACAAGGAAATTCTGATCATTATTCATGTCACTGCATTGACGCTGATGTTTTTTTCAATAAAAAGGCAAATGATAATGTCAGATCAATAAGCATATTCAATCTTAGGGATCATAATTCATTTTAAGAAAATAAATTTAAAATATCAGTAAAAAAAAAATAAGAATGTATGAATAAAAAATCAATTTTAAGGGATGCGATAGTGATATTTTTAAAACCAGTTATTGAGGTTGTACTCATGACGCGATTTTCGAAAATATTCTTCAAATTGACTCTACCTAGGACATGACATATAAAAATATAAATATATTGGGTGTATGTATGTGTGTGAGTGTGTGTATATATATATATATATATATATATATATATATATATATATATAAAACATCAAGATGGTAATGGTCGAATTCGAACCAGGAGGAGGGAGAGCGGGGCAGGCTTTTGAAAAATGATGAACAAAAAACCGAAATATCTCCGTTATTATAATTTGGATATGATTTATCAGTAAATGAAAATAAGTAAATTAATAACAAGAAGAAAGTGAATGAAAAGAAAATTTAGATAATAAAGAAAGATTAAATACTGATCATTATTTATACGGAAAAACCTAACAGTAAGTCATCTCTAATCTATCAGAGATTCATTAAATAAAGTTCCCATTTCCATCCTGGCTAGAAAAGGGTGGTAACCTGTAAATAACCCGTTCCAATTAGCCATAGTAGCAAAAAGTGGACGTAAATAAAAAAAAAAAAAATACATAGAAGTCGCTTAAGTACAGCAACTAAACGAATGTGACCAGAAATACTTTATTCTCCTAATTTTGGTTGTTTTTCGAACTACTACCCCAGACCCCCCCCCCATCCATAGATGATTTTTGGATTAGATCTTGGAGATTTAAAAGGAAAAAATAAAGAAGATTTAAAAAACCTGATTTCTTTAAAAAACTAACAAGCAACTCTACGAATATAATATTTATCAATTGTATAACGATAAAATTGATTTAGTCATATTCTAGAAGAATATTAATATTCGGAGTGATTCCGTGAACACATTAAATAATCTTTGTAGTAGATAATTATCCCAAATACCATTAACTTTAGTTGAAAAACTAAAGAACGTAAAAAGTGATGGAATCATTATTGCAATATAATTTTAATTTTTTTGATAAAAGCAATTGAAGAAAAAAAAAACGATAACTATATTAAGGAAGAAATTCCAGACAAATGGTAGCAATATACGACTTCATGTTATTAACAACTGTGCATTTAATAATTTTTGCTAAAGACATTATTGAAAAGCAATTTCAAGTACGTAATTTTTAGCCCATTTTCGCAAGGTGTTTAACACTTCTGACAGACTGCTTCCAACGAAAAAACCTTCACATACCCCGCACTATGACAGAACTATTAACTGACAGGAACCAATATATTCCACAAATACTAACATATCTAAAACACATCAACATTTACGAAAACATATAGTAAATAGCATAGGTCTACAGCATATTTAAAAAGATTTAAAGTGGTTAACTTTCATCATATTCATTTAGACAGCACGGATATGAGAAGCAATCAGATATTAAATAAGGGTGAGTACATGAAGGGGTAAATATATTATTCTAATTATGCCAATCACCATCGCTGTGAGGCACAAACCAAATAAATAAAATAATAATTCTCGTGTCTCATTTATCATTATTTAGGAGAAAAAAAAATATTTGAGGAGGACGGAAATAAAACCTGACGATATATATTGAAATGTTCAACACTGGTTTCTTAGATAATCGTTTTTTTTATTTTTTTTTTTTAACAAAATGTTTGATATCTTGATGCGCGTATGCAATTAAGTTGACGTTAATTTGAGTGAATAACGGATGCTAGTCATTGTTAAACGTTTTGATTAAATGTACGTACCTCGTAAGTTATTCCATGTGCCGGAGCGCACACTATGTTGACACTGTGCCTGCCTCGGGAGAACTGAGCGGCTGAGAGGCCGGGTAGGGAGGCTGTGTGACGTAGGCAGGTGGCGGCTGACGAAAGTGCTCACCGGGGGAAAAAGAGCCGCGGCAAGGTCACTAATCTACCGGCAGCAAGGTCTCGCCGCCGATAACGAGTCAGCTGATTCCTGACACAGGTTCCCCGAACATCTGTCCGAAGGAGAATATCCCCCCAATAGGGCTGATAGAAAATTGAATATAATCATGGAAGAGAGGATTGGGCCATATCATCGTGTAACGATCACGTTTTATCATCGTCTGGGTCAAATGTTCTTTCGTAATCAATTGATACCCTCCTTTTATTTGTTTTTTAATAATTAATACAGCCCAGAACTAATATTTCAAGAAACAAAACACAGAGAAGATTCATTATACACATGTAATCGACTGGTGGATTATTAATTTTATCATTAATATCTTAATATCCAATTACTATTCCTAATTTAATAATATAATTAAGGCAAACGATGAAGCTGCCATGTTGGAATCCTGTGAAGGAAACCTCAGTCAATAGGCCCAGCTGGGATATCTAGCTTATTATTGAAGTTACGATTTATATAGGAACATGATTTTATATTCTTTCTCTATGAAATTCGGTTGTAATTTATAACTATGACAGAATCTTATGAATCGCCACTAGCTATTATTTTTTCGGAGATATTCAGAGCCTAAAAATCTGTTCTCGTACTGGAATGGAAATAGTCCTTGGAATTAACTTTTTGTTATTTAATATTTTTCTTCTTCTTATTCTGGACCCAATAGATGTTCTTCATATTTTCATGGCAAGGGTCGCCTTATAAAAAAACAAAAAAAAAAAACATTTTTTCCCTGCAAATCTTTATTCATGCTACCCTACATGTTTCGTGGCTTACATACCACCTGTTCAGGCTCGCCTCTTTTTACAAAAATAATAACATTCATTCACTAATTTATATTATTCTTCACTTTTTGCAAACATTTTCTAGCCCGCGTGGGAATAAGGATTTTATTTAATGTATTCCGTCACTAAATAAATTTCTGTTGCCCCGGCAGGAATCCAATTCGCCACTCTAGGTTTACCATGTGAGACTAAGGCTAACTCATTAACTCACACGGCTAACCTGAGCCCCAAAATAATAACATTAATTTTTAAAAAATAATAACATTAATTTAACCCTATGACAATTCTTTGCTTGTATGCAATTATTAATACAGTATCGAGTATTAATAAGTGCATGCATACACGATATATGTATTAAATCTAATTTAAGATTGCTACTTACATTTCTGAAGTAGTGGGGACTGCTCCTTCCTCACTGGGGAGGTCGTTGATACTGGAATTCCGGAAATAGGTTAAGTCAGTTAACTACACATCGATTATTTAGACGTCAACCTTGAACTGGATTAATTCGTGTCATAATTTAAAATCGATTATTTTAAGATTAAATGTTTTTTGTTGGTGACCCGTGCCATGAAACTGTGAAGAGAATATATTTATTTTAAATGTATCAAGAATGGCCTCTTGTCTCATGTCTGATTTCTTAAAATCAGTTCACCGGCTAGGCCTGATATTTTGTAAACTTTCGTCTTCAAATTTGACAGTTGTAGTATCAACCTTGTATCTTTATTTAGTCATGTACTCCCTCAAAGTCTTTTACGTTGGTCTTTTACTTCCTCAAATACCTACACACACACACACACACACACACACACACACACACACACACACACACACAGACACACACACACACACACACACACACATATATATATATATATATATATATATATATATATATTAAATATGTGTATATAGTTCAAGCCTATTTTATGGTGTTATTTCTATGTTATTAAATTCACCGAGCTGGTTCTAATTTAGAATCATCGTGCTCGCTGTTGTCGTTTCAGAGCATGGTAGACAACTTTTAGCTACCGTATGAACATTTCCAGTCCTTGTTTTCTATTCTATATTTTAAGTAAGTGAGACTAAATTCCATATTTAAATACAAAAAACAAAAGAAAAAAAAAACAGCTTTTTAATAGTGTTGGGCAAAGTATGTTGCACGTATAATAATGAAAAACTCATCATAAAGTATTTTTAATTTATTTACAAAATGAGAAGTAATATTTTGATCAGAAGGATACCATAGACAATTATGATTAAGATTATTATCACAATCATTTGATGTCTGATTGCGATCGTATTCAATGTCTTGGAGATGTGATAACAATTACGGTTGCATTGAAACAAAAATTAAAAGTGTAGTTATATACCTATTTTTACTCATCGTTTGTAAATATCCATTTTATCTTTTTATATTTAAATCTTTATAGTATAATCGCTAATATCCTTCGCTGTATACTTCCAAGCATTTGTATGTAGTTCACATGGTTTGTATTTGCCAGCAAGGCTATGGCGCGAGTGCTCTGAAATCGTTCTGTAGCATGAATTAAATATTTTAGAAGGAACGAACCCATTATATTGATTCTGACGTGGAGATTTTGGAAATTTATGTGAGCCTCCAAAATACAAAGGGGGTTTTCCCTCCCACAAAACTATTCGTTATCTCCGATCTCCGGGGTTCAGGATTAATTAATCGGGTGGTTAAACGGAAAAAATCACGTCTTTGATTATGATCATTAAGTCCTTGATCACAGGAAAAATTACCGTTACGTCCGTAACGGTTGAAAAAATATTTAATTTTAGCAACTTTAATCACAAGAAAAAGTTGTGATTAATCAACTAGAACGGTATCTTAAGTGTATACGATATGATTCAGAAAAGAAATATGATGTAATTGTTCTTTTTTGTCAGTGAGTTAAATTTAAAATGAGCTACCGTCTATTGTTCTGTTTTAGATCATGCCATATTTCACTGGAATTGCCTCAAACTGTCGGCAGTCTTGCTAAATTATGAGACTTTGTCACACACATACATAATACATGAATCGGGAGCTGCTAAACCTTTTCTTAAATGTTGAACGAGAAATTCTCAACGACGCATGAAATGTTCGAATTTCACGGAAATTGGGTTCATTAGAGGGTAAAAGCTGGTCTAATGCTCGAATCAGCCTGACGGGGCGGCCGCGAGAGGGAGCCAACTATCCGAGTGGAACTAACAAGATTCTGAATATGGAGCAGTTTGTTTTAGGAATGGCTGATGATTCCCCAGCGGTTTGCAGGAGACCGTCTCCTACTCCTACTTGATTGGCATTCAATAATTAATGGAATTCTTGGATTATTATCATCGCTTTAGTAGCACAAATGTGTTCAAAATTAAAAGATTTTTAAATTCGGCTGTTGGGGTTGTACTCGAGGTACCATTTTCAAAAGACCCTTCAAATTAGCATCAAGCCTCCCTAGGATATGACTAAAATGAGGTCTGTTCAAAACTATATATCGACAGTGTTGATCAGCAACCTCCAATGTAAAAAAAATGATAATTCCTAATTTTTTTATATTTATATTAAATGTACTGTACTTGATGTTCTGTTTCAAGGCTATATTCAAAATTATTTTATATTAGCGGACTCGACAGACGTTGTCCTGCATGATATTTCAAGCGATTAGGATATTAAATTTAATAATATTATGCTTAAAACAAAAGCTACTTTTAATAACACAAAAAACAACTTTTGTTATGTGTACGTTTCTCTAAAAACAAATAGAAAATGAAATATCGCGATTTTTTTATTCACGATTATTTGCCTCCCTTATAACCCCCACTCCCGATCGAACCTACAAAATTGAATATAACTTATAATCATGGAAGAATTAATGCTAATTTACATATTAAGTTTTGTTAAGTTCGGGTCAATCGTTAGTGACCAATAAAATTGTTGGCTCCCACTTTACGTTTTTAGTGCATATCTCGTTTATACTTTGTTATACGTCAATAGTTAATATAACAAAAGTTACTCTAAATAACAAAATAAAAAACTTTTATTCCTTGCATATTTGCCGAAAAACTAATAGGAAACAAAATATCGCCATATTAAATTTAGGCCTCCCACTCCTGCTCCATCTGCCGGGCTGATTGTGAATCTAAACCACGCGTCGCCCAAATGCATACAAAAAAATTCATTCAAATCCGTCCAGCCATTTAGGAGGAGTTCAGTGACATACACACGTACAGTAGAATTATATATATAAAGATTATTCACCTGTTCTTTGAAATAATTGGAAGAAGTATATCAATATTTTCATTTACTGAATAATTTAATCAGTTTTTTTATGTCTCCTGTAAAAGTAATTTTTTTGACATACAAACTGTGACTGTCGATATATAGTATCAAATTCGTTAGAGGAGGAAGGGTGAAATAAAAAAAAATGATATATCTCCGTTATTATAAGTCGAGTCAAAAAATGTTATATAATCAATCTTTTTCCAAATTTAATTTTCCATAACAGTTGTTTTATACATATTTTTCATATCTAGAATATTAAGCGAGATACGTCTATTTGTTTTTTGTTCTCGTTCGTCAGAGAACTCACATCCATCTTATATCATACACACATTAACAATAAATCATGAAGCATCTTATTAGAAGTTGAAATACCAATTATTGCTTTCATAGGACTTTTACGATGTTAGGTGCATCAAAATATATTCGGTGTGATAAAACAATTTTTCTAGGTTCAATATTTTACCCTTTCATGCAAAACTAAAGTTTATATTCACTAATATTTTCCCTTATCCGAATATTTACAAAGTTTATTGTATTGTTTTTATTTGGTTTCTTTCTTGAGTAACTCCCCTCTTTACAGATTACCGATTTTTTTGTTATGGAAGAATTAGAGAATGGATGGATTAGAGATTAGGTGGTGAGGTAAGATCATCAGCGTTTATATTCCAGGACGTGAGAAATCTGCTTAGTTTGCGTCACTGATAATGTCATTGGAAAAATCTACAATGCAATAAAGTAAGTCGCTTCTCCCTTCGATTTTTTCAGGTATCCATTTTCATTTTATTACTATTTTTTAATAGTAAAAAGACGGGAGAGGAGAGGTTTTTATTTTTTTATTTTTTAAATTAATGCTCAATAAATTTGATAAATTGTTAAAAATGTATTTTCCTATTTAATTACATTATTCATACGGACTATTATAGAAAAGATTAAACCGTTAGTAAGGGAGGGAAACTAGACTTTTGACGTTAATCTACCTATTTATTATCATAGTCCTAATGTCTTATTTGCTCTTTTTGGCGAATGATTTATTTTATTTCAGAGCAAACTATTCCAGAGTGCCTTATAAACTATTTTCTTAATAGTACAAAATTTAAAAGTTAAAAGTATATCTCATGAAGACATTAAACAATTCTTAGATTTTACCGTTAAAGACCTCTAAGCTTACGTCTCAATTAATTTATTATATTATTTTAAATGTGGTAATGACAAATGCGGGTTTCTACAAAAAAATAGACATTTATTTAGTGACGTTCTCATTAAATATAATACTTAGTCCCACCGTGGACGTTAATAAATAATAATAACATAAAAGCGATATTTAATCTGTTTTTGTTAGCATTGTAATGTAAGAATCCTAATGATGTGGATGAAAGCTTTAGAAAGGAGGAATTCTTGAAGAAACGCATTGACTATTACTGTGATATACGTCTTAATGTTACTCCGTTTGTGAAGAAATTGTTATATGAATTACACAATATTAATTTAACATTATATTTTTTACTAAAATCTAAACAATAAGTGTTAATTGCAGTGAAACATCTCGAACATTTATTTCTGACTGCTTTCGTAGTAACTTTCCAGCTAAACAAGCAAACTAACATGGATTGAATACAAAATGATATGTCACATTTGTTTAGCATAAGCAGTGTAAACAAGCCTGTAGTTTGACTAATGTATGCAAATGACTGAGGTTCCCCTAGGCTTCCTTTGTGGGGATGTGTGCGAGTGTGCGCGCAACCCAGAAGTTCAACTCACTCCGGACGTTAATATTAGCGGAGTTGGCCTCTCACTCAACTTATCTATACAGCCAAACGGAGTTGATAAACTCCACCTCCTGCTTAAAACGAACTTCATTCTCCCGCTAACCAAATGTAAACTTGCTGCGAGCTATCGGATGTTTGGGTTCGCCAAAGAAAACACTCAAGGTAAATTCCCATAGCAAAATTTGAGAGATGAAACCAACCCTTGGCCATCAATTTCAAGAATAATTGTAGGGATATTTTGGGTCTGCATCCTGAGTAAAGACTGTATGAATTATTCGTAAGATTCGAAACCTTAATAATACTTGGCCAAAGAACTCTTGAAATAAATAGTTATTACAGCCACATAAAGAAGAGTTTATTATGCAAAATGTACATTCGAAGAGTAAGCTCCATCATCAGTGCCTATTGACAAAACAAAAGCATATAAGAATGCGAATAAGATCCATGCATTGCCAAAAAACAGTCATTTAACAATAAAACTAATAATAATTACGTACACGTCTAATATTGATAAGAACATTCTAGGATATTCTAAAAACACTATAACATGAAACTATTCAAGTTGAAAACAACAAACTCATTCACTAGGCAAAAAAAAACTTATCTTGTATCATAAAAAAGCCAGTAAACTAAGAAAATTTCAGATGTGCTGCCATGGCGTATGGTTTTATCACCCAATATATTTGGCTATATCTCATCTAGTAAAGATCTATTGAAAACAATATTGGTTATTTAAAGCTGAATAAGGCGTTTAAAGAAAAAAATCCTTCTTGTTTAAGTGCAATAACTATAAGCCGAGGTTTGCTAAAGGCTGAATATTAATAAACAATAATAAGGGAGATATTTTTGAATTTTTGATTTTCTGTCTCTGAGCCTCCTCCTTCCTGACCGATTTCAAATGTTAACGAACTTTATCTGTAGTTTTACATGAAACGCTCATATATCGAGTTTAGTGGCGATTAAACCAAAATTACGACCCCTAGAGCGGTAACAGACAAGTGTATATATTCCCCTTCTTTTCGAAATTGTCACTTGTGGGGCAAGACTGGAGGGTAGATTAAAGTTGTAGTCTGCATACTTCTACTGGCTAATAGTCTATCATTAGTCAGCTTATGTAGGCTACATGCTAGAATTTTCTCCACTCATGCCTTTACTCGTGTGAATGGAATTTTCCTCATGATGCTGGATGATCTGATGCAGAAGGCAATGGGAAACTACTAAATACCCTTGTGACCCTCTTATTCTCCCGTTCAGTCACATGAAAATCAGGTTTACCTTCTCACGAGATGAATTATCAGATGTATGTATATATATATATATATATATATATATATATATATATATATATATATATATATATGTGTGTGTGTGTGTGTGTGTGTGTGTGTGTGTGTGTGTGTGTGTGTGTGTGTGGGTGGGTGTAAATAATTTTGAACGGACCTTATTTTCGTAATCTACAAGGTAGGATAAATAGAAGTTTGGGGACATTTTTCAAAAATCGCGTTATGAGTGCGACCTCAATAGCTGATTTTCCTTAATCGAAATCTGCTAAACTGGCTATATTGAAGACAAGCAACAATGGCAAGGGTGAAATCAATATCCTCCTGACTTTTATAGAATTTTAATTAAAATAGTTTTATTGTTAAATTATTGTTTTCTACACGCTTCTACGCATGCTATAAATGTTATTCTTACTGGTGTTTTGTTTTGTTACAGGGATTTTGATGTAGCTCTTTGTATAATAAATATTTGTATAGGACAAGCCTTATTTATTGAATCTGATCTAATGGATCCTCTTCCTTCTAGCATCTCAGGAGAATTTTTTTTTCATTATATGTATTTTTTTTCTGAGTAATTTTCTCAGATTCAAAAAAAATATAAATAAATATTTATTCATTAGATAGGAGGTAATACATTATTCTATTCATTCAAGACAACACATTATACATCTGATCGCAACTTATTCTAGAAAAATAAATTTATATAATGTATTCCACATTTCTTCCGTGTTCATCACCTTCACTTCTGAAGTTTTTTTTTTTAAAGCTTCACACGCAATTTTAGTGAACAATGTAGGAAAAAATATCCTTGATGTTTTGACCTAGCATCACGCTTATCATAAAACAAGAAGTTCCCTAGAAATTATAGGATGGCTACAAATTGGCTGGAAAGGTGGTTATAAAACGTTTTGAGTACAAGAAAGTGGTTTTCATCAGATTCAAAATATAAAACAGTTAATAATATTTCTATAGAATTAAAATTATTAGTTAGTAATTAACAAAAAATTTAAAAAACAAAAATTGAACTAAAAATTAAGAAATGTTTTGTAATTTACAACATGAAAAGCAATAGGCATACAAAGAGGGAGATATTATATTATGTATGAAGGAAATTAACCAACATATTCACCAAACTGTCATTCATTTCTTTTTTTGTTGAACAAACGCTGTTCAATGCACTTAGGAAAGTTAGCAATGTCTTCTGTTGTTGAAGTGTTACAACATTGCAGACGTAAGATATACAATGATACATTAGTGTAATGCGACAATTGAATGAGTAAGAGTTGTATTAATTCCGTTCATATTCGCTTTCAGCAAGATGTGCGGATGCGTGTGCATTATCAACAAGATTGACCGCAAAATGTTTTGGATCCGACCCATGATAGCAGAGATTTATATGATTTTACATCAGGTGAGGTGAAAGGTGAAAATTTATTTAATAACTTATACTCTTAACAAATACTCACACATATGAGTACTATTAATATGATATTTATTTCGTTCCAGGACATATGTCTTACCTAGCTTCTTATGGTAATATAGTCGTTTTAGAGAACGATATTTGCTAGTAAAGTAGGCAAAAATTAAAATTGATTCAGCCATGAATATGTCCAGGAAGTCTGTCAGTAGTTATGTTCGTTTATTGTAAGGCTTGAAGAGCACAGGTTGTAATACTATTAAAGCACCAAACGTTTCCGGAAATAAATTCCTGGCAGTGTGGCCTAATAAAGCTGCTTGTTCCATTCATTCATATTTGTTATGTTTACAAATAACTTCTTTGTAATAGAGTAGACCCTTTATACTTATAACAACAAACCTTATATAAACTTTACGTTTTCTCATACATCTCTCAACCTACAACCATATGATCTCTCCAAACATCTGATCTACAACAGATTTTCACTATGTTTCATTGAAATCTCCCAAAGAATCTCCTAAGTGGCACTACCTAATGGTTAATTTAGCAGTTGTTCTTTCAGAATGCCTTTCCCCGCACATGTGTAGACCTTTCTAAATATCTCTGGAATAGTAGGATGCTATTTTTATACGTATATAATTAGTTAATTCTATATAAAGATAGAGACTAAATAGAGCGTCAGACTTCGAGGAGAGAGGCGGGGTTTGTCAGACGAGGGAATCCCAGGAAGGTGTTCAGGGCTGCCAATATAGAACCAGCTGGAGAGCGAGTCAGCAGTGACTAGTTCGGAAATTCCCTGCCTGATGTTGGCTATCCTGATTAGGCAACAAGCCTTTCTTTTACTGTTACTGCCTACCTCGTGTGTATTATATTACCCTATGCAAATGTTTTCAACCGAAACGGTGAGTTAGACAGTCCCAGGAATATATGGTTTATATTTCAGCTGTCAAATGCTATTAAGTTTTCTTGGAATCGTCTGAGAATGTGTTTGGATTAGGCACTAAATCTAGCCAGGAGCTGCTCAATGAATTCCCAAATGCCCAATTAATATGTTTGGCAAATCGATGATTCACTTAAAACTGGTATTAAGAAAAAAATTTAAATGTGATTTTCAGACTTAATTCATTTTTTTGTTGATATAATAAGAGAAAGATTAAAAATAAAGACTATATGAGGATTCCCCATAAAAAAAGTGTTACGTTTAATAACATGAAACACCTTGAGAGAACATAAACTACATTTTAGAAGTAATTACCCAATTATTTAAATCTGTGATAATTGCTGAAGCATCTGCATTTCAAAACAAAATGTATTGATTCTAAACTCAGAACTTGTACCAAGTGTTGTACCTAATAAATTCATTTATCCATAAATTTTCCTTTTCTGCTTGCTTAAGAAAGAAATCCATGCCCTATTTTGTGACTGTTTAATTTTTTTCAGTTGGTAATCTAGATTTATGTATTTAAAAAGAAATGCATATTTGAACTTCAAACATAGTGACATAGAGCAAAGTTTCTGTGGCACAGGGGCTGCGTAAACTAATCAGATTTCTTAAGTATTGAAGAGGCCGCTACACGAATTTTATTCTTAATTCCTTCTTTCGAAGTACAGAATGCAAAGCAGGATTAAATTTAAGCTTCAGATGGTTAATCACATTAATAATAACGTGGGTGTTTAATCAGAGCTTCCTTGAAATCAGCTATCCTAACTAATGACTTATATGTCCATATTTTTATTTCATAGATTATCGGTTGGTATTGTTGACCTAGGAAAAAATCAGCTCCGAATCGAGATTTGAGGTACTCGTGAGTATAGCTTTAAGTAGTGAGTGATGAACTGAACCCCCGTTGACCATGGAGTACTGGAATGAGTGGTCTCCAGTAGACTGACGGGCCACATTATTTAGTGGTCAGTTCACTTAATGTTAGCTTACCTGTGGACGAGATCTAAGAGAGTTATAATCCTTAGTCATCCCAAGGGGCTGTCTCTAGACTCCTGTTAATCCACAAGCGCCGCAAAACGTGATCTTTTCCATTGGGGGATCCAACCTGCGCCAATTTTCACCTCCGGCTTACGGAGGGGAGTTGTAGAAGTTACCGGCGCTCATAAATATTGCAAGTTTGAAATGAGTTTAGGTAAATAAGTTGAGGTGTGCTAAGGACTGGAACAAAAAATTAATAGCACCGTAATTGTTGTCGTATCTGTCGGTGAAGAGCGTCGTTACTGGCTGATGATAGAGTACGTCTGGCAAGCGCTTTCGATGCGAAGGCACCATCTTCAAAACGTCTAGAGTTGGCGCTTTCCAGAGCTACTCGATCATCTGCCAGTAACGACGGTCTTCACCAACAGATATGGCAACAGTATCATTTATACTGACAATTCCTACCCTTTATTTGATTTAGCACCGTAATTATGCGTGTTGTTGTAAAGTGTATCGAATACTAATAGTTGGGAATGACTTTATAACAGGATTAGTTCTAAATGAAATCATTTTCGGCCGTGAATAATAATAATGGAAAAAATATTTAAGATTTTTATTTTACTCATCTTCTAAAGCCTTCCTACATTCACCACTATTACTACATGAAACGTAAATTGTGGCCCCTGGAGCGTTAGATATACATATATTCCTTTCGTTTTGTTCTGGTTGGTGATTCATAGAACGTTTAGAAAATTCCTCCATGAAATCAACGTTCTTATTTGAGAGTAAAAATCTAATAAAAGGTAATAAAGGTAAAATAAAAATATAGAAGGGGTCGTAGGAGAGAGAGTGTTAGGGAACAGGAGTTCGTTAGGGGTGTATTGTGATGATAGGGCGTGGCGTCATGCTGTCTGCCCGGTAGGAACCTCAAAGCGTCATTATCGCGGCCAGACCTTTGTTCGTAGTCATTCAGCGACGGCCCTTTATGCTCCGGCCTTGGTGATTAGTAGTGATGGACACACCTCACGTCTGCTCAGCCTTACAAATACTCTGAAACCATCGTCCCAGAACAGCAGAGTTGATTCCGTTTTTGTGGGTGGAGGGGTCGCTAAGCATAAGTGAAGTGCGTTTTTCGACAACTGCATTTATTCTGCCATTTTGGTGGCAGGCATTCACGTTTCCTACTTACGACCGCAGATGGCCGTCATTGTAAAACGTTTAACACTGCCTACTATTTGCTGAAGGTAAAAATAGGTACTGGCTTAATCCCTTCCAAGGGAGAAGACCATGTGTAGCTTAGCGGGAGTATAGACATTACATTGGACTGACAGTCAATCGGGATGACTAACGATTATGACTCTCTTAGATCTCGTCCACAGGTAAGCTTGCTAGCTTAGTGAGCTGCAACTGACCGCCGCATAATGTGGCCCGTCAGTTTACTGGAGACAACTCCAGTCCTGAGGTCTCAATAGCCAACCGCAAAAAAAAAAAACAAAGCACGTTTTATACTTTTTCTTCATTTAGTTACATGCGCTTAGTGAGTTTAAACAGATAGCTAGATTAGATATGTTGATGAGAACAGATTATTTGATGGCCTTCAGAATGCTCTCTGATTCAAGAACCTGATGAAAGAGTGACTAATGAAAACAACAATTAGACAAGTGGTCATGACATAATGAATAGTAAGCTCGCTAAAAAATAAATACCGCTTGGCGCTGCTATTCTGGGATTGATGGTCCTCAGGTTTGCAGAAACATTTATATAACGAGTTTGGAAATGATCAAATAAAAGTCCGCCACGCAGAGGCTGCGTAAACAAAGCAGAATTCCCTCGTGAAGTTTTACAATAGAGAAATTTCACGACAGTCGGAAGTTACGGAAACGGCCGAGTTAGCTTTTGACGGAAACTAACGACTAGACCCGAAATTTGCTAATCTCATTTCGTCCGTTACTATTAATAAAATTCTAATATCTCGGTTAATATTCAAGATAGAGAATAAATGTATGGAACAATATTTATAGGAAATTTAATTTGCAATAAGATTGGTAACGGAGATATTTCGAATTTTCGAAAATCCCCCCTCTAAACTTCCCCTTCCACTGGTCCGATTGATGTGTCTTTTTGCATAAAACGTTTAAATATCGAGTTTGGTAACGATCAAACAAAAATTACGACCACTATTAGCAGATTGCCCTTGAATGAAATCAGGTATCCATTACGGGAATTTCAAAAAAATTCTTTATATGTTCTCTGAGAAGACGAAAGTGAGGTACCTAATGACTTAGTTATATGTGTATATATATAAAAAGGTTTAGGCTAAGCCATATGGTCCTATAAGATGAACTCCCCAACCTCAGTTCATAAAATCCTATGTATTTTCACTCATATATTCCACAACGTTGATCATTCAACTAGTCTAACTGATGTGACACATTATTCCGGTATTCGATTTTACATAAAAGAAAAACTTTTTTTGAGTAAAATTATTAATGAAATAAGCTCGCAAAGGGGAATATATGAATGAAAATATAAAGGATTTTAAAGACTGAAGTGGGGGTGTTCATGCCTTTAACCCACATGGCTGGCTCAACCTACGATTGAAATATCGGAAGGGACATCCACCAATAGAAATATATATATATATATATATATATATATATATATATATATATATATATATATATATAAAATTGTAACCTCTGTCTGTACATTGATTTTTTTCGCGAAATTTCACGGTAACTTTTCGTTTCACATGTCATAGACACCATAACTGCATTTTGTTTCTTTGGTGTCTGTTTGTTTGTTTGTTTGTTTGTTTGTTTGTTTGTTTGTTTATTTGTTTGTTTGTTTGTTACCTTTTCACGCATAAACGGCTGAACCGAATTTTATGAAACTTGGTATGTATATTACTAATAGTCCAACTTAGACTTTAGGCTATATTAATATTCTCTAAGACAAACAGGAGTGGGGGTTATAAGGGAGGCCAGAAATTAAAAATAGCGATATTTTGTTTCCTATTGCTTTTTCAGCAAATATGCACATAACAAAAGTTTTTTATTTTGTTATTTAGAGTAACTTTTGTTATATACACTTTCGTCATATACCGAAGTATAAATGAGTTATACGCTAAAAATTATAGCGGGAGTCAACAATTTTATTTGGCACAAAACACTCAACCGAACTAAGTAAAACTCGGTATATCTATTAGCACTAACGCTTTCATTATAACAAGCCATACCAACATTTCTAGGGACGGGCAGGAGTGGGGGTTATAAGGGAAGCCAGAAATTAAAAATAGCGATATTTCGTTTCCTATTGGTTTTTCGGTAAATATGAACATAACAAAAGTTGTTTACTTTGTTATTTAGAGTAACATTTGTTATATACACTTTTTTCGTATACCGAATAATAAACGAGATATACGCTAAAATCTATAGCGGAAGTGAACAATTTTATTTGGGACAATAGACCTAACCGAAATAAATAAAACTCGGTATGTGTATTAGCACTAACGCTTTCATTATAACAAACCATATCAACATTTCTAGGGACGGGTAGGAGTGGGGGTTATAAGGAATGCCTGAAATTAAATATAGCGATATTTCGTTTCCTATTGGTTTTTCGGCAAATATGAACATGACGATAAACAAGAACATTTCAATTGTATGAAGCATTTTAAAAACAAGTAGCTGTTTCATGAGGAGCAAAGTATATTACTCCCCCCCCCCTTCCTCTGTCTTTCACTGGAACATTAATTAATCGGAAGTAAGTAATTTCATCCTCTAATGTGTTTAAAACATCAATTAATTCACAAAAAACGAAAGTATTTAAACATACATAATTAGAATTGAAAATAGAATCAGAATATAAGGTAATGTTAGCGGAATTGAGAGTTAGCCGTTAGTCATGTTCTGTTGGTTAACCTGGAGCGTCAGGGACGGGTGGGGAGACCTTCCTGTAATCTGGACAGTGAAGACTTACTTAAAAAATTAATTTCATTATTAACAAATGCCAACAACATATATATATATATATATATATATATATATATATATATATATATATAATTAGTTTTGTTAATGCAGAAAACACATTAATCAACTCATGAGTCTTTTGCCTTGTTGGTAGAATAATGGTTTGAGAAGACAGAAAATGGGGTAGATTTTAACAAGTAAAGTATGTTATAGGGAAGATATAACTCACACATAGTTCTACTTTACAATATCTGGGACTCAGGTTAGCCATGTGAGGTAAAGCGTTGACTTTAATCTCACACGGTAAACCTAGTGTGGCCAGTTCGATTCCCGCCTGGGCAGAGGATTTATTTAGTGACGGAATTCATTAAATAAAATCCTTAGCCCCACCCTGGCTAGAAAGGGGTGGTAACCTGTTATGTATTTAATTAGCCAGGAAGTTCGTAGCTTCTCTACTGGCCTGATGATGTTCACTAAAATGACGAAAGTGGACTCTATAAACATTTTATAGTGTAATTTGGAAGGCCAATCCTTCAAACTATATGAGTCCAACGTTCACAGCCTCCGTATCCGTCTTGTTTGAAAATATACAAAATAAAAATCACTACTTACAATTTCTTCTTTGATCCCTTTATTTGTATTGGTCTCGTGTATGTGCCGTAGGAAGACAAAGGGATGTCTCCTCGGCCATGCAGTAGTACAATAATAGTACGAACGAGAGCAAATTCAATCAGCATTTAGATCAAAGTGGTGTTTACAGAATAACAAAGCCTTCAGATTGGCACTCTCTTTGATTGAAACATTGAGCATCATTGTTGACATTAGTTACACTCTGATTCTAGAACACTCAAAACCTTTTCACATTATATCGCAATATTATTACTTTAGAAAAAAAATAAACAAAAACACGAACAGTGACATCAGGAAAATATTTATTTAATTGAAAATTGTTTCAGATTTACTAGAATTGAATCCGACACTCCGAGGTATATTGCTCAGTTTAATAAACTAAGACAGCTAGAATTAAAAAAAGATCTTTTCGTCCATAACTTTTTTAATTTAATCGTGCGAAAAAGAGTATAATTATATAAATAGAGTATGATATACCTTTATGATATAAATACTATGTTTTATTAATTTTACGGGCATGGCTCATTGACCCACAGGTGGTACTGAAACTAACTGTGATTGATACAGAGCTAACGTCATCAATACATTCTTTTCTTCATTTGATAGGTACTCTCAAAAATAAATTAAATTATTTATTAACAGCCACTTTTTACTTCTATGGCTAATTGGGACGGGTAATCTACAGGTTACCACCCTTTTCTAGATGGCCGGTTACCACCCTTTTCTAGATGGCCGGTTACCACCCTGCCTAGCCAGGGTGGAGTAAGGATTTCATTTAGTAAGTCCGTCACTAAAAATAATAAAATAAACTTGCAACAAAACAAGACAATTAAGATGAATTATTATTAAGGTGAAATCAGTTCAGAAAGAGTTTGGTGGGGTGGGCAATTTAGGTCGAAAACATAAAAATACAAATAACGTTAATATTCCTGTTTTATGTGTATATGAGGTGCCCTGCTTGGTTTAAAACATTTAAAGTAAAGCATCAGTAAGTAGAGGAAAGTGTTTATTTTTTCACTTTCCGCATACATACATGGGTGAAGTAAGAATTGGTGGTCGTTATAAAAAAGTAATAATAATTGTGTATGGCAAAAGACAATTTAATTTATTGAATTCACAATCGTATAAGTAGTTTTTCAGTGTGATTCTGTTAAATGGATCAGTATTTGTACAAGAACAAATTTGGATTGAAGAAAGTAATTTTATTTTTATTGTGATTTATATTTATGTTTAATGCTTCTTCCCTTGATTATTTTGAATACTAACAATGGATTTACTTACAACCACTTAACATGAATTCTACGTAACTCTGCAAATTTAATAACAGTCGCCATTATTACTTACTTAGACGACATTTTTTTTTAAATGTAAAAACATTTTGCATATTGAACTATTACAATGAATTATATATTAAGCTCATAAACAGTTTTGAAACATTTTCCGTGAGAAACTGAATATAATTTTTTGTTAGGTTATATAAGTAAGTTTGTCTAATTGAAAAAAGCGAAACCGAAATTAAGCTCCCTCGATTTGGATAAATGCTTTGTGAGCAGATTCATACAACTATATACCGCTAATTAAGATTTATACTTTTTCAAATTCTCACCAACTGTCGGACATATCAAAACGCTTTCATTGTTTATTCCTAAATGGAAGACACAATTAATTACAAGTAATAGGTATGCATCATAAAATTTCCAGAAATCTATTAGAGCAGTTGATCAATAGGCTGAACAAATCTAAACAAGGGCTAAATGTTTCTTGTGAGTGGTATCAGAGAGTGATAAGCGTATCGCTTGACGTATTGTACAGTAATTACTGATCTTACAAAACACCAATAAAAAGGGTTATCGGCCCAATATGTTGAAAATATCAAAAACCTTAATTATAGACTATAATAAGAGTAAATGGTTTTTGATTTAAAGTATTATCGTTCTTAATCACCCCTTTATTAAATGTTTAAATTATCGTTAGATTACAAAGGAAGCTATGTTTTTATCTGACTTTTTCCAATACTAATTTTAATTTTCTTTTATTTACTTTGAAAATTATTAGAAATAAATAAATTAGTACATTGAGAATATAAGTAACTATAGTGTTGAACAGAAAGGTCATTGGAAAATAAAGTAAGCCTTAAATTTACCTCAAATTTTCTTTAAATTATTTTGGTTTGGCATAAGAATTTATTAGGTTATATTCTGGTTCCCGATATTTACTGTCTCTCTCTGAAATATCCTGAAATATATAATATGATCGTGGTGGGTAGAGGTCATTAATATGATAAATCTAAAACCTATATCATGATTTTAGTTTTACGAGAAGATTTACAAAATTAGAAATGCCTTCCATAAATAAATTTTATCTCCATAGCAATTTAGATTTGGCGTTTTTTTTCCCTAAAGCATCAACGTGATGAAGCAATAATGAAACACAATTGTTCAGGGCTTTATAGTCCGATTTTCAATGTAGAAATAGAACAAAAAATTACACCCACCCCGGAGTTTATTTCCTAGAAGCGCAATTGAATATAGTACATTACATGTATTTGTAGATTAAGAACAGGTAGCTTATATACAATTTTTTTGATATAGATATACATTAATTATTAAACATAACTCTAATACATAAATAAGAACACTGTTATACAAAATGTTAAATTGTGAAAGAGAGAAAATAGATAATTCAATGTTGTTTAAAGGAGACTATCAATTTATTCATAATAGTTATTTCAATAACTTATTTTCTGGTATAACACTACTGCAAATTTCCTAGGTGCTTTATTACACTTACAGAATAAAATTATAACCTCAATAGACCATCAGTTTATTATTTTCGTAACAGACTCTTTTAACAGGTACCACATGTCGTTTGAATGCAGACTACAGACATGAGACGAGACATGTAATGGGGGCACGTTTATTCAGTAGAAAAATCGCGCTGGCATGATTTGTTGTTAGTCAGTTTAATCTGTATAAACAACTTTTATCTTGTTTCAATACTTAGTCTGTAGGTTTGGGCTAGGCTACTAACCTACCTACTTTGAGATCGGTGGATGCAGAGTGTGTTTATTTCATGTTTTTACTCAAAAAATGGGAGGTTCCGTTGAATCCAGTTGTGATATATGAGCTATATAAGTTCGTTATTCAGGGAGTGCGTAAACTAAGCAGATTTCCCTCATGCTTAATGGGGGGTTTTCTGATGGCTGATCACAAGAAAGTGCCAATAGCTCACTTAATATTTGAGTTCATAAAAAATGTATATAACAATAATTATACAACATCAAAAGTTTATAAATATTGGTTCATAATAACGGAGGTATTTTTAAATTTTGTAATTCCCCCTCTTTAACCCCACCCCCCAAGGTTCGATTTCAGCTTTTAGCTTATTTGATCTTTAGTGTTGAATGAAACAGTAAACATCGTGTATAGTGAAGAACAAATGAATATTTTCGAGTTAAGAACGTAAACCCTTAAACGTATTTGCGTGTGTCTCACGAAGTAAAAGGTCAAGGTCAACAATAGTTGGTATTTAAGCTTACGATGGAGTGGTTCGTGATATATCGGCTTATTGTTAGTATGAGATGAGTAGGAGTGGGGATTTTCTGACGGCTAAAAACTAAAAAAATCAAATATCTCGGTTAATAGTCATGATATAGAAAATATGTATATGGCACCATTGATAGGTATTTACATTCGCAATGAAATATGCTCTATACAATATTTCGAATTTCCCAACTCTAACCCCCCCCCCCTTCTCCAGGTCCAATTTTTGCCATTAACGAACTCGAACTACGTTTTTACATGAAACGCTTATATATCGAGTTTGGTAACGATAAGACAAAAATTGCGACCACTACAGCAGTAACACACACACACACACACACACACATATATATATATATATATATATATATATTCATATAAATGTATAAAATTTTTAAACCTCATTTTCGTCATCTCCTAAGTTAGGAGTGATAGATATTTCAAGAAAGGTTTCCAAAATCGCGTCATGAGTACAACCTCAATAGCAGATTTCCCTTACGGGAAATCTGCTGAAAGGCATTATCCTGTTTGAAGATATACAGAAGCCATTCTTCTCTCATCCTGATGTTTGATATTTATCTTTCACGATTACCTGGGATGTGGAGATACCGTCTCTTTGACAACCCCTAACATGTGGTGTCCTTTTTATCCCGTCAATGAAAAGCCAACGGCTCTCACCAGGGGTGTTAAACCCTTGAGTAGGGTATCAGCTGGGAGAGGGATTGGTAATAGCGGTTTACCAGCCAAATCCTGGTTGGGATCCATAACGAGCCCCCGCGGTAAACCTCTCTCCCTTATCAGCTTATCGTAATCACCATCGTCAGGGGAGACTCCATCGTTTGTCTGACTCTATTGTAACTCTGGTAGTACATACATATCATTGGCAAAGTGTGATTCTTTCAGCTACATATGTTATAATTATCATACGGATATTGCATAGTAGAACTATGTGTGAATGATATTTTCCAATAACATACAATACTTGTTTAAATCTACCGCGTTTTCTGTCTACCCAAGCCACTATTTTACCAACTAGGCCAAAGACTCTTATGGTGATTAATGTTTTCTGCATTAACAAAACTAAAGTGTATATATATATACACATGTGTAAATATGTAAAATCGCTTCATGAATACAACTTCCGTAGAGTAATACTATCTACAAAGTAAAACCACTGTAATTAATTTGCTAATAGAAAGATTTAAGACGATGCCATTCTTTGTTAATGTTAATTGGCAATGTTTTTTTTTTGTACAGTCCTGTCAATTATTATTCACTGTAAATTTGTCACTGAAAATTCTGATGTACCCAAAAATCAGGGTGGTGTTTTTTTTTATTTTTTATTATTCTATATTTAGATTCTACAGATTAAAGCAAACGTTTGCAGTTTGCCTTGGCATATTAATACTAGAGCTTGCAATTTCCATACCTTACATAACAAGACACGTCCAATCGATATCGCAGCTCACCTGAAACAAATAATGTTATTGTAAGTATTTGGATAAAATAATATATGGCACAATGAATGGACACAGAAAAGAATTAGGAATAGTTTTGTAATTTGAGGTTAGAGGATGGGGTGATGAGGTCGTTATCGTTTAGGGAAAATTCTTGAAATTCAAGATTAATTATTTTCGTCTCCCTTATTTGATTCAATATTAATTAATTTAATTATCTTAATTTCAATTAACAGTGATAAAATAAGTATCAGTTTTAAGTCAAGTAAAGGAAAAACTTAAAATTAAGGAATCTAAATATAATATATACCGAATTAAATGTTTGGATTGTGAAACTGTTTGCCTAGAAGAGCCTGAAAAACATTTAAAAATGAGACTGAAGCAACACTAAAAGTATGTTCTAGTATATTCTTAAATTTGGGCATTTCATTGATTTTGGTAACAAAAATGTTGGAAAAAAAAGGAATAAAATAAAAATAAAAGAGAACACACACACACACACACATATATATATATATATATATATATATATATATATATATATATATATATATATATATATATGGCAGTTAACAAGAAAAATGAGATTAGGACTTTAAATAGTACTACGTTATTCAATCTCCTTCTCAAAGAAAAGCTTTTAACGTTTTTATCATTTTTACATATAGTTAAGTTAATTTGAAATATTGAGGCTACTTCAACGGGGAATTCGGTACAATACGAACATTAATTGTTAGGGTAAACCACGTATCGATTTGGTACCAGATTGCGTCTTCTTATCAGTTTCTACGAAGCCGGTCTAATGAAAGGAAGTATCCCTAGGTCATTGGCTGACTTTGGTTAGAGGAGTAATGATTATTATGATTATCCCGACGAGGCGGGTGAATTAAGGACAATTGTTTTTCTATAAATTCTGTCTAAGACTGATATTAAATTTTAGTGTTTTGGGGTTATTGATGAATCGGACAAATGCATTTAAAACAGTAGATATCTTATTGGTAATAGCGAATTTCCTTCATACTATTGAAATATTTAAAGAGGCAAATGCAGGAAGAAACATGAGTGCGATTTCAGAGTTTTAATATTAAGTAGGAAACATTCAATGTCCTATTTTTTTTAGCAGATTTTCCCCTAAGGGACATCAGCTATTTTCTTTTTCCATATTACATGTCCATTGAACATTGGGTTGGCTTTTATTTTCATATATTAGTGTTTCTCATAAAGTACGATTTCCTTGTTATTTTTTTTTTATTAGGTCTTAGGTAATTAATTTTACTCTTTTTATAATACCCCTGTAGGTGTAATATATTAAGCAGGTACAAAGGAACAAGGATGTTTAATCTGGGAGAGGTGTGCGCATGGTAATATTTGTAATATACGGTCTTGTTTAATGTAACCTTTATGAAAACAGCTGTGGTTTATATTGGAGTGCCTGGTTCTGAGGCTCTAGAGGCAGGAAAATGGAATGAATCGAGCCAGGCGGGATGGAATCTGACTTAGAAACAATAATTAAATGGTATATATTCCCTTTGGCTAGGATAAACATTATCATACAACATCATACCTCCAGCTCCACGGAAATAAATAGATCCAAAATATATCTAAGCAAATGCCATCCAATATGTAAATATGCCCATAATAAAAAAATAGGGGGAAAAATTACAACACTAATAAATAAAACTACGTGGACATTTAAATTATACACTTTTGTAATTAATTGAAAGCTCTATAGAAATGTCTTCTCAACTGTAAATATTTACGTAGATATAACTTCTTAAACACGTAAAGAAAAACTGAAGGTTTATTTAGCAGTGATTTTAACCAGTTTAAATAGACTGCGAAACCTTTTTTTATTTACACAGTACCTAACTTAGAAAATTACACATTTGATTTCTAAATGTAGTTGTTGCATATTGTCATATATTACTACACACCTCCTGAGCCGTCATTGTCATCAGTTGTTCTATGATCTCGATTTACTCTTATACATTTTTAAAATACAATTTAACTACATATATGAATGCAATTTAAAAATATTTATATTTCCAAGAAAACGTTGAACTCAGAAATTGAGAACATTATGGAAACCTACGTTTTAATTTTGACCTTCTATTAGTGTGTGAATTTAAAACCAGCTTTTAGTATTTATTTTTTAAAATATTTAAGCAGATTTCATTTTCTATAATCGAATAATTTTGGAATTTAAAGCGTTGCTTGGAGTAATTTATTATACTCTGGGTTACATTTTCTTTTGGTATCCATTTGTAATCTAAACTATTGATTATTATAATTAATTTCTATAACAAACACAAATACATGTAAATGTGACGATGAGACTGAACAGACATATGACCAATTCTTATATGACTGTACATTACTTGACGGACCAAGAACAAAACTCATCAAGTACATTACCTTACAAAACGGAACTTGGCCGACGGACAAACCGAAACTTCTACTCAAATTCAACAAGGGATTTAATGCATTTATTCAAGATTTGGACACCATTTTGTAGATATACACCTACTGTTGTACACATATGTAATGTAATGTTACATATGTTTTATTTTATTTTA
Organism: Riptortus pedestris; assembly: GCA_019009955.1. NCBI lineage: Eukaryota > Metazoa > Arthropoda > Insecta > Hemiptera > Alydidae > Riptortus > Riptortus pedestris. Next base: position 81,691,001 of record CM032232.1, read on the forward strand.
TTTTTTACTTTATTTTTGTTTTTATTTAATTAATTTATTGTTCTATAATATTTACATTTATTATATAAGAAATATTATAATGTAATGCTGAAATGTGTGTAGTATCCAATGGATGGAGCACACAACATGAAAATAAATTCCCACGTTAGAGGGATACTCTGCGTGGAAAACAGGTAAACAGGTAAATATGGTTATGATTTTCAATTCTCTTTTTAGTTTAATTCTGGTTAGGGAAGATATTGTCTATAAGCCAGTATATTGCACACAATAATAATAATTTGTAAACCTGACTAATCCTTTAATTATTGTAGATATGCAAATTAACCGATTTCTCAAAATAGTTTGGAGCGACTTTTCGAACACACACACACACACACACACACACACACATATACTATCGAAGACCAATAGTAGGGAATAAATGACTTTATAACAGGATTCGTTTTAAAACAAAACATTTTCGGACGCAAGTAATTAATAACGGACAAGATATTTAAGATTTTTATTTATTCATCTTCTAAAACCCCAGTCAATGTGCTTCCATTTAACTCGACTATCCCTATCCACCCTTATTAGTAAACACGCACACGCATCCACCCACACTTTATAACGTTAGCAATAATATATCACTTTATAACGTTAGCAACAATATATCACTTTATAACGTTAGCAACAATATATCACTGTATAACGTTAGCAACAATAAATCACTTTATAACGTTAGCAATAATATATCACATTATAACGTCAGCAACAATATATCACTGTATAACGTTAGCAACAATATATCACTTTATAACGTTAGCAACAATATATCACTTTATAACGTCAGCAATAATATATTACTGTATAACGCTAGCACCAATATATCACTGTATAACGTTAGCAACAATATATCACTGTATAACGTTAGCAACAATATATCACTTTATAACGTTAGCAACAATATATCACTGTATAACGTTAGCAACAATATATCACTTTATAACGTTAGCAACAATATATCACTTTATAACGTCAGCAATAATATATTACTGTATAACGCTAGCACCAATATATCACTGTATAACGTTAGCAACAATATATCACTGTATAACGTTAGCAACAATATATCACTTTATAACGTCAGCAATAATATATCACTGTATAACGTTAGCAACAATATATCACTTTATAACGTTAGCAACAATATATCACCGTATAACGTTAGCAACAATATATCACTTTATAACGCTAGCAACAATATATCACTTTATAACGTCAGCAATAATATATCACTGTATAACGTTAGCAACAATATATCACTTTATAACGTCAGCAATAATATATTACTGTATAACGCTAGCACAAATATATCACTTTATAACGTCAGCAATAATATATTACTGTATAACGCTAGCACAAATTTATCACTTTATAACGCTAGCAACAATATATCACTGTATTAAGTTATCTACAATATATCTCTGTGCCCTATTAGGTAAGACATTATAACCTGTTACGAAAGCTTTCGCGCATATTGCTACAGTTGCTTGCGAGTATAACAGTCCAGTTAATGTACGGCTCCAATAAAAAAGGAAATGGTAAGGCAGTGGCGCATGGGAAATATGCAAACTATTGCACACAGGTATCTATTGAAGGTTTCAACGGATAACACCGATTCTGTCGTGATGCATGCAACGCTTATAAACGATGTCTTCCGTTGGTCGACAGCTAAGGTCTTTCTTAACAGAAAATGTTGGGGCATTGTTTTCACTAATTGCGCTATTGTACAATAATATTTACCCATACACTCTTCCTTGAAGATTGATTTCGTAAAATTTGAAACGAAATATCAATGTTCAGAAAATTATTTTTCAGGATGAAAAAGTTAAAGGTACTTCGTTGTATAAAACGTTTAAAAATAATGGTAGTTGTATGGTTATAGTCTTGAAAAAAAATACATAAAAAGTCCGTCGCGCAGGGGCTGTGTAAACTGAGCAGATTTACCACGTGAAGTTTTACAATAAATTTCATGAACAGTTCCGGAAACGGCCGAACTAGTTTTTGGCGGAAACTCACGACTAGAACGTAAGTTAGCCGATCTCATCTCGACCGTTATCCACACAGACAATAAACATGCAAATATCTCGGTTAATATTCAAGAAAGAGAATAAATATATATAACAAAATTTATAGTAAATTTAATTTGCAATAGGCTTGATTCTATAGAATTTCTCGATCCGACGTATAATAACGGAGATATTTCGAATTTTCGGGAATCCCCCCCTCTAAACCCCTCACCCTTCATGCTCGTCCGGTTTTAGCCATTAACGATCTTGATCTTTCTTTTTACATAAAACGCTTAAATATTGAGTTTGGTAATGATCAAGCAAAAATTGTGATCGCTAGAGCGTTAACAGGCAAATTATATATATAATTATGTCATCTCCTGGATAGGATCGATGGACATTTGAAGAAATTTTTCTCAAATCGCTTCATGCGTACTACCTCAATAGCTGATATCCCCTTGGGTAAATCTGCTAAAACAAATAATATACAAGAGAATATATACTTTTTGCAGTAAAAGCACAGAAAAAACCCTGACAAAAGCCAAGTCAATCAAAGGTGTACAACAGAACCTAGTTTTAGGTGATTCATTCTCTCATGTCCCTCTCCACCTTTGGTTGTAATTATACCAATAAACTAGCTATTGGGTATTCTTGGGAGGTTTGCTCGCTCATAGCACAAATCCCTTTTTTTCCTCACTCATTTCTATGCATTTTGAATAAAGAACCTTAACAATGACACTACTCTTTAGGTTCAAATGATCATTGAATATGAATGGTTTACTACGGATAGTAAGTTAATGTTCTCTCTGAGTCTCAGTGGTAAGCATGCCTATAACAGAAATAATTCACAACAATGTGAATTTTCTGTATATTTCTGGTCAGAGACTCAATTGAACTGTGACGCATACTAAAAATTTGTCTTCAAGGATATCTTAGTAAAGCAAGTGTCAATCATTATATATATATATATATATATATATATATATATATATATATATATATATAACTTGCATTTCAGGGCATTTCTACATCATGTTACACTGAAATACGTCTTGCTAGGATATCCTAGTGGGCCAGTATTCAATGCATTTTTATTGCATTTCTTACCAGAGACAATAATACAGCTAACAATAAACATTGCCTTTCTGGATTCAGAGATCCCACCATTAAAAGTATTACTAGGAACTGTAGGCATTTCTCAGCAAAGAGTTTAATAGAATAAGACTTGAAACTGATTTTTTCCACCAGATCATTCATCATCTTGTTAGTTACACTAATTTTCGGCCTAAATGCGATAGTATACCAATTAGCACTGCAATTTGCCTTATTAGGACAACATTGCTTAAGAGAACCAAGTTCAGTAAATGTGATTCAGCACTGTTTGCTTTTCAGGCCAGTAACTATCAATTTACTTACGAGATTCTAGTATTAAATAAGTAACTCTCCACTTCATGATGGTTACGATAGATGTTCGTCAGTGATGTGAAAAACGAATATTAACATAACAATATAACAGTCTTTTAAATTTTATATTATTACTAACACTGGAACTATCCATCACTTTTCTAGAAATGCTCAATCCTCCTTTTGTTACGAGTTTGATTGAAATAACCCATAGAAAAATTGTTTTTAGGTTTAATGAAATAATTACGAAAATAATAATGAATGTAACGGAGTTGAGAAAAAAGTAGTAATAATCTGAAGGAGTTAGTAATAGAGAATTTCCTGACAAAGAAACCACTGGATCTTTCTTCCATTTTAAATAAAATGGTTTCACAGATATTTTAATATTAAATGTCCAACTTTCTCTGTCTCTCTCACTCGACAATAAAGCCCCCAATGGCGGTTGTCAAGCCTTTTCTTTTAATATCTTGTTATTGCTCTCAAATAGATTGGCGTTTATCCTTAAGTAAAAAGAATTACTCTTCTTTGAAAGTGGTATAAAGTTTTTACCTGCAGCTGAAGTCTGTTTCCTCAAGGTAAGTGCTGCAAGTTTTAATGACTAACTTCTTGCCACTTATACTCGCTCAATAAATGGACTCAGGATTCAGTCCAAAACGCTTTCTTTCGAAACCGGATTACTTCTTTTTATTTCTGTGTTTATTTGTGTGGAATGGCCGTTCCACGGAAGCTGTTAATTTTTTTTTTCTATTTGTAACCTTTCTAATTTCATTTCTGAGTTCTGGTGACAATAAAACTGCCATAAAGCCTCAAAAATACCTCATAATGAAAACTAATCAAAACGGATATTGGATATTTTATTCCTTATAGCCAATTCATTACATTGTCATACTTCACCGAAATGAATGAAAAGATGATGTAGTTCAACATTGTAACAAAATATTCTCCCCATTAAGCTACATCAACTTCATCAAAGTGAAATGTCAAACCCCATTCCTAGTTGTAAATAATCATAGTATACCACCACGCTTCAGAATAACTCATTTTCACGTCATGTTAATTTTTTAGAAGAATTAGCTATTGAGGTAATATGACGCGATTATCGCAAACTATTCTCAAATGTCCATGGATCCTACCCAGAAGATGACGAAAATTACGTCCGTTCAAAACAATATATATATATATATATATATATATATATATATACGGCCGACCTAGCTTTTGGCGGGAAACTCACTCTCATCCGTTATCCGCCGCGGTTTCATAAAATTGCAAATATCTCGGTTAATATGCACGATAGAGAATAAATGTATATAACAATATTTATAGTAAATTTAATTTGCAATAAGATTTACTCTATACAATTTTTCGATCCGACGTATAGTAACGGAAATATTTGAAATTTTAGAAAATCCTTCCCTCTAACCCCCCCCCCCTCCCACTGGTCCGATTTCAGCCATAACGAACTTGATCTTTCTTTTTACATAACTACTAAATATCGAGTTTGGTAACGATCAAACAAAAATTGCTTGTGCGGTAATTAAGGGAAATCTGCTAAAAAGCTCTTATACTATGAAACACTTGTTTTGAAGCCTAAATACCAAATATTGTTCTCATTGAACTTTTACGTTTTTAGATTAATGCAAATACGTGACGCAGGTGGGAAATGTGCTTAGTTAACGCAGCTCCTGCTTGACGGATTATTCAATACCATAATGCGATCTTTTTGATTAGCTCTTTTTTGTTGCAGTTCAGAAAATTTCTTTGTATTTTAATTTCATAAGTCCACAAACATGGTCTAATTAATTTCTAGAATTTTCTCCCATCTCGTGTCTTCTAGAAGTGCTAAATTAACAAGGATCGTCTTGAGAATGTCACCTTAGTTTTGCTTTACAAGGGATTACATTTCCGTACTTTGTGTGTTTTCAGTTTTCCCTCGTTAGGATAAGTGCACTAATGAGGTATGTGTGTACATAAATACGTTTATTCCGTAAGGCACTACGGGTCGTGGATATCTATAGCCGCCAACTAATCGAGATTCGGTGATGAGCAGCAAGTTATCTGCTCATTGCTTTAACCGAAGAGGATCTGGAATATGTTGTCTCCAACTTGATTGTATAGAGGCTAGGATGATCAAAGCTGGTTGTTAGTCATGGGCACCAGGGTGTCTGATCAACACAGTTGCTAGACATCCATTACCTACGACACTAGACAGCCAACACTAGCGCTAACTCACTCGTGAACTAATATTATAACAGCACTATCGAACATGCATATATTGTTCGTAATCACCTTTCCAAAGATAGTGGCCCAATATACCTTATACAACAACACAGATACCGGTGCCTGCTTATAGACATGGGAATTCTCTATACTTTTTTGTACATCAAAAAATATAAGGTCAGCGGTGGTCCATTAGTAATGCATTGGGTACCATGTCAGAGGTCACCAAAGCGTTATAATATATTGAAGTAAATAGTCTCCTCTATATCAGAGCAATAGCCAGAACCAGATCAGAAACTCTCAACTTGGACAAGAACCTTGGATTAGGGATGCCACCGTCAACTGTTGACTGTGTAACCAGGAATCTGAAGACAGCTATCACTCCCTCGCTATTTGTCCCGTTTTTAGCAGATTTCCCTCGAGGGAAATCAGCTATTGAGGTCTTATATATGTATATAATGATTGACACTTGCTTTATTAAGGTATCCTTGAAGACAAATTTTACTATGTGTCACAGTTCAATAGAGTCTTTGACCAGAAAATTCACATTGTTGTGAATTATTTCTGTTATAGGCATACTCACCTCTGAGACTCAGAGCCTTCAGAGAGCACATTAACTTACTATCTGTAGTTAACCATTCATATTCAATGATCATTTGAGCCTAAAGAGTAGTGTCATTGTTAAGGTTCTTTGTTCAAAATGCATAGAAATGAGTGCAAGAAGAGGAAAAAAAGGTACTTGTGCTATGAGTGAGCAAACTTCCCAAGAATAGCCAATTGGTATAATTACAACCAAAGGTGGAGAGGAACTTGAGAGTATGAATCACCTAAAACTAGGTTCTGTTGTACAGCTTTGATTGACTTGGCTTTTGCCAGGGTAATATCTATTTTATTCAATGCTTTTACTGCAAATAGTATATATTCTCTTTTATATTTAGGGGAAATCAGCTATTGAGGTCCTACTCATGACGCGATTTTCAAAAATTTCTTTTAATGTCCAACGATCCTACCCAGGAGATGACGAAAATGAGGTCCTTTCTAAACTATATACAATACTTGTCTGTTAACGCTCTAGCGGTCGTCGCAATTTTTGCTTGATCATTACCAAACTTGATATTCAAGCGTTTTATGTAAAAAGAAAGATCAAGTTCGTTAATGGCTAAAATCGGACGGGCGTGAGGAAATATCTCCGTTACTATACGTCGGATCGAGAAATTGTATAGAATCAATCCTATTGCAAATTAAATTTACTATGAATATTGTTATATGCATTTATTCTCTATCTTGAAGATTAACCGAGATATTTGCATTTTTATTAAATCTGGGCGGCTAACGGACGAGTGACTTTCCCGCCAAAAGCTAGTTCGGCCTTTTCCTTAACTGCTCGGCTCTCGTGAAATTTCCCTATTGTAAAACCTCACGTGGGAAATCTGCTTAGTTTACCCAGCCCCTGCGTGACTGGCTTTCTGGAAGTTCCGACTTGCATTATTTGGTCGAATTACTGTGAGCAGGGATCAAGTAATACCCATCCTGAACCGAGGAGATTACATTAACTTGTATAAATATCTGATGAGTGCTGGAAGATATCGCAGGCTACTTTGTTTTGAATTTAATTTATAGATTCAGTTGTTGTTTTATTACCTTATAATACGGAAAAACTTGTACTGTTATATTTTTTTTTTCATCTATATTATTTATGTAATATCATTACAAGTTTGTATTAATATCTTAAAATATTTATTTAGATACATTGCTTATGTATTTGTTATGAACTATATCATACGTCACTTGTGCTAACGGTATATACCAAGTACTTTGCAAATTATTATGTATTTCTGAAGTAATTGTAGTGCAATTTACTGGGAAATACATTTACTTTACTACTTCTACTACTACTACTACGATGTCAGAGACTCCATGTTATCGCACATTAACTTATATTTAGATGTACAGCTGCCGCCCTTTGAAGTTGGACTTTTCATCCAACCTGCATCGTGAGCCAATGAGTACCTCCTTCAACAAAGTAGTAGTGCTCTGTAATTCCCTTACAATTTCCCTGGTAATACGTAAAGTAGACCTTATGCCCTCTGGCCTTCGTGGGAATTTATGATTTTAATTTTTCAATTACAAATAGATCTTAATGTATTAATAGCTAAGGTCCAAAATCGTGATAAGAAGACTGGAAAGGGATAATACAGCTCTTACGTCGGATATAATTTTTATGTTCCATCGGAAATAAAAATTGAATGTATTTTACAAGTAGAGTATTACGTGTATTGTTTAGTAAGATGAACATTACAGCGATCATGGTACCTAACATCCATTAAGTGATTTATCAAGATACAAATGCATTATTGAAATTACTTTAGAACAAGTGATATAAAAACTCGGTACAAAATTCAAAGTTGGTTTGAACAATGAAACCAGAAAATTTTGTTATCACTCGCCAGTTATAAATTTTCACTTCTAAGTACTTCATATAGAAAAGGGTTTTTCATTTTGAAAATTGTCCGAACACTAGAGACATTCTGGCACGATCTGATTCGTTCAGTGACCCTGTGAAACCGCATCTAACGGTCCCCTTTCTGCCTGCACTTGCCGGAGAAATGCTTCTCAGACCAGCGATGAAGACCCCCCCCCCCTTGAAATATTACGTTAGAATTAGGGTATTATTTTTTAAACATATTTTTATATTATTCTGATTTCACAATTGGCAATTTTAATTCGTGATCATCGTGTAGGAATGATTTATTATTAAAGTACGTGTTTTGTAAAACAAAATAAAGTTTAATCTCATTAATGACCATCCTCCTATCCTGACTCATTTTCATTTAAGCCTTACTTAAACTTGAAAATAATTGGAATGAACGATTTGGCACATTCCTTCAATTTGTTATTTATAGCTGAGATGTTTGAAGCCTCTGCAGATGATAGATAACTTGTCCCACAACTTTTGCATAAATACTCAATGTTTGAAGGCATCATTCAACAAGGCAAGGTGGAGTAGTAGGTCCCAGGCGATTCTTTAATTCTCAAGGTTTATGGAACGGTTTTGAAAATTGAAATATCCCCCCCCCCCTCCTTTTTTTGATAAAATTATGTTCTAAGAAAATAATTTTTTCACGATCTATCAGATTAAACTTAAGAGGTCTTCAAAAGGAATACAAACTTGAAGTACTATCCTCGGTTGCTTTTAAAACCCTCTTCTGTTCAGCCATTCACAAAGTGCTTGAATACTTGACTAGCAGAAGACATTAAAATACTCTGAGCTTGTATAAAGTTCCTAGGTCGCAGACCTTTCACTGCAGAGATTGATGTTTTCCAAGTTCATTAACTCAGCCCCCCGTCACGGAGATCAAAGAGAGCCGGTAACACCACTGCCATCTATCCCCACCTTTCTGGGAGCTCGGGTATTATAGTCCAATTCTTGAATCGGTCTGACTCTAGACATATACTCCCAAAGCATTTCCGGTTGGCTCTCATATACTCAGCCCATTTCCGGCAGTGCCAGATGAAGGCAATTATTATGCTTGCCATGATCAATATTTTGATTATGGTTAGCATTGTGTGCACTGCTTATGATGTGCATATGCATATTACATTCCCAATATGTAACTATATCCAGTCCTTCCTACCAACTGAATTACGAGTATGTCAACAATAATCCATCAGACCTAGGCCTTTCAAGGACTTTAGTTCATTGACCTGTTAACCGGGGAATTCCCTTTTTAATTGCATAGAACATGACGTCTTTCACTAGGACATATAAATACGTAACACCAAGAGGACATAATTTCATATTATTATTAGTTTTTCTTTATATATTTCAAGGACAATATATACTTGAAGGGCTTATTCATGTGTCCCATCCGTACACGATATTGTTTAGGTTTGATGTATTTATACTTCCCGTTCGGTTAACAGGCAAAATTCCAAAAAAGGCCACAAGAATAAATGCATAAGAATTTTATTATAACTAAAATGCCAACTTATTTATTTACAGTTCAATTTTTGGCTGAAGCAAATATTCGACAATAGATTTTCTCATTTCGCTAATATAACAGGACTCTTCTTGTTTTCAGTCTAATATTACTTACTGTTCACATCAACAGTAATAATATCACTATATTGTGATATCAGTTTCAGGTCTAATGTGAAAATAAAGAATTATATTTTTAGTATTTGGATATCATAACTACATCTAATATCAAACTAAAATATTATGCCCGCGTTTAACTCTAAATCTAGCGATATCACAATAAATGATTAGGGGTATTCATCAATCTTCTGTTACATCTGCTAAGCAGTGTTTCCTGCTATACTCGTAATTACATCAAGTTCTTAGCAACTCAAATACGAACCCATTATCTTTGAACTCCAGTTTGAATCCCGCTTTATGTTGTAATATTTACGTTGCTATTCCGCTATTCAGTAGATATTTTTTTTTTTAAGGATCAGGAGAAGGAAAAACAGGGATATCTTACTATACCAAATATAACCTTACTATTAGACTGACGAGAACATATGGCAGTGTGGACAAAAAAAAATCAATATAGGACACCTGGCAAATTAAATAAGTTGCATGACCGTCCCTATTATTTCCTGAATATCACATTCAGCACTGTGAAAATGATTTTCACTACAAGAGAAGACAACCAGAAAACATATTTCACCTAAAGTTATTGGTTGTGTCAATGATTTATTTTATTTTTATAAATCGATTTATAATACATTTTGAGCATAATGCATGTACACAAGCTTCCAGTGCTCCTCCACTTGACAGTAGCCGCACTTTCCCAGTGCCTCTGGGTCAAGAGCTACGATTAACAATTGTACCAAATGTTGGGCGCGAAAGCCTTGATAATACTATGACAAAAAGTAAATAAAAACCTATTAAGTGGAGGTAATGAAGTTAACTTTAACCCTGATTCAATAGTCTCCACCATCGAGCCGTAATACTTATATCTATATAGAATCATGAATGTACCTAGGAAAACACGGAGTCATTTGACTCTCAAGATCCATCTGACGTTTTTGCTGTTTGTATCAGTGAAGGTAAAATTCTATTGCAGTGCACGTCTTTCCCAGGCGGGACTAGACAGGTAGAAACCAACCCCATAAGCAGGGAGGATTGCTTTCGTGGATGAAATCTCGGCCCCTCTGTACATTTTCTTTGGGAATGGGTTCCTTTTCATCAAAGCTAAGAGGTTCATCTCTAGATCAAAGGGTTGGCCCGTCTAAAGAAACGTGAGCTGGAAGTGGCCTCTCTACTCTGTCCTATCCCCACTTATCTCTCCAGGGTCTGGAAGGTGTCTCCTCCAGGGCCCATCCTAATTTCCCTACAGGACTAATTAGCACAATTTAGATAACCAGAACCCTGTCTCCCTAAGCCATAATCAGCTGCAAGTCTGATTAGACTTCTGAGGATGAAGCTAAGCCCTTTTGAAATTCTACTACAAACACAAACACAACTATACGCACACACACAACGACAAACAAATGTGGCAAATAAACAATTATCACGTAATCCAGCCTCCACAAATCCAGAGTATCACGAAATGTTCAGTTTATTTCTAATAATGCCGTAACATGTTGTCATTATATTGGCCTACCATCAAGTCCTTTGTTTTAGCAGATTTCAAATCAGCTATTTCATATTACTCATGACGCGATTTGAAAACTTTTCTTCAAATATCTACCGATCCTACCCAAGAAATGACGAAAATGAGGTCCCTTCAAAATTATTATTATGTATATATGTCTGTTAACGCCCTAGCGGTCGAAATTTTTGTGTTATCGCTACCAAACTCAATATATACGTTTATGGCCGAAATCGGACCAGCGGGGCAGAAAGGCGATTTTCGAACATTCAACATATCTTCATTGATATACGTCGGGATAGAAAACTTGTACAATATTATTGCAAATTATATATACTATAAATATTTTCAAATACAATTATTCTCTGTCATGAATACTAACCGAGATATTTGAATTTTTCAGTTTTCAGCCTTCAGCAAACACTTACTCCAATACTTAAGTTAAATACAAAATATTGTTTTCATTGGACTTCTACTTTGAGAGATAAATGCAAATACGTGCCTCATGTGGGAAATCAGCCTAGTTAACGCAGCCCCTGCGTGACGAACTTTTTAGAACTATAGTTTGATATTTGAAAATCTTTAAGGTCAGATTAACTAAGTCCTAAATATGGTGCAGACATCATTGTTGTTTCTTATCAAGAAGTTCCAAGTTAACTTTAATTATTCCATCGTCTACCAATCATATTACAATTACCGTTTGCATTGTCTGTATCATATTGCCATTTGGGTGTTTTATTACATTCTGAGTTGTTTGAAGGCGTATTAAATTAAAAAAAAAAACAGTTTCTGTGCTATCAGAGTAATCATGAATTTATTCTGCAAAGTTTTACTATTTATTTCAGGGATGCTAAATCTCTAAGAACAAAGAGTATCTCTTTCCAAATTATATTATCAAATGCTTTTCACGTAACTAGGGCTAATCGCGTAATGAAAATTATGCTGTAAACTTCTGAAGAGGGCGTACATTGTTATGGGGAATCTTGCCTAATCGTGTAATTTGCTGGGCCTACGTTGTCTTTGGATAATTATTCAAAGCTGTTAACTATTCACTCTGTATTCAAATCCAGTAAACGGAGATTAATGATAAACTTGGTCCACGTTAGCAAAGTTCGGTAAACTGCTCCAGATGTCCCGTCCTGTTTAGCAGTCAGCAAGATCCACGGAGGCTTAGCGCACATGACTACAAGTCAAGCTGAAGATTACTTTAAACTTTCAACACGAAAACGAATACGTCATTAGAAGCATAACTGAACTTATTAACTTAATAGTAATTTCAAAAGCGTGAGACATGTTTGTATGTGCTGTAGATGTTGATCAAAATTTACATTCTTCATAAAGTATATACTATATATATATATATATATATATATATATATATATATATATTCTATATATGTATATATATATATATATATATATATATATATATATATATATATATGTAATAACGTATACAAAACTTTATTTATCAACCAAATCGGTTAAGAAGTTGGGATTTACGTATTCACATTTATCTCAAAAAGTAAAAGTACAATGAGAACACTATTTGGTATTTATTCTTCGAATAATGTGTTTCAAAATATAACAGCTTATTGTTAATATAACATAAGTAGGACTGGGGATTTACTGATGGCAGAAAATTAAAAAAAATGCAAATATCTCGGTTAATAATCAACGTAGTAAAAAAAAAAAAAAAAAAAAAAAAGCAAATGACAACATCTATAGAACATTCCATTTTCAATAAAATAGGATTTATACAATGTTTCGATCCGACTTAAAATAACGGAGATATTTATAATTTTCGAAATTCCAGCCCTAAGTCCCGCCTCCCACGGGTCTGATTTCAGCCACTGAACCTGGCTTTCTTTTTATATAAAACGACTAACTATCGAGTTTGGTAACGATTAAAACAAAATAGTGACCGCTAGAGTCACTAGCGATATATATATACAAGTTTGAACGGACTTCATTTTTGTCATCTACTCGGTAGGATCGATGGACTTTTGACTAAAATTTTCGAAAATCGCGTCATGATTAAAACCTCAATAGTTGATTTCACTCAAGGGAAATCTAAAATTTAAATATTTGATTCGTCCGAGTTAGGAATGCAGAGAATGCTTTAATTATTATTCTATAATCGTCAACAGTTCTTAATTATAATTAAGAATTATGGAAATTATTCATGCCTAATTTCTCTTTATACTTAGTTTCATTGAGATTTAGTCATTATTGAATCATTATACATCATAGAAGTTGTATTATTAAATAAAACATACATTATATTTGTTGTGTTGTATTGGAATACAATGTTAAAGCATTTGAGGTGTTCAAGTGCATTGGAAAAATAGCGGGGGAGGCAGCTATGCTGAAAATTAGCATGAATCTTAACAATATTATAATTGATTGTTTCCTAGAGAAACAACACCATTGATGTCAGCTTCCTAGAATCTGCAATGGTTCCTAGACTCTTCCTAAAGAAACAGAGTTTTCCTCATCGATAGCTATGACTATTTATCTCATCTAATTTTACAGCTGATAAATCTTTCGGTAGATGCTCTCGCTGATCGTCGTGACATCCCATGGAGTCGTACTGGGTAGTTTATTTGAAAGGTCTTTTATTTACGTAGCCCAAGGACCAATACAGGACCTTTCAAGATTCTACCCAATACGACTTTCGCTAATCAGCCAGTAATGATGGACTTTTAGAAATTGAATAATCAACTGAAGACAACTTGGTATGTATGAATATGTTAAAAGAATAAGTCAATTGTATCATGAATAACAACTTTCACTGCTTAGCGAATTGAGTGAGTCTAGACTCGGGGGAATTTATTGACATTGAGAGGCTTCGTTTCCAAATATTCCTTTCATCCAATACCAGCGGTCCAAAGTTTGTTTCTCATAACCCTTCGTCTCCCGATTATTAAAAAAGTTTGTTTAGGGCGTTTTGTTTTATATATATATATATATATATATATATATATATATATATATATATATATTTCATGTGCAAGAAAGAGTATTTTTAGAATTTGAGGAAATCGACAATAAATAGTTTAGGGACTCGTAGTGACGAGCACTTTATATGTGTATTTGTGCAATTTTTAAGTGAAAGAAATAATGAACAAAGTCCCAATCAATGAAAATATAAAAGCGAAAAAAGTCTACTATGTGGATGCTTGGTTTACTAAGTAGATTTCCTTCGTGCGATTTTGCATTATACTTTACCGGTGTTTTATTTATTTATTTACGTCTATTGTATGCTATTTTGGCCAATCGGGACGGGTTATCTACAAGGAACCACCCTTTTCTAGCCAGGGTGGGATCAAGGAATTTATTTAATGAGTTCGCCATAAAATAAACTTCTACTGCCTAGAGCGGGAATCGAACCCGCCACTCTAGGTTTGCCATATGAGATTAAGACCAACGCTTTAACTCACACGGCCAACCTGAGCCCCTACTTTCCTGATGTCCTTTCATAGGTATTAATGAGTAATGAAATAAAATAATAATTAAAAAAAACAGACAATTAACACGTTGCATGTATGTCTTACGTCTTTATCAAACAAAAGTTAATTCTTTTGATAAGGCCCGATGCAATAGCTGGGAATAGGACAATTCCTGAGATATGAGCTTATTCTAGGTAACGGATGAGTAAGGGGGAGAGGAGGGGGGAGGTGCTTGACACCGAAATCTGGAAAAATATATCTGCCAATATTTGAGCTTGCAGGAGTGGCACCACTTCCACTCCTTGAACACTGTCAGAATGTTTTAGCAGATTTCCCTAAGGGGAATCAGCTCATGAGATAGGAGAATTTTCGAAAAATTACTTCAATATTCCATAAACCCTATCTAAGCGAATGATGGAAATAAGGTCCTTTCAAACTTATATATGTGTATATATACATATGCATCTGTTAGCGATCAAGTGGGAGACTTTTGTCAGGTCGTTATCAAGTACGTTATTTAAGCGTTTCATTTCAAAAATAAAATAAAAATCGAAATATTTCCCTTATTATGAGTCGGGTCAAATTATGTTTTATAACCAATCTCTTTGCAAATTAAAATTTAATCCTATTCATTTTAGTTCTATCTCGAATATTACATGAACGGAGGTACGTGTTTTTTATCAGTCTTAAGCCTCACTACTACTACGTGCTATTTATAATTAAAGAAATTGTATCATTAAACTTATCAGGCCCATCTTAAATTTCAAGTCATGTTTACTTATGACACATGCTGGGGTAGAAATAAGGAGTTGAATGACGAGGTAATCGCGCGAATGATTGGAGCAAATGGGAAATATGCTTTGTCAAAGCAGCTCCTGCAGTATTATTATTCAATAATGAAGGACTATGGACAATTTATTTATCTTTTTAACCTTAAATAAACATTCATAGAAAGATAATAATTATTAACTACATTTCTAAAAAGAATTAAAAACTCCGTCGTATTCCTTGAACATTGATCTTCTTTATCTTAGAACTTCTTGTTAATTAATACCACCATGCCGATAAAAGAAGCTCGTGACCAGGAACCTGGACGGCGAATTATTGAGTTAGCCGATCTGCCTCCAATCCATTGTTATGAAGAAGAGGAGCTATGAGGTAATAAAGGTATAACTCTCGTGGCGTAAACAGCTGATGGGATGGTATAAAAGGTGAGGCCATTTTCACAGGGCGCTCCCGCCGAAACCGCATCATAACCCAGCTTCCCGCGCTAATATCGAGGATGTAAGGCCCAAGCCCAGCTAAATTTGCTTTTATCAGAACCTCTCCCTCTGGAATATTGTCGTTTTATGGCTCATTTTATCACTCTTCCATTTTCTTATTCACAAAAACGAGAGGCGGTGGATACGAGAACAGCTATAAACAGATACTAAAATTCGCGGCTGCTTTGGTAGATTGGAAATCGGCTTTGCAGGAATAAAATAGGTCTCACACACAGCCATGAAAGAAAATGGAGCCGGTACAGAAGAGTATTGTCTCGCTGAGGACATCTGAATGGGTCAAGGTTACTGGCTCATTAAAGATGTAGTTTTCATTCTCGAATACTAGCTGAGTTATGATCCTATTAACCTATGCCAATCATTAGTCAACTATACATGGTACCAAGAAATGGCTCTGAAATTTTGGCCTCGAAAGGAGAAAAACTTCACTCCACTTGATGCCTTTTAGTAGAACATTAGATCATCTATCTATTTATCATGGCGAAATTTTCAAAAAAAAAAAAATTCAAATGTCCATCGATCCGATCAAGAAGATGACAAAAATGAGGTCCATACAAAATTTTATATGCACACACACACACACTTCCACACACACACACAAACACACACACACACACACACACACACACACACACACACACACACATATATATATATACGTTAGTTTCCGGCCTAGTGGTTTTAATTTTGGTATGATCGTTAAGAAGAAAGGTCACGAGAACTAAAATCTGTCCAGGAGAATGAGCGAAGGGGGTGGGTTTAGAAGGGTAAAATCGAATTATCTACGTTATTATGAGTCGGATTAGCAAATATTATACAACCAATTTTAATGGAAATTTAATTCCATATAATTGTTGCAGTATATATATTTTTTATCTAACTTCAATATTGATCTAGATATTTGCATTTTTTAGCCACCACTCGTCAGTAAATCCCAATTATACTCACTTTACATTAACAATCAGCCAATATATAATATGTCGTCTGATGATTTTTTTTTTTTAATTGGACAAGGATAAACCCCCCTCGATTTAGGGAACAGGTAAAATAAAATATCTCCGTTTTTAATTGTCGGATCGAAAAATGTTACAAATCAGAGACCTTTTTGCCAAATTAATTGCCTACAATTGTTTTTCTACACGAATTTTTTCATAGTCGAATGTTTACTGAAATATTTGAAATTCAGCCTTCTCTAGATTCCCACTTCTCACAATGCAATTTTTACTTTTGGAGCACCTGAGAGATTTGATCGAAACGATTGTATCTAAGAGGCTTGCAACAACATAGTTTTAGTAAGAGATCACTTTTCTTTAATGCTAAATTTTCTTCAATATGGAAACATGAATGGAAGAGGCTTTGCACTTTAATCAGGTTCATCATAATTAACATTCCGTTATTATGAAGGTTAATTTGATTTCCACAATTAACTTCATGGATTTAAATGAATGAGATATAGGTAAATAAAAAGAAAACAAGAGCCGTCTTACAGGTTCTCAAGTATGTAAATGAAATGGACTTGCCACCAAACACTTACATTCTACTGCACACAGATAGTCAAATGCTTTTATACAAACTAGACAACATGAAATTCCACGACGAACATGTAGAACAATTACGCCTTAATATAACACAATTAAGAAACAGCAGTCTGTACTTTCATTCACTTCAAATGGGTCAAGGCACATGCAGGAATTATGGGCAATGAAATAGTGGATATCCACGCCAAAAGTGCCTCTAAAAGTAGTGAAGAGGTAATTTACAATAAAATTACTCTAACTGTGTTAAAATCTTTACTGAGAGAAAAAAGTATTAATTTGTGGCAACAGAGATGGAATCAAACAGATAAAGGATTGTATCTAAAATTATATATCCCTGTTTTAAAAACCAATATCTCACTATCCCAACATATATTTTATCTAACGCAAATATTACTGGCACTCGGAAATACAAACTCTTACTTATACAGATTCAAACTTACTGACTCAAATACTTCTGAATGCGACAGTTACACTGAACAGGCATTCACCCACCTGATTTATGAATGTAGACTGACTCAAGACATACAAAGACAGATAAAGACTCATATTCCCGCTTGGCCTATCAGTCAAGATGTTTTATTTCAAAACACCTAAACTTATTAAAAGCAATAGCCTAAGATATTCTTAAGCTGAGAGAGGAAAAGATAATATAATATTATGTAATTTTTTTGTTGGTTATTTAATTGTATTCCTGAATTGTTCTATTTAATGTTTTTTGTTTTATTTAGTCAACTTTAATTTTCATAATATTATTTCCATATTTTAATATGCATATATATTATTATATTCAAAATTGTTAAAAGTTTTGACAAAATGCAAAATATGCATGGGATGTGCAGCAAAATAAAATCCCTTGACATAGGGTTACTATGTAGAAGAAATATGTTAAAAAAAAAGATAACAACTTATAACATTTTACCTTGATTTTGTATACTTTAAGCTTCTAACAGTTTCGTCGCCCAAGGTTGACTTCAGCAGGAGCAGGCAGAGGATTGGATATGGTCGCGATCTATAAACTGGATAACTGTACCGTAGCGATGGGATTAACTGATCTAGGAACACCTCGCAACTGGGTAGTTCGCTCCAGGGTAGTTCCTAATCCTGCCTATCTCGCTTCTTATCGCTATCAGTATCTCTCTCACTGTTGACCCTAGCAGCCTTATCTAGGACTCCCAACCCCTCCTATCCATCTCTCTCTTTCTCTTTGTTACCCAAATAACCTTGTTTGCAGTACTATGCAACAAAAAGCATCGTATGTTTACAGCGAAGAAGTCCGTCACGCAGGGGCTGCGTGAACTAAGCAGGTTTCCCATGTGCTGCTACAGCGCACTAGTGATTCCACTTCCTCTAAGTTAAACAACGATGAATAGAAGTGGGAGTTTACTAAAGGCCGAAAACAAGAAATTACTAACTGCTCTCTTAATATTTGAGTTAAAAATGATGTGTAGAACAACACCCGTAGAGAATCAGAAGTTAAAAAGTCCGTCACGCAAGGGCTGTGTAAACTAAGCAGATTTCCCACGCGAAGTTTAACAATAGATAAATCTACATACCGATTACACAATACCACCGTGAATATTAAGTGAATAAATATAAACGATAATAAGAAACCTTCCAACGGGAAGCATCTGTAATGTAAACAAACAGCTCTGCCAACTTATTACCGGAAAGAAAAACAATTACTGAAATATATCAGAATGTAACATTAATGTGATTAAAAACTATTTACTATATCAAGTACCGTAATTTATAATGAATCAGAATAATTTTTATCTCAATCAATCAAATTTAAGTAGTCCAAAAACTAAAGACGGGGGGGGGGGGCGAAACCAGGATGTTTGCATGTATCTCGTATAATAAAAGTTTCTTGAATAACATATTTGGTATTTAAGCTTCGAATAATGTGGTTTATTATAAAATAGAGTATTTTTAGTTTAACATGAGTAGAAGTGGGGGTTTGCTGAATGTTGACAACTATAAAATCCAAATATCTCGGTTAATATTCATGATACAGAAAATATGTATAGAACAATATTTATAGATCATTTAATTTTCAATACGATTGGTACTATACAATTATTCGATCCGACTTATAGTAACGGAGATATTTCGATTTTTCGAAATTCATCCCCTTTAAACCTCCCACCCCCTCCCACTAGTCCGATTTCAGCGATTAACGTATTGATCTACCTTTTTACATAAAACGATTAAATATGGAGATTGCTATAGCGCACTAGTGATTCCACTTCACCAATATATTCTCTATTTCCAAGTTGAACAACGGTGAATAGAAGTGGGAGTTTACTAAAGGTCGAAAACAAGAAATTACAAAGAAATCGTCTAATATTTGAGTTAAGAATGATGTGCAGAACAACAACTGAAAAGAACTAAAAGTTAACAAGAGAGATTTTAGGACACGTTTCGTTCCGGCACACAATAACCAAATTATTTTGATTTTTCCACTTCCCTGTCTAAACTCCCCCACCCATACTTGGCCCGATTTCAGTCATCAACGAATATTATGTTTAGTGTTGAATACAACAGTTAAATATATACTGTACTCGCTATTTTTATCGTTATTACATACGTTATGTACAATAGTTAAAGTTTCGATCTAATCACTCAGTTGCTGGAAAAGCGAAAATTGCTTTATCAGAAGTGCAAATCTACAGAAGACTAAAATCAAAGGAATTTCAAATATCTCAGTAAAAATTCGACTCTGAGCAAATTCATGTAGAATAGTAATTTCAGACAATTAAATTAGCTACAAGATGTCGTATATAACATTTTTCGATTTGACATCTAAAAAACGGAGATATAAATTTTTAAAAGCGTTGACCTTTATCTCACATGGTACGTCTAGAGTGGCGAGTTCGATTCTCGCCTGGGCAAAGGAAATTATTTAGTGTATACTAATGAATAGTAATTTATCGAGAAAGATTTATCCTTTATCCGATGAAGAAAATCATCATCAGACGAAATGTGGAGTGAGTAGAATAGGGATTTACTGAAGAGGTATGACTAAAAAATAGAAATATCTCGGTCAATATTAAAGTTTGAAAAAGAAATGTACACAGTAACAATCATATGGAATTAAATTGGCATTAAAATTGGTTACTTAACAGTTGTTAATCCGACTCAGAATTACGGAGGTAATGAAAAAACCAAACAAAAATAAAACATTTTCTAGTAGAAAACGTCAAATCTTAATCCTCTTCACACGACGCATTTGCATGCATATCACATAATAAAGATCTGTCGAAAACAGTTCATATCCTTCGCATTCATTTCATATAATTTGGTGAACCCATGACTACAAAGACACTAGGAGATACTCACAATGGTAAATCCTATCTAAGGAACTTATCTACAGTTGACGCCAGTAAAGGAGTAAAGGGATCCATGTCGATCATATCTATTGTAGATCTAGACAACACATGAATTATCTCTCTGTAGAGTGGTCTATGGTATAGATGGAGCCGTGCTACTGTACTGACCATATTTACGAATTCTAACGGTGAAATAAGAAAATCAGATGATCTTTAGATTTTCGTGGAGCAAAATTCCTTCATATTACTGCTTCTTTTGTTGCTGATGCCTCACATAATAGATGATTGGAATGAGTTGATGACTTAAATGGGTTAATAAAATAAACAAATAATTATAAATCGCGAGAGTGGTTCAGTTTTATATATAAAATTACTTACTAAAAGAAATATTTAACCTATCGTTTTGCCGAAGGTCAAAACAAAATAATTTCAAATTATTATTAAAATCATTTTAATATTTTTGACCTTCCGCCATACGATTGGTTAGGTGGATTTGTATGTCATTTCATAATGAAATATACGTGCCCTACGTGAATACATCTGCATCACTAAATGCTTGATGTTTCTAATCAGAACTCGGAAAATCAAAATTAAGTGTAATGTTCATCAGTGTCATAGATGGCATTGATATAAAATTAATTTAAAATTCTAAAATTATTTTTTACTCACGTTATCACTTATTAATCATCTAATAGTATTGTTCCATACCTGAAAGAGAAAAAAAATGCGTTAGTAAAATACAGTCATATCCATAGTAATAAATATATAAAAAAAAAAACGTAATTGTTTTCAATTTATCCTTCTAGAAATTACTTGGAACTTGACAACGAGGGCAAACACATTCAGTTTGAATGTTTTATCTCGAATGGTTTTAGCAGATTTCCCTTAAGGGAAATCAGTTATTGAGGTCGTACTCATGACGCGGTTTTTGAAAAATTTCTTCTAATGTCCAACGATCCTACCCAGGAAGATGACGAACATGAGGTCCATTCAAAATTATACAAATTATATATATATATATATATATATATATATATATATATATATATATATATATATATAGATGTGTGTGTGTGTGTGTCTGTTAACTCTCTAACGGTCGCAATTTTTGTTTGATCGTTACCAAACTCGATATTTAAACGTTTTATTCAAAAAGACAGATCAAGTTCGTTAATTGCTGAAATCGGACCAGTGGGAGGGTGGGTTTAGAGTGGAGATTTTCGAAAATTCGAAATATCTCCGTTAACATACGTCGGATCGAAAAATTATATAGTATCAATCTTATTGTAAATTAAATTTACTATAAATGTTGTTCCATACATTTATTCTCTATCTTGAATATTAACCGAGATATTTGCATTTTTATTAAATTTCGGCCGATAACGGACGACTGTTTCCCGGCAAAAGCTAGTTGGGCCCTTTGCCGTAACTGTTCGGCTCTCGTATGGAGATTTCTATATTGTATAACTTTACGTGGGAAATCTGCTTAGTTAACGCAGCCCCTGCGTGACGGACTTTTATTTATGTGCATACTAATTTTTATTTATTTGTTTTTAGTTTTAATTTTAACCATTCAACATATCAATGTTTTCATAATGCATTAGTCACTATAGTTTTTAATTATCTAGCTTCTAAGATATTCTTTGTTTTTAAATTTAATATTTCGTTTTCTTTTTTTGTTTATTTGTTCATTCGTGTTTTTTTTGTCTCTTTTGTTTTTGCGTTCTTATTTTGTCTTGCTCTTATAGTGGAGTTTGATTTTTTCTGTTACTTTTTTCCATATTTTTATTTATATCTGTTCTCTTTTGATGATCAATATCGCCTAGCAGCAAGCGCTGCACAAGAAATAAATAAATAAATTTCATTATTCTCGACTTCCTAATATTTCAATATTCTTAATTATCTATATTCGTAATTTTTTATAATACTGAGTGTTAATAACCATATATTTTACAAAATCTTTGTCGAGGTACCAAACTTCATTTTGATTTTCATTTTATGTCACTATCGCAGGTCGAATGGTGATAGGAGTTTTCCTCGTAGATTTTAAATTGTCTGGCTCCATATGTCACGTAAAAAGGTTTGTATACTTCGATACATACCACGAATTATCTGGGTTGTAATTTTAAAATTGTACGATTAAGATAATACTAAATACATATTAACTGAATATATTCTTTTTTTTTTTTATATCTTGTAGTTTCAACGTTTAAGAATAAATAATATTTCATAATATCTCCTTGTGCTGTTGTAATTGTAAAGTAGTAATTAGAGCAATTTATAACGTGATAGTTTAATCACGCTCACTGGAAGTGATCTGGAATTTCTCTCGAGCAAGCTTGCTTTTAATAATAGATAAACTCTTGTAACTCCAAGAGATCTTTATCTACTTAATGGTACAATAATTGTTCCAAGGAGATCGAATGTACGTCCAATAATTAGTATGGCTATTACTCGACAGGGTTTACGTCACAATATACTCATTTTCTACTGACGCAGGCAGGAGGAAAAAATTATTAGTACCTCACTCCGAACAGCACTTAAATCTTGTCAACGTTGGGTAACAAAAAAAAAACAGAGTAAGAAAATAGGATGTCTAAGCCACTCAATATTAATTCCATTTTTCTTAACCAAATGACTACAGAAGCAAAGAAAACTCTGAAATGGCTTGTCTCTAAATAATGACACCAAACACAGCCAACTAACTATTATTGTCTTAAGTTCAGAGCTATCCTAATGTCTCGCTTGGTTAGTACCATGATTTGGATCATGTTGTGATTGGTAGTTAAAGAATTACCAATTTTTACTGATTATCAGGTGCCATAATAATAGTTTATTTAGTCTAAGGAAAGGTTTTCCCAATTGCTGGGCCTCATATTCTATATTTCTGCTTCAGGTCATTTATTTTTGGGCAGTCTTTTGAGTATCAATCGTTCAACAATGGCGTTGATAATATTATTATTATTTATTAACTCCACTTTTCGCAACTCCTGCTAATTGGGACGGGTTATCTTCAGGTTACCACCCTTTTCTAGGGTGGGACTTAGGATGTTATTTAATGAATTCCGTCACAACATAATTTCCTTTGCCAAGGCGAAAATCGAACTCGCCACTCTAGGTTTGCCATGTGAGATTAAGGTCAACGCTTTAACTCACATGGCTAACATGAAAGGCTCAACGTAAAGAGTTCCATGAGCTTCTTGTTTCTAGTTCTACTCACCAAACGCCAGTTTTTTTGTAGTTTGTCTCATTGAGCTGTAGATTATAGTATCCTGGTAATTGATCTCCTGAACAGGCATACCTGATTTTGACGACACCGAACAAGGGAATATGAGGGTCACAAGGACATTCAGTGGTTTCCCATTGTCTTCTGCAACAGACCATCCAGCATCATGAAGATAATTCCTTTCACACGAGTAAAGGCATGAGTGGACAAAATTCGATACAAGCCCTGAGTTGTTAGATAGCCATCCCTCAGTAGCCTGCATAAGCTGACTAATGATAGACTATTAGCCAGTATGAGGATGCAGGCTACAACTTTAATCTACCCTCCAATATTGCCCCATGGTGTATTGTAAGTGAGAATTTAGGCAAGGGTGCATAGATTAGAAACTCATAAAGGCTAATAGTCAACTAACGCAGACTACTCGGGAAGACCTCTTTATAAATTTTAGTCAAATCGTTAGTTTGCCTCACGTAAAACATTGGGAAACTGGTTCATTGCTTTCTACCATTTTGCTTACGAGAATCTGGGACTACCTGCCCACTGAACTTCTATGAGTTAACGAACGTGCCCTTTGAGATTCGGAAGCTTATCGTTTTTGGTTAGGTCCAGGGCAAAACCTTGTAATAGTAACTAGCAATATCTTTCAATAACCACAGCTCACTGAGACTCAACCATTGAACAAAATTAATAGACCAGGCATTTTCTCCAAACCTTTTCAATGAATACTAATTAAGTAAATGAGATTAATAGCAACAGTGCAATGAACTAGTTAGAGGATGGACATGGAGTGGCAGAGATAAAGGGCCAACCTAGTGTTGACGGCAGATAAGCTTTGTATGTCTATAACTACAGACAGGCAGTAAATATGTCCGTTACTATCTTAATGTCTGCTCCCGCCTAATTGGGTAAAAACACTGGAAAACAATGACTGGACTGATAAGAGATTAATGGTTGGAACAGGCGTCACAGGAAATAATTGGACTGGAGTATTTCTGACCGCAAAATGTTTAATTAATGTGACACATTTTGAGTTAATTTTAACTGTTGTTAAAATTGGACGGTCTGTTCACAAGCAACATGACATTCGGCTGGTATTCGGACTGTAATTTCCAACTGCCCGTATTCGTTAATGTTGTAGTGGTGGAAACCATTTTTAATTTCTAGGATGGCCATTTGAAGAAAAGTTTCTAAAAATCACTGCAGGATTTGAATCTCAATAGCTGATTTTCATTAAGGGAAATCTGCTTAAATAAGGTCATCAATGTTCAAAGTTGATGGTGTATACTACTGTCAAAACTTCGCAGATGAAGAAGCATTGACAAATTGGTTGGAACTCGGGAAGAGTTTGATCGAGCATAGTAATACATATACTTTTCTTTTACCGTTCTAGGGTAGCCAAACCAACTTCGATATATAAGCGTTTCATGTAAAACTAGAAGTCGAGTTCGTTAAAAGCTGAAATCGAATAAGAGAGAGGGGGGGGGTTTCGAGGGATGTCGAAAATACGAAAAATCTACGTTATTATACGTCAGATCGAAAAACTCTATAGGACCAATCTTATTCCAAATGTAATGTTCTATAAATGTTATTATGTACGTGTTTTCACTATGTTTGCATTTATTAGTTTTCGGCCTTTCGACTCTTGTCATATTAACAATAAGCTGCTATATTATGAATCACTTTATTTGGAGCCTAAATACAAAATATTGTTCTCATTGAACCTTTACGTTTTGAGAAATGCTAATATGTGATGCACGTTGGAAATCTGTTTATTTAACGCAGACCTGCATGACGGACTTTTTAGAACAATAGCTTGATATTTGAAAATCTTTAAGGTCAGATTAACTGAGTCCTGCGTAATTGAATTTTCATAGGGGGGGGGCAGCCTCAAGGCCTTGGTCTGGATTTAGAAGTCGTGTATGGTAGTAGTAACCATTGGCTTCTATAGCCTGCAAACATTTCTTTAAGAGTGCAAATTTATAATATTTCAATATATATCAAGTCCTCCTGCTCCAGAAGATATACTAAGAAAGATATTTGTATTTATTATTATAATGGATAATGATTTGCCTGATGTCGTTAACAATAAGCCATTTTGGTAGCACATTGTTACTACTTACACGCCGAGAGAATGGATCCTTATAGTTTGTACTGTTATATTTTGTATGGTACAACTATCTTCTGGATAAGAGGCAAAGGAAAGACATTTATTTTAATACTTCGCCAAGCGGCCATACAGGAATTCTAAACAAACCTTTGACAGTATTTGTCTAATTAATTTGGATTTCAAACTTTAGGGACATACGAGAGAGTCTCGTAACAGGAAGAACATTTTCGATGGTTAACATCGCTAGTTTTAAATATACGTAACATTAATGGAAGTTAAATAATTTAAAATTTATAATATAATTTATGTTTATTTGTCATCTGAAGAGTGTAATCCATTTTTCAGTTTATTATAAAAGAAATAATATTAAGATCCACGAGGATATTCACTAACAAGCGACATTTTGGCTAGAAAGAGCATTCATAAATTAATTACACTGCCGAAAATATAGCCAGGGGGATAGTGGAAATATATATGTTTACAGTGCTGACACCATAACTACATTAAAATGCTAACGAGAGGTTGAACAGGGAGTTTGTAATAAAAGCGGACAAGTGTTGCCAACACCCTCCGCCCTTGTTAATATGGAACAGGCTGAGTTTTATTGTCTTCCCCTTCCAATTTCCCTACAAATGGGAAAAACTAAGGCTTCTAAAGACCCTCTGGTTCTTTATTTCGTATTTTATTCTGTTTCTTGTTAGATTATAATTTCTTAGACCGCATCAACTGAGGAAATCTCGTTCTCTAGCTATTTTCAAATTTTGTGTCCATTAACCCTTTTATCCGTCATTTATTTTATACTGAAAGTAATTATTATTAATGTTTAAGTGAAGTTCACTCAGCAGAATGGCAAAGATGAAACTGACAATTTCCTTCTTCAAACTTCCCTTTGAAACAAAAAAAAACTCCTAACCCGCTTTCCCTCCTCAAATCAAATGTGAAAAAACCATTATTTCATATATACAGGCAAAATATATATATTTATGTACGTGTGTGTGTGTGTGTCTGTGAGTGTGCGTGTATAATGGGCTGGAGAATAGACTATACTTCAAAAGAGGTTTAAAGCAGCATTCAAGTTAATATCTTAAGAACTAGCTTTAATAACATTATAAACAGCAGTTGAACGAATCCAGTTGGAATACCTGAATATACTAAGAACAGTTTCTGAAAGCGGATATATGCTAAGAAGTAGAAACGGGTTATCAAGAAAGTATCGTGTTACTACTTGTTGCTTGAATTCTTAAGCGATATACCGACGCAACATCCTCTAATTAACTTTTGGATGATGTTTGAGTTTCAGCATTTGTAATTTGAGGGATAAAGCTACGTCTCGAGCATTTCAATAGCTTTGAACTTGAACCCTTTACAGCATTCCTCTAAACTTCTTGCGAAGCATTACCTCATTAGTTTTACGTTCCGTAATTAATTATTTTAACCTTCCACAACAAAAATAAAATCCAAACAGGGCAGCGAACCCTATTATTTTCAGAAATTATTGACATAATCACTATTTATTTTTTAGTGCCAAAACATGAGGAATCTTTCGTATCGGTGGTGTACAGCCACAGGAAATCGTTGAAAAATTGTACTATGAAAACAGCTCGTGTGATCTTTTGGATTAGCGGAAAACTCAATATACAACTTTAATATGTTTATTTCCAGGCAGTGTGATATCCTTCTAAAATATATATTCAAGAATATTCGCGTATATGCAATATACTGTGTGTCAAAACATATTAATAGGTGTAGAAATATTTTGTTATTTAGTTGTTGAGCTTAACAGGTATTATTTAGTATTTTCAATTCAGTAATACAATATTCTTTTATACAAAAGTAAGCTATTAAGGTTGTAAATATGATTTCATTTCTTCTACAATTTCTTTAAATTTCCATCGTTTGAACAGAGTGTATATATACGTATATGTAAACGGGGGGTTCGAAAGTCCAGGCTTGGTCCCCCTTTTTTTAAAGAGTTTAGGGAACTTTTAAACAGTTTTTCCTTCTCCGATGCACCAAATCTGAAATTTACAGTTGGAAGGATTTTTTTTTATTGAAGGATACACATAGGAAATAGTTAAAGATAAACCACTCATATTCAGACTACAGTTTAATTATGTTCAGAAAAAAATCTTGAAACATACTGAATGTAACAATTAAATAAAAAATGAGCCTCTGTTAAATATTTACGGCTATGGTAAGGTTTGAACATCTAACCTCTCATTTTGCTTTGAACATTAAATACCATGAAAGTTTTGATGATGATACGTTCTTATGGGAAATTGAACTCTGAAACTAACATTGTTCTTTAGGCAAACTTTCGATTTTCCGTGCCTTTTGCGCAAAAAATGAAACTTTTTCAACGAGAATTCGCTAATATCTCTATGTAGAAGTATTTAACTGACTAAAATCATTAATCATATTTTTTTTAATGCTAAATGTGTGTCCCTGGCTGCACTTATATGAAGGAAACCTTCAACAGTGGCAAGGACATAAATAATATTTCTTTCATTAATTCTTTCTTGTTGACTCCTCGCTTGAAATCCTTATCGGTCAGCCATAATGGTCAGCAAACTCAAGTGGAAAAGAAAAACGGGAAGTGAGTCTTCGATCCATAAAGCACTCACCGTACGTGCATGAAGGATTCAGAACTATGCATGTTACTTGCTCACAACACTAATAGTGCGTCGACAATTATTGACTAAGTACCAAGTTTATTACGACATTGAGCAATGATGACCGAAGCAGGTTATTGAACTTAAAAAAAAAGTCTGCCACGCAGGGGCTGCGTAAACTAAGCAGATTTCCCTCGTGAAGTATAGTAATAGATAAATCTACATACTGCTAACAGAACACCACCGTGAATAAATACAAACGGGACTAAGAAATGTTTCAGTCAATTTCAATAACCTGCCGACAGGAAGTGTTTGAAATGTAAACAAACAGATCGGCCAGCCTTACACCGGAAAGAGAAAATATTACTGAAATATATCAGAATATAACATTAATTTTATTGAGAACTATTTATTATATCTAGTTCTGTAATTAATAATGAGTCAGAATAATTGTTATCTCAATCAATCAAATTTTAATAGTCCAAGACCTTAAGACGAGGGGGCGACGCCAGGACATATTTGCATGTATCTCGTATAATAAAGGTCTCTTGAATAACATATTTGGTATTTAAGCTTCGAATAATGTGGTTTATTAAATAATAGAGTATTGTTTATGTAACATGAGTAGAAGTGGGGGTTTGCTGAGCGCTGAAAACTGAAAAATGCAAATATCTCGGTTAATATTCAAGATAGAGAATAAATGCATATAACAATAATTATAGTGCATTTAATTTGAAATAAGATTAGTGTTATACAATTTTTCGATCCGACGTATAGAAACGGAGATATTTCGAATTTTCGAATCCTCCCCTCTAACCCCACCCCAGTCCGATTTCAGCCGTTAACGAACATGCTCTTTCTTTTTACATAATACGACTAAATATCTAAATTGGTCGCGATTAAACAATAATTACGAACGCTTAAGGAATCTGCTAAAATAAACACAGGATTGGAATTTAATTTCAGGTGTAACATCTTTGCAGTCTTTAAGGGGTGTTTTCCTTTTTCAAAGAGAGTAGGCAATATACTGGGACTGGTTTGTGACAAGAAACTAAAAGTGACTCCCGTTGTTTTACTAAAGGGATTTCACAAAGGGAAAGTACGGGTTTACAATAGAATTACCGAGAAGGGTGAGAGTGTGCCGGGACCTTTGAAGGACAACCGACACTTTAAAGGCTAACTCATGTTGTTTAAGGACAAAGGCAACATCTCCCCTTATTTACCCTTTAGGTCTCGAACTCTGATGCGTCCAGCTCGACATTCCTTGATACTGGACCCATACCATGCGTACTCGCTTTGCGGCAAATATCCATGATTTAACCGTTTTTGCCCTTAATTATCAAGCGGGTATGCCAAGTATCGTTTACGGGGGGAAAATAGGAAAGAAATACAGAATAAAACGTTTGGTAGAGCCTCAACTGTTTCTCATTCATTCAAGGTCTTCAAAACGTCTGTGACGCAGGGACTGCATTAACTAAGCAGATTTCGAACTTGCATTACGTATTTGCATTTATCTCAAAAAATAAAAGTTCAATGACAACTATATTGTTGCGAAAATTAAATACATGAATAATCCTTCAGAGAGAGAGTCGCGTATTTGGGAAGTGCGAGATAGATCAAAGAAGCCGACAGAGGGTCGAGCCCCCTACTAGACCCGTCCAGTCCAGGAGTCGAAGGGCCACCCAATTCCCCTTTCATGTATGCCGAAGACCTATATAAAGAACCGGACAGCCATGAGCGAGTCAGTCATCTTCTCAAGTGCTTATTCTACAGTGCGACTTAGTGCAGTGCGGTAAAGTGTTTTTAGAAGAAGAACAGTGTTGTGCCTTGACTGTAAATATCAGTTTAGTGCCATGTTTAAGACAGTCCAGTGCTGCTAAGTAAAGGACAGTGCAGTGCCGTCTTCTGGTGTACTTCAGTGACCGTGAGTGAGTAGTAATTAAGAAAAATTACCAAGTATATTGTGCATTGTGAAATAAATTTTGCAGTGATAAAAACTGTGAAACTTGTGAGTATTTAATTTTGCAATCCAAAAAGAACTCTTATTAACAAGGTTTATTACTGGTTTTAGTAATAAAAACGTTACAATATTTAGTATTAATGCTACAAATTAAGTGGTTCATTATATAACAGCTTATTCTTAACATGACATGAGTAGGAAGGGTTTATTGATGACCAAAAACTAAAATATTGAAATATCTTGGATGTATTCAATATAGAGAAGACATGTACATATCGACATTTGTAGATTATTACATTTGCAATAAGATTGATTCTATACAATTCTTCGAACAGACGCATAATAACGAAGATATTTCGAAGTTTCAAAATTTCCCCCTCTAAAGCCCCTTTTCCCCAGGTAGGATTACAGCCATTAATTGAAACGGTTAAATATCGATTATAATAAAGATGAAATAAGCATTTTCGATATAAAAGTGAAGAAGAATGCGTACGTTATCATCACAGAATGCATAATTCTCTCATAGTAAAAGTCTGATGAAAACAATATTTGGTATTTAAGTTTGGCATAAAACATTTTACAATAAATGTGCTGAAGGTTGAAAATTATAAAATGCACAATGCACCAAAATGCAAGAGAGAACAATAGGAAAGAATAACATCTATAGAAAATTAAATTTACGATATGATTGATAACATACAATATTTTGATTAATATAATAACGGAGTCATTTTGGAATTTCCGATTTCCCATCCTCATCCACTGGTCCCATTTGTGCCATTTATGAACTTGACCTTTAGTTTTACATTAATGTTTTAAGTAACGATCATATATATATATATATATATATATATATATATATATATATATATATATATATATATATATATAGCTGGGTAGGGTCGAGTATAACCTCAATATCTGATTTCCCTTAAGTGCACAAATACGAAACCCGATATCTGAACTCACTCCGACGACGCACTTGTTATAAATTTTCACCCAGATGTAACATTTGACTATTACTGTCTGCCTGCTACATTTTACGTTTAATCTCATTTCGCATTCCTGGCAGTAAATTCTCTTATAAAGCCCGGAGGAAGACTTAAAAGTTTTGTTCATAAAATCCTATATTAGTTGTCTCCTTTGGCTAAGTTGGGGCTAAAAATCAGCTGAGGGTAAAGCGGCACCTTGAGGGAAGCTAAGGAACTTCCAAATTGAATGTTCCCTAGCCGCGGGCTAACTTGATCTTAAAGAGGTAATAAACTTTATCCATCCATCAACCTCATCCGTGGCAACTTCCTTCCCCTTTTGTCAGTAAGTGCGTCTGTTGTTGAGTAGCTATTATAACTCTTCTCTCCGCTATTAGCTATAGCTATCAAGTCAAAGGTTAGGTTGCTTTCTTGCAAACATTAAATAATCTAATAAACAAATACTGGGGAAGAAGTAAAACCTATTTTGAAGAAACGTTGCCTACACAGCACGTAGGTGTCACTTTTAATAACGTTTAGAAAAGAACTTCACTAATAGCAATGAATTTAGATTCTAGAACTTTAAATTTACATCAACGAAACGCGTTACTAATGTTTTTGATAGTGTTATTAAATATATGGGAATAGTTAACCCTTAAGGCATCCTCTAAGGAGAAGGGGGCTTGTTCAGTTGTTTAGTTGGACACAGGGCCCCCGCTACCATATGTGCAAAGTCTGCAATGCACACGGGCGCCATCCTTTAGGGGCGCCAAAACCAAGGGCCCAAAAAAAGATTTTATTCTGTTTATTTCATTTTGATATTTTAGTATAAAAAGAAATATGACTTTTAAAGTTCAGTTCTTTGCCATATTTCAAGCACCTACCTACCATCAAAAAATAAAAAAAAAAGAAGATAATTCAAAATGCCTTAAAGGGCGCCAAAATTCTTGCACACAGGTCGATGTGTATATTCATAGAGATAATTAAATATTAAGTATCTATCTGCCTATCTATCTATCTATCTGTCTATCTATATATCAATATATCTATATATATATATATATATATATATATATTTATATATATATATATATATATAAATCGGTTGATTTAACGGATTTTAACATTTTTTGTTTCAAGGGTTTTATAATAGATTTACAGCTTTAATTTTTTTTTATCATATGAATCGATATATCGTAAGGGACGCGGGTTTGGCACAAGTTATTCTTTCACGGCATATAGAAATTTCAAACGGGTTCCAAAACGTCATCTACAATTGTTGAATTTTGGGGAATATGAGGACATTATTCAATAATACTTCAAGGAGGACATAGTCCATTGCTATTTCTATTAGGAGTATCTGTTTTTATATATATATATATATATATATATATATATATATATATATATATATATATATATGTGTGTGTGTGTGTGTGTGTGTGTGTGTGTGTGTGTGTGTGTGTGTGTGTGTGTGTGTGTGTGTGTGTGTGTGGATGAAACATAATCTGATAAGTGTAAACATTACGTCCTAAAATAAATTATGGTAGAAGCATTGTTACGTCTAGTTTTGTTTCCTGCCGTATCAACAAGCAATTATCAATTGAGAGCTTTCCAATCGTCCATTAGCAACCGATAAAATGTGTTCATCTTTGTGGAAAACAAGGATTCAAATAATGGTATTCATCCCACACTAATTTTCATTCGAATTGAAACCAATCAGACGAAAATCCTGATTCATTTATTTTCATCAATAATTAATTAAAACGAGGCAAAAAGAGGGAACTTATAAATGGTTTTCAAATATTATTCTACGCCGATTGAAATTCAGCACTATTGAACAATTATTATTAAACTAATGTTTATTTTATTCTGTGACGTCTGATACGGACGGCTTATAAGCTTTTGTGGTCCGAGTGGGATTAATTATTTCGTTGAGACCATGACTAAATGAATTCTCATAACCATGTAACTCTAAGAGCGATGAAATATCTAAATAAGATTAAATTGTTAGCCAGAGCTCCTTCAAGAGGCATATAAAGTACGAACGAATCAATATTGTTAAGGAACACAGGGCTGAAGGAGTCTAAACAAATGAGATATTGTATTTGGAAAATAAGCAAATCCCTGATATTGAGCCAATTTTGTCAGGCAAGCGGAGGAGGGAGCCGCGAGGTTGGGGAGGGGAGAGGCGTCTCCAAAGGAGGGGGAAATTGCCAAAGCTCGTCCTTCCCCAATAAGGATTTCATCACAAATTGGTCCTTATTTCTGCCCCATTTCAACGGAAATATCATATTTCCGGATGTACCACTCTCTCTTATCTCTTATCCTTCTCCATAACTCTAATTACCTATATTCTCCGCACCAATAAATAAAATATTTTCCTAAAAAAAAAAGATATCTCTTTTATTGCTTGGTATATCCTTACAGATACTCCTTACAGCAGATATTTTTATATTTGAACAAATTCACGACTAAAGTAAACACTTTGAGTTAAAAATTCTAGTAAGTTAATGCCTTAAATAGGAGTCAGTGAGAGCTTTATCATCTTCCTTAATGGGGGTCTTTTGCTACCCACAAATCACAGAATAATGGACCAAGCAATAACGAAACAATTACTAAATACCTGCAGAAATTCATTTTTTTAATTCTTAATTAAGTTGCTGCTCTTTTTTTTCTGACGTCCTCTTGTGCACTCTCTTCTTTTATGGAGAAATACATCTTTCAATCGGACACTCATATTCTTGAGAAAATAAACTTTAAGTGAAACTAGTAAATTTTGTTTTTAGCCAATAATCCAACCAAGGAAAAAGGTTATTATTAAAAATAATTTGTTTAGTTAACATTCAAAGGAATAAGAGGAAGACCATTCGGTTCACAGACATTCTAGGAAGTCATGTTTTACAAAAGTCAATAACAATGAATTAAATGGATTTTTTTTGCGGATTTCTCTAAGGTAAATGAATTATTGAGGTTGTATTCAAGCAGCGATTATGTAGAGTTCTAACTTAATGAAAAGAAAAGAACAGAATATGAGGGCGTGTTATCCCGGTACCTAGAAAAGATAAGTAAATGTTATAAGGAGGATTTCATCATCCCAGACCTGAATGTGTCATTTCCGCTTCGATATTTAGGATCTTAGGTATAATAATTACTAGTTAATTAAAATATTAATTAAATAATAAGTAAAAAAAAGAAAACTGTTTCCAATCAATAAAACCTCCGATTATAGTAGCCTCCATGTAATCAGTTTATGAGTTTCTCGTTTTCTCTATTCATTGTGTCGTTGTATTAGTTAGTAAAGTAAATAAGTATAAAGAAATTTAATGATGAATATAAATTTACCAAACAATCCAAAATTAAAAATGTACGGAAATTATTTTTAGTAGACCAGACATATTTTCTAATAACGGTTGTCAGTATGAGAAATTTGGAATTTTTATGGGAGCAAGAAATTAAATTCCTATGTAAAATTCACATATTCGAGGAGACAATTTATGGAAGAAAAAGTAATGAGGTTCTACGTTACTTACACAGGTGCTAATCTGCCAGAAATTGCAATTAATAATCCCTAACCTGATATTAAGTTCAGGAAATATCCTACGAAAAACCGCCGATCTATTCAAATAATTCTTAACATACGCTAAAAAAAAAAAAAAAAAAAAAAACTACCAAAAAAGAAACAGATTTCATTTCAGGATCAATTGGTTCCTCTACCGTCCAGCATCTCGGAAGAAATTACGTTTCATAACTTCTACTAAGACAATCTTATCATACCAAATATTCTCAGACTTTCAAAGTGTCAAAGACAGGTACATTGTCAATTAAATTAGGTTCAAAGTGCAATTGTGTGTTTTTAGTCGTGTGAACTCGGTGAAACCACACACACAATTATGAATTTTCTATTGTACTTAGGAAATATCCATTGAAGTGTATGTGAGTGATTCTTTACAAGCACACACACACACACACACACACACGCGCGGAAATCAGCTATTGAGGTTGAGCGATTTTTTAACAATTTCTTCAAATGTCCATCGATCCTACCAAGTAGATGACGAAAATGAGGCCCGTTTAATATATATATATATATATATATATATATATATATATATATATATATATATATATATATATATATATATATATATATATATATATTATATACACATATTAATTTATATTTGTCTTTTATCGCTCTAGCGGTCGCAATTACGGTTTAAATTTATTTATATTTTTTTAGTTTTTGTTATTCAGTAAACCCCCTCCTCCCTCCTTAACTCCTAATCATGTCTTGTTAGCAAAAAAACTGATATATTATGAAGTACTTTATTTGAAGACTACCAAATATTGTTCTCATTGAACTTAAACGTTTTGAGGTAACGAAAATACATGACGTACGTGGGAAATCTGCTTAGTTAACGCAGCCCCTGCGTGGCGGACTTTTTTTACCTACCCTTTGTCATCAAAGGATTATGGTACCGAGTTAGCTCCATCGCAAAAACTTGCTATTCGGAACTGACAATATCTTTCAACTTCCAGAAACTATGCCACTACACGAAATTCTAGGTTAGAGGGTTTCTCTAATACAAAAAAAAAATATGGCGGCAGGTCATGTGTGCCAAAAGGTTTTTGATTCAGCAGTACTTGCTTTACTTGCAGGTACTCACTAAGCATGTTGAAGTTATGTCCAAGAACTGGATTATCACGGAAACATGTGGTTAGTGAAACTTGAGGTGCATGAAGTTATCCAACGATAAAGATATCAGGAAGATTGGTACAATTCCGTTCAGGCTACAATTGTTAGATGGATGGCCCTCAATAGACTCCATAAGCTATGGTGTAATGGAAATCGAGTATTTAAATCACTTAAGACTATTAAGTTCACAAAATAGAGTGGAAAAAGGTATTCTTAATTGCTCGGTTGTATAATTAATTAAACTAGCAGGTATATTAAGAAGTGTAAATATATTTCTTTTCCACCCAGAGTACAATCAGTTTGCTGCTGAGAATCTCCATTTCCTGTTCCTCTTAGGCATTATCGGTGAGTCTCCTTTTTGTTCCAGTTCAATGGAGTCCATATAGTTTCCCGTCTCTGGCTCATGTAAAATTTATTTCAAGCCATCCTTGGCATTTCAAGAAAACCTGGAGTCACGAGGGGGCTTCACCTCTACATTGCATCCTGTTCTATAAAACTGTGTATATATATATATATTTGTCTGTTAACGCTCTAGCGGTCACAATTTTTGTTTGATCGTTACCAAACTCGGAGTTTAATCGTTTTATGTAAAAAGGAAGATCAAGTTCATTAATGACTGAAATCGGACCAGTGGGAGGGGGGGTTTAGAGGGGGAATTTTTGAAAATTCAAAATATCTCGGTTATTATGCGTCGGATCGAAAAATTGTATAGAATAAATCTTATTGCAAATTCAATGATCTATAAATATTGTTCTATACATTTATTCCGTATCTTGAATATTAACCGAGATATTTGCATTTGTATTCTACGTGTGGTTGCCAGTAGGCTATGTTCCGACTTTCCGCCGAGAGCTCTGGCGGCCGTTTCCATAACTATTCGTCCCTCGTGAATAGGTTTAGAGGTTAGGTTAACTGTTTTTTTTTTGGGCTAGACACTACTGGGTTATTACGCCCTAAATAATGTTTTAGGTTTAGCGGTTTCTCACTACTACAGTTGTTATTAGGCAGATTTCTCTATTGTAAAACTTCACGTGGGAAATCTGCTTAGTTTACGCAGCCCCTGCGTGACGGACTTTTAGTAAACATTCCTGTAGCGATTTAAAATAGGAGAGAGAATTATAGCCACGAGAGCTGTGCATAGTCTTAGCTAATTGGGGGAATGTCATTAGAAGCAGGAAGGGAGGACTTGGTTGCTGGATTTGCATACATAGCTGGAAATTTGCGGGTTGTGGGGTGGGATTCCAGGATCCTGGAGAAAGTTAGGTCTTGTACCCAGACCCCGTTTCTCCTTGGGGACAATCCCAGTCTCTTCTCTTGGTCATCGAGTAACAGATGACGTTTTATTTATTCCTTTTTATTTCGTTCTTTTTCATAATATTTACTTTTATTCCATGATTTTGTTCATTTTTAGAAAAAGACGATTGTCTGTGGCTTGATATGATTTTCATACATAAAGGAAATATATATTTTATAATAATGTGAATAAGAAACATTAACAAACCAAGAATAATGACTTAAGACAAAAACAATGTTTATCACAGGAAAATTAAATAATTAATACTTTTTTTTTGTGCTACACGAAAAACACTAAGCAACCTTCATGATGTTAACCAACCCTGTGCATACATATACATATAAGATTAAACATTATAAAATAATTTGGTAAAGTTAAATACTCATTCCTGTTTAGTTTATCTTATAAAATAAAATAAAAATAAAGAAAAAAGTCCGTCACGCCGGGGCTGCGTTAACTAAGCAGATTTCCCACTTGCGCCAGGTATTTGCATTTATCTCATGACGTAAAAGTTTAATGAGAACAATATTTTTTATATAGACTTCAAATAAAGTGCTTCATAATATAACAGCTTATTGTTAATATGACATGAGAAGGAGTCGGGGTTAACTGAAGGCCTAAAACTAAAAAAACAAAATATCTCGGTTAATATTAAAGATAATGAAAACATGTGCATTACGAAATTTATAAATCATTCGATTTACAATAAGATTGGTTCTATACACTTTTTCGATCGGACGTACAGTAACAGAGATATTTCGAATTTTCAAGAATCCTTCCTTCTAAACCCCCTTCTCCCACTGGCCGATTTCAGCTATTAACGAACTTGATCAATTTTGTTTTTTTACATAAAACGTCTAATTATCGAGTTTGGTAACGATCAAGCAAAAATTCCGACCGTGAAAATCGAGTCATGATATCCCTAAAGGAAATCTTTTAAAAAGTATTTTGAGTATTAATATCTGAATAATATTCATATTCTAAATTTAAGAATTTACCCATCGAGCGCCCTCCCCCAAATGCTGTATTTTTAACAAAAATTTGTAACGACAGCCATCGAACCTTTCGCAGAACTAACTCTAATAATTCAATAATAACAAGCAATAACACTTCCTAATACACGTCGAATTTCGTGAATTTATGCGGAGACATTTGAGACTCACTGAAAGTTTCTAAGAGCATCTTTTAAATAACATTATTTTCTTCAAGTTGAGCAACCCACTTCTATCTGCTTGGCCTCGAGACTTCCCACCGCCAAAGGAAAGGGAAAACTGTTATATTGTATTCAGCCAATTTGTATGCAAAGTTCACCTTGACCAGATTAACGCACCTCGGCCATGCTTCATTCCTTTTATGCAGGCCTGCTGGCGGAAGTGCACAACGCTTTCATTCATATTACACTGATAAAAATCAGGCGATATTCTCTTTATGATCGGTTGTCGTGAAGGTAATTATGTTAGAACTGACCTTTACAGTTGCTTTCCACGTGCTGAGAATAACAATGAGCCTATACTTTCTAAAGCAATTCAAATTTGACAAGTTACTCGCCTGTAGTCCTTTCGTCCATCAAATTAGGGGGAGGTATAATTTAGAAGCAAGATTTGTTAGGCAATAATTTTATTACATTTTACTTAAGGTAAATCAACTTTTGAGGTTGTGCTCATGACGCGATTTTCGAAAAAAAATTCTACATAGTGAATGACGAAAATGAGATCCGTTGAAAATTATATATGTCTGTTGCCGCTCTAGCAATTTTTGTCTTATCATTACCAAACTTGATATATGATAGTTTTATGTAGAAGTCCGTCACGCAGGGGCTGCGTTAACTAAACAGATTTCCCTCGTGCGCCACGTATTTGCATTTATCTCAAAACTTAGAAGATCAATGAGAAACATATTTGGCATTTGAGCTTCTAATAAAGTGCTTAATAACATAATAGAATATTGTTAATATGAGATGAGAAGGATTGGGGGTTTACTGAAGACCGAAGACTAAAAAATGCAAATATCTCAGTTAATAATCAATATAGTGAAAAATTATACATAACAACATTTATAGAACTTTACATTTGCAATAAGATTGGTTCTATACAATTTTTCGATCCGACGTATAATAACGGATATATTAAGAATTTTCAAAATTCTCCCCCATCTCCTGGTCCGATTTCAGCCGTTAACGAACTTTAGATAAAACGACTAAATATCGAGTTTAGTAACGATTAAACAATAATTGCGACCGCTAGAGCGGTAACAGACATATATATATACAGTTTTGAACGGACCTCATTTTCGTCATCTCCTGGGTTGAATCGATGGGCATTTGAAGAAAAAATTCGAAAATCGCGTCATGATTATGATTTCCCTTAAGGAAAATCTGCTAGAAAGAAAGAACGATTTCGTTAACGATTGAAATCGGGCCAGGCGGATGGTTCGGGGGGGGGGGTTTAAAGGGGAGAATTTTTGAAAGTTCGAAATATCTCCGTTATTATGAGTCGGATCGAAAAATTCTATGGAGTATATGTCCTGTAATGTTCTATAAATGTTGTTATGTGCATTTATTCTTTAACTGCAATATTAACTGAGATATTTGCCTTTTTTTGTTTACACCCTTTAGTAAATCCCCAGTCCAACTCATGTCACAAAAACATTACTCTGTTATATGTATAATGAAACATTTCAATTGCAACTTAACTACCAAATGTTGTTCTCACTGAAATTTTACTGTTTAAGATAAATGCAAATACGTAGAGTACTTGGAAAATCCGGTTCGTTAACGCAGTACATTCGTCAAGGACTGTTTTGTAGATTTACGTTAAGGAAAAGCTATTTTAGTATTTTTGCCAGATTCCTTCAATTGTCCATTGAATATGCCAAGTAGGTGACAATAATGAGAGTGAGTTAATGTATAAATGCTTACAATTTTGTTTCGTTAATTTTTTTGCGGAATGTGAATAAAATAGATGATATAGAAATAACACTTTAAGAAAATTTAACCAAAAAACCTCATCACAACACATTTTCGTCTTAATTACATGGGGATTAATGTTTATATTTAATTTAAAGTAAATCCATAAATTCCAATACTGTATGAGAAGTAAAATCAACGGATTAAATATTACATTAATAGAGATTTCTTTTGTACAAACGGCATTCCATTGGTTTAGTAAATTGTCAGTTTTAGCCACAACATTGCTGATAATATACTTCAAATATATATTAAAAAAAAATAACCGGTTTGTGGTTAGTCTCGTCTATGGAAATAATATGAAAAAAAAAGTGATAATAAATTGTAACCTTTCTGGTGCCAGCCTTAGAAAGAATGTTTTAATAACTCCGTATCAATGTCACCGGCGCGTATCATTGTATTACATATTAATTATATCTATTTATATCGGCTGGAAGGTGCCTTTTATCTGTCTGGATAAAAAATAATAACTGTATCAGGAGAGAGACAGAGATATATTAGGAGTCAAGATTCGCGATATT
The DNA here is from genome assembly GCA_019009955.1 of Riptortus pedestris. Taxonomy (NCBI): domain Eukaryota; kingdom Metazoa; phylum Arthropoda; class Insecta; order Hemiptera; family Alydidae; genus Riptortus; species Riptortus pedestris. Next base: position 81,732,227 of record CM032232.1, read on the forward strand.
CGATATACTGATTATAACTAGATATCGAATTTCGTCCTTGGTTGGCAATTGCTGATTAGACGACTCTTCAGCACGTAATTGCTGTGTGAAGCAAAACGCCATACATTTTAGCTATGTAATTCACACCTATATATATATATATATATATATATGTGTGTGTGTGTGTGTGTGTGTGTCTGTCTGTGTGTTTGCGTATGTGTGTATACACAATCATACATTCTGAGCCACGTTGTGTTACCAATTATTTTAATAATAAATTTTACTCTTGCGTTTAATACATTTATTTTTTTGATTGAGTTTGAAGAATCTGCTCCTTCACAAAGGGCTCATTCCAGCACAACTTAAACCTTTATAATAACAAGGTTATATATACTTGGAGAAACGTTTGACAACTTTGAATTAAAAAATTCATAATAGTATAATTTGTATATCAAATCTTTCTTTATTTATTAGGTATTGCAAATTCTTTTGTTGCTAAGTGTTTATAGTTTCATAGGGGCCTCAGGTTAGTCAAGTGAGTTAAAGCGTTGACCTTAATATCACATTAGGTAAACCTAGAGCGGTAAGTTCGATTCCCTCCTTGGCAAATAGGAATTTATTCAGTGACCAACTCATTAAGTAAAATCCTTAGTCTCACCCTGGCTAGAAAAGGCTCCCTGAAGGTAACCCATCCCAATTAGCCATAGTAGCAAAAAGTAGTGGGCGTTAATAAATAAATAAAATATAGTTTCATGCACTAAAAAAGATCCTTTCCTAAAACAGCTGAATAATGGTGACACTTCTATGCCAAACATTGATGATGAACTATTATTTCCGAAATTAAGTTCAGTAGAAACAACATATAGGTCTACCACTTTATTTTCATGAAGTATAATTATCTTGTTTGTGCACACATGCATATATATATATATATATATATGTGTGTGTGTGTGTGTGTGTGTGTGTGTGTGTGTGTGTGTGAGCGTGTGTGTGTCTATAAATATTCATGAGTAGGATTTTAAATGTCGTTGTAGCTTTCATATCTAAGTATTGGTGTTAATGTAGCCTCCGCAAACTTTAAATGCTTTCCTCATAGAAGCAAAAGTCTCTAAGTTAATAATTAGGGCATATAGAGTTGTGGGTTTGTTTCGCCAGTATATATAATAAATACTATTTTCAAAAGTTTTGGTAGCGGTATTTTTAAATGTTTGTTGAGTACACATGGCAAACGCTTTCCATGCGAGGGCTCCAATTTCTAGCATCTCAAAAGTTGTCTGTAAGTAGTCTAGCTACTTAATTTAAAAATAAGTGAACATATCTATTTACACGTTGGCCACAGGTTTATTTCGAATACCCGTAGTTTTCTGAATATGAGCAGTATTATTAATATATTTATTTCATTAATCCACGAGAGGCGACCTTGCTGAGGAACCAGAAATGTTTGGCATGAGGTTTCATTTGGTTTTAAAAACAAATTTCATAAGACTGAAGAAAAAAGGGAAATTATTTTGGTACATAACATGTGTAGTTACTGTACCTATAGCATTAGTTTTAGAGAATTTAAAAGTTTCCGTGATTACAATTTCATTTTCATTCGACGACGAAATAACATTAGGCTGCTTTCTGTTGATTTTGAAATAGGTTTGTCATTCAATAATTTAGTTGGCATAGTTAAATTGGTGTGAGCTGGTTTTAAGGTGCATGTACCTACCTACGAGCAACTCAGAAATCCATCGTGTAGTTTAGGGGCCAGAGTTATTAAAAAAATGGAAACGAACGTCCTTTTAAGGAAATTTCAGCACAACTTTTATTTCAAAAGCACAACCTGTCAACCCCAGACGTCGCACATGCTTGAGCTTCTATGTACTTGAACAGAAATACCTCCTGCGTTGAAAAAATAAATATATAGCCATTTTTCTTTAGGAAGGGTAAAAAAATCAATTTTCCTTTAATCAATACAGAAGACAAACGTATTTTTTTTTCTCGCCAAAAGATTGCGGAGGAAAAAGCTTCGTGAAAGAGAATTTATTTCCTTTGAAGTTACATTGGAACGAAATTGAATGGATTGATGAAAAAAAAAAAACTAAAAAAAAAACTCAATTTCCTTCCTTTTAGTTAACTATTAACAACGGTTCAGACCATTTGAATACGGAAACCAATTTTTTTTTTTTTTTAAATGAAGTAGCATTTTATTACTATTTATTTGTGATAGGTTCACACCAAATTGGAAGAGAGATTGTGATCTCTCTCCATCACACAATATTTTTATTTTCCTTAGTTTTTTCTGAGGCATTGTCTACATCTCGAGAGTTTATGACATACTGCCAAGGATAGAGTAGAGTAACTCTCTGATAATTGCTCTGAAGATGGAGGCATTAGCCAAAGAAAGTAATAAGGGATATCAAATTAATGTGATATAGAGCTACTTCAATTTAATCAACCTAAATACATTGTTAGCTGGGAAAGGATTTAACATTGATTTAGCGGATTAATTGAGGATTTTTCAGTAATAGATGATTTTCTGGTTTAAAAAAATGAAAAAAAATTGTCATCGTTGAAGTACATGTACTAATGGGAAGACTTGATTTGTAAATCAGTCCACAACTCAACAAATAAAGTCTCAACTTGAATTTCGGATTGAAGGGTCATTCAAAATATTGGTTTATGCCTACATTGAATGAATCCATGATTTGCATGAATTTAGTCCAAATTATGTTTTAATATAAATATAATAAAAATACTGTAAAGTAACATCTTTTTTATTTTATCTCCTATTATTTTTCTTTCTCATGAAATATGTTCTTTCCTGCTATCACAAATATACTAAATCCACTGAATTAAGCTAAATCTCCTTGCTTACAGGTCTCAAAGACGGGAAAGTAATATTTATTAAACATAAATAGATATAAAAATTTTAAGTGAAATCGAACCAATCAAAAAAAAAAATTGTATTAGAGATGGTGAAGTGAAAGAATGAACTTATAATTCCAGAATACATATGCTATCCTATACAAAAATAATTCCCTCGTAAAAATATATTTTATTTTAGGGGTATTAGGTCTAAAATATAAAATTTTCAAGCTTTGATTTCAAACTTTTTTAAAATAAGATACGAAATTTAAGCTTTTGATGTAAATGTTATTACAAATTTAATGGGCATTGGAACATTTTGTTAAATGAAGAAAATTATTAATTTATTTAATCAGTTTCAACTGGTTCTCTAAAATATCTGGAATAAGCGAGATTCATTCATTTTAGTCAAAAATATGAGAGTTAGGAAATAATAAACCGTTATAGGGAAGAATGTAGGGTATTCAGTTACCTATAGATTACGGTATGATAATATATACCTTCCGCCATGGGTTTCACGACAGGCTGCGAAACTATCTTCTTTATTTTAATTACATAGCAAGAGTTTACTATGAGCTTTTTGGGGAAATAGCTTGCGGGACATTAAGCTCGTCGCAACCGCGGAAGGAAGAATAAAGAGGTTTCTTTCGTTTTGGGTTATTAAACTGCCAGTTAAGTTGGCAGAACTGACGGAACGTTCGATTTAGCACGAATCAGCTGGCTTTAGAAGAAACCCAAAGAGACTTAGTTACCAAATAAAGCAAAGCGGACTTGAGCCGACAAAGCACAACCCTCCTTGCTTCCTTACATGGCGAACCACTAGTTGACGACTTACAGCCGCTTCTACAATTATGGAATACACACACACAGAGTACGTGGCGAGGGAAAGCCTCTCCAACACTGCCTCATAATTTAGAAATATGATGACATACGACACTCCATGCAGAGTTTCATGACCGGGCGAATTAATTGCGTAAAATATTTTGTAAACCATATATTATTCTCGTTTAAGCAACAGAAATATCATTCCTGCCTTCATATTCATTATTACACAACGCTGTAAATGCCTAGCAGTTTATTACTTTCGTATAATGACCATTTCCTTATCAAGGTATTGAAATACAACATATTTCCTTGTTGGCTTAAAATATGGCCCGTATTCAATACATTATGAAGAGAGAGTTTTGTTAACAGCTGCGAGAAAATACAAAATGTAACCTTCCATTCAGGCATTTCTCTTAATATTTTAAAATTACTCAAACTAGGTTGGCTGGATTGCAACTGCCTTGAGGGATTGAATATTTCAAATTTCAGAGGTTCTTTAATGGACAGACGAATCATTGTTAAATCATAAGAGTCTCTGTTAATCAATTGACATGTTACATTCCTCATGTAATAAATTGATATAATCCAATTAAAAAGGTCAGATTTAAAGGAGCGTTATGAATTATTTATAGAGATATTTTATGTTTTAACCATTCATATAAAAAGAAAAAACAATGATGGAAGATCAATTGTCATCCTAAGCCACAATTATTTCCTTTTTTAACATTTGCAATATAATTTATAAAACCCAATTCATCGGAAAATTCATTTGCACTAGTATCTCACTATTTTTAAGTTAAAGTTCATAGAATAATTCATAGAAAAATATATAAAATTCATCCAATATTACATAAAAATAAAATTCATAGAATGATTATTTCATATTTAGGACGAATCACACTTTTTACCAAACACTTCAAATAGTTTAATATCGTAATTGTAACATATTTATAGGTCTTGACTTATCGGTATGCTGTTAATTTAGGTTTAGTTCTTTTCAAAGGGAAAATTTACATCAATGCACTTAATAGAATAAAATTCTTTAGATCAGGATAATTTCTTGCCACATTCGAAAAAATGAATTGTTTTTTTTTTTAAAAAAAAAGGGATTCACGAAAATGATTGAATGTATACATTTAAAGGAAATGATGTCCTATGCTAGGTGCAAAATTAATTTAGCACTCATAACGTTCATTTATTATTTTAAAACTATCACTTTAGAGGCGTTGTCCTACCAAAGAGTGACTTGTGTGTAAGTCAAGCTAATGCTTGAATAAACTAATTTTTGAAAATGTTGGAAGAAATAACAGAAACCCAATTTATTACATCTTTCTTCGAAGAATACCTTGGATATAGAGAATATAGAAAACCTATATAATATTATTATTTATTAACGTCCACTTTTTGCAACTCAGGCTAATTGGGACGGGTTATCTACAGGTTACCACCCTATTCTAGCCAGGGTGGGACTTAGGATGTTATTTAATGAATTTCGTCAGTAAATAATTTCCTTTGCCCAGGCAAGAATCGAACTCGCCACTCATTTAAATTTATATAATAAATACCTTCACTTCCAACAAACACTGCTGTGGAAAAAACTATATACTTTAAGGAAGGGACATAGTTTGTATTCTTCGGACCAAACTTGCAGATACAGGTAAAACTAAAGTTCATTAAAGGTGCAGAGGAAGGAGAAGGGGGGGGGATTGGAATATTCAGACTGATCGAAAAATTGTATAGAATTAATCTTGGTACAAATGTACTTTTCTATATATATTTTCTATTACTTGTTTCATATCAGCAATAAGGGGACACATCATGAAACGTTTAATTTTTAACTTGAATATCAAATATTCTGGTTTACTCGGACATTTAAGGGTGTGAAATACAAACGAATATACAGATAGGTGCGGTAAAATCTAACTAATTAATTTTTACATGTCTATTTAGATATTCCACCAGTATGATTGTGAACAACGTACCCCAATACATGACGCGGAATCAGATAAAATATATACCGAGGGGAAATCCATTTGATATGCAAGTTTTGTTATTTAATAGATACTTGGGCGTTTTCCTCTTCCACCTTTTCATGATTTAAACAGGGCCATGAATATGAAACATTTATTTGTTTGGTAAACACTTACAATAAAATTCAACAGACAACATTGGATAATAGAATTCGATCGCTCGAGAATAAGCCAAACAGTGTGTGCTTGCTCAGTAAATAAATATGTTCCATCCATTTATGTTTAGTTAGCCCAAAGTGTTAGTAAATATTGAGTCCTCCTAAATTCTGTACTGCTTTCGATATTGGGCAAATATATAGTTTTATATGTGTATATATATATATATATATATATATATATATATATATATATATATATCAAATTAATAATAATACTAATAACACTCAACATAAAATGAAGTGTCAACACTTCTCGAGTCAACAGATGGCTACTTATTTATTTCCTTAGCTCCTAAGGTCCCTTTGGGTGATGAATATGAACCAGAAGAGTAGATAGATGAGAGACTAAAAGGCCCATTAGTAAGTATATATGATTGTATATATAAAACAACAATTATATAAATATGTACACCTGTTTGCGATTGTTCTAGTATTCAATAGACAAGTTGAGAAGTTATAATGCTCTCTCAATTTTAGTTTGATCTATACGAAACTCGATATTTAGTTCGTTAACTAAAGATCGAGTTTATCAATGCCTGAAATTGGACTAGGAGGAGAGGGGGTTTCGTAACATCTCTGCTATTTTTTATTTTTCAGCGTTCTTTTACTCACAGAATTTGTACTTTGAGTAACTGAAAATCACATGTTCATCTTACATTTTAATTCCTGTTTACATAGGGCTCTTACGACGAGAGAAATAAAAAATAGATCGTGAGATGAGATGACCAGTGTGTCATTTCAGCAGGCTCAGTTTTGTTACCACAGTCCGTAAATGCCAGACTTTTTCTTTAAAAATAATGATTTGTTCAAAAATTTAAACCAAATACTTTTAGACTGAATGTCCTACCCACTGCAACACAAGATATGTAGTATGTCTTCCTGTTTTATTTAGTTGGTACGGAGTCAGGTATTTTTGCCCCTTTTTGAAATGTTAGTACACTTGGTAAAAATGCTATATCCAGAAAATCCCCTTTTTATAAAACTCTTTCCACATTTTGACTGTCAGATTAAAAAGACAATATATATGAACTTATAATTGGATGTAACTCATTTTAGATGTTTATTTAATGTATTTTTTAAAAAAATTATTTAAATCAGAATGTACTATATTTTAGGTCATGAATATTTTATAGATGTGGTTAGACTATTATATAATTGATTCTGTATGATTATAATGAATTATGGTCAGACGAATACAGAAAAAAAAATACTTTTCTTATTTTTCATTTTCGTAATAGTTTCTACTATACGTTTCTTTCTTTTTTCCGTATTTTACGTTTACATTTCAATGTCTCTCTGAATAAATATATGCTAACAAAGCTACAGTAAGTTGGAATGAATTATATTCTGAATATGTCTGTGTATATATATTTAAAATATTTTCAAAAGATCCGAGTGCCATTGGAATTTTAAATTGATTTAAATTAAATTATACTTCCAAATAAGAATGCCCCGAGTAGACGGGATACTACTCAGAGGTGCGGATAGTTCTTCTTTCCTCTTTTATTGTTCCACGTTGAGATATTCTTGATAATCTGATTAATATGAATGGGCTATTAAGTTACATTAATAAACATATAGATAGTTATTTAATAAAATGATAAAACTTAACAATGAATTATTGAACGTATATATATATAAAAAAAAAAAAAAAAAAAAAAAAACCCTAATTAATTTCCTTTTAAGAACGTAAGTCAGTGTGCTTGGTTTAGTAAGTCAGTTACTTAATTTATTCAAACAATCTCTTGGATTTTATTAAATAAAACCCTACATAAACCTACGTCATCTTACATTTATCAGCTAAGCGCTTTCGGGGACGTTTGCTACTTCCTTTGTTGTATTGTAAAATTTTGGTTTTTAGATTTTAACAGAATTATAAGTTTTGCGCCTGCCTAAACCCATTTCGTCTAGTCTGAGTGACATCTGTAAGTGTGGCCCTAAGTACATGTCGCTTATTTCAAAGTATGTCTATTTGTGTATCTCTCCTTTCAAGAAAAATGCTCCAAGGGGGTGTGAAGAGGAATGTGAAGCTAAAAATTGGTAAATATCTCCGTAACTATTACAGATATAAAAGATTTCCGTTTGTATATTTTTAAAATGGCCTATAAATTATTTTTTATCACGTTCTTTAATCCGATGCATTGGATTGGAAATTCGTACATTAGTTTCGAATAATAAATTTTAAATGACATGCAGCAAAACATTGCGTTTATTTAATTTAATAGGAGTACAAGAATTACATGTAAAAGATAAAGGGAGGGGGGGGGTTAGCGTTTTTTTAGCCTAAAAATAATTGTTATATTGAAAATACACTCACTTATTATTAAAATTCATGGAGAAGTGTAGTAGTTAACATTAATTCCTACAATTAACATGTGTGTGTGCCATGTGATACTTAAACATTTTAACATGACCCAATTCTTTCCTTTCTGATCCCCTTGAAATAATTAGAAACGGAGAAATACTTGGTTGGAATTGGGAAAGAACAGCAAATGGCTGGCGAGGCGACTGAACCCATAGCAAGCAAATAAGGAAGGTTGCAGGGGTAGACTCAAAGACCCGTTAGGCTCTGCAGCTGTTGGCATGCACGCCTGTGTCGATGCGTGCGAATGTGTTTATGCACTTCTTATAATGCGTTTATTTATACCCAGCCTGTGCATAACTACGCACTCGAGTTGAATGAAGTGATTGCATTCCTCATTCCTTTGTATTCTATTGGCCCATTTCCCAGTCAGCGTTCGGTACTGAAAACCATTGATTCGCACAAGAGCTCATAATATATAATTTTATGAACGATTTCCGGACGGTGCATTTGCTAACTTGATCTTTATAGAGAATGAAATCTCACAAAGATTCCACCTGTTTTTGAAACTCCAGGAGCAATTCCGTGTTCAGCCAGGTGACCTGGAATCCTCTCCACGTAGCACCTCCGTTACAAAACCCTGGGACCATATTGTTTTAATTTCGAGTATAACTCAAATAAATAAGTAAAATATTAGGGATTTTTCAGTGTAAAATGCCTAGTACATAGACACTAGAAGATGCTAGTCATTGGTCACTAAATATTGGTATAACTTGTCCTTCATTTATCTATACTTTTAGCTATGCTCTTTTATTATTATTATTATTATTATTATTATCCAGAGAACTCACATATGTAAAAGCGATCCATATTGCTCAGCCGTTCCATATTGATCTTAAAATTGAAACTTTAAATATCATTTGAGAGTGAAATATATAACGTTTAAAGTGAAGATCTAATTAGTTAATGCGACAAGTTAGCCCAGGAGGGGGGGGGGGTTTATTGAAATGGAAAAAAATGATATATATATATATATATATATATATATATATATATATATATATATATATATATATATATATGGTTGTCCAGAAAATAATGCAGGATTTTGGTATCAAACAAAAAAAAAAAAAAACTAGTTACTTTAAAGCAATGTTCTTTAATCAAAATAATTTCCCATACTTTCAACACATTTCTCCCAACGTGTTGGTAACTTATTAATACCGTCTGAATAGAATTCAGATTTTTTAGAATTGATAAAGTCAAAAAACGCATTTTCCAGTTCCGTTTGATTTTTGAATATTTTGTGTTGTAAATAGAGGTCCCGGTGTCTAAAAAAATGGTAGTCAGTAGGCGAGAGGTCCGGAGAGTAGGGTGGGTGAGGCAAAGTTTCATAGCCAAGCTCCAATAATTTTTGTGACGTTACACGTGACACATGTGGTCGAGCGTTGTCATGCAACAAAATGGGCCCTTTCCGATTGACCAGCGAGGGATTCATTACTGCCAATTTCTGATGCATGGTATTAATTTGGTTACAATAAGATTCAGCATTGATGGTTTCGCCAGGATTTAAGAAGCTGTAGTGTATTAAACCAAATGAAGCCCACCATACCGTAACCATGACCTTCTTTTGATGAGTTGGGGGCTTTGGAAAATGTTTTGGAGCTTCTCCTTTGTCGAGCCACTGTCCAGAACGTCTAGTGTTATCGTAGAGAATCCACTTTTCGTCACATGTAACAATTCTGGCCAGAAATGGGTCATGGGTCATTTTTGTTTCGACAAAGAAGTGATGCACAAACATCAAAGCGCTGATTTTTTTGACGATCGTTTAATGAGTGTGGAACCCAATTTTCGAGTTTTTTTCACCTTTCCAATCGCCTTGAGGTGGTTAGAGACGGTCGTTTTACTCACTTTAAGTTGCTCTGCAAGTTCTCGAACAGTTGTTTTGGGATTTTCTTCCACCACAGATTGAAGAACATCATCATTAAGAGAGGAAGGCCTTCCACGACCTTCTTCGTCTTCAAGACTGAACTCTCCCTCCCGAAATTTTTTGAACCACCTTTGCACAGTGCACTCATTAACACTACCCTCGCCCCAGACTTGGTTAATGTTTCTGGCCGTTTGGGCTCCGCTTCGGCCGAGTGTAAACTCGTAAAAGAAAATCGTACGATATTCACGCTTTGACATTATAAGGATGACTGAATTAATTCCAAGTAGCGGAATGCTACAGAGGTAAACAAACAATATCATTTGGAAGAGGATTAATAAGTGTTGACATTCATACACATGAGTAAACCTGTAAATGCAAACAGTTAATTATACCGAGGGGTATTTTAATGAAAACTTAAAATCCTGCATTATTTTCTGGACATATACAAACCACGCACTGGTATATACAAACCACGCACACACACACACACACACACACACACACTCAAACACAAATATTAACGAATACAGACATGATTGCAACATTAATAACTGATTTCTCATAAAGTAAATCTGCTAAGAAGTTAAATGCTCAAATTGGCCCAAGGACCTCTCCCATTGGATGCTAATTACTAAGTTTTACTAAATAGTTATAACACATCCAAGCCGCCACCAATTTAGACTATTGTAATAACGTATGCCAATAAAAGCTAAGGCAGCGATGTCTCTTATTTATTTGTTTAAATAATAATGCCATTACTGTGAATAGTGCTAACCTTAGTTTTATGAAAATAATAATGACATCACGGTAGAAAGTGTTTGGACAGTTTTCATATTATTGGAAAAAAACAAGATGTCGAAAAGTTGACTCTGTAATTTTTTTTATTTTTGAAAAAATAATGAAAATATTGTGAAGGCACTATTTTTTATTTATAAATAATAATGAAAATTTAATGAACTGTTCATAATGTGCTAAATATGCATGAAAATAAGGACTGAAAATTGTTGACATGTTCTACAATTTACAAGGGTAATTTGGTCATTCGACTTTATTATCGTCCAATCACGGAGAGCACAGTTTAGTAGTATAATGTTTAACCCTTGCTTCTAAGGAAAATGGCTACCAGAAGTAATTTTAATTTCTATTGTATTTAAAAGACAGTTGAATTTATTTTCTAAATGTTAATGAAATTTTCCCTTTTTCTGGGTAGTTGACACTATTATTAATAAAAATAGACCTATACCCTCTTTTTGTATCGTTTAACTAAATTTAGGAACAAAATAAAAAGAGACCCTTCCCAAAAAAGGAATTTTTAATTATAACGAGAAAAGATTGGTTTTATCGTTCAGCATGATCATCTGATAATGTATAAGTTCATTGAAAACAGATCAGGAATTTTTATGGGACAGACTACTTATGCTCTTGGAATAACTTTGACCCCTGTTGAGTAGTGTTTAAAGAAGACTTTACAAAGACAGTCAGAGAACATTGCAAACATGATTTTCTCCGTAGGTATAAGCTGTTTACCTCGCATAAAAGCTTCTAGAATAAGGTGATTCTGAAATTACTGATTCTTCCCTAAAATATGTTTTTGAAGGAAGAGGGCATGACTAGAGAATAAACTATTTATTAAGAAGTTTTGTGCAATAGAAGTAAGTAATCGCTGATGATTTAATAATGACAATGCACAGATCCCCAGACATTATCTTATCACAAAAGGCTATCATGTTTTATTGCATGCTGTCATAAATTCTTCTCCCCAGTATTTTTTCTGATTTATACCAAACAATATTCTTGACTCTCAACAAACGCAATTAATCTTAATATAAAACATGCAAGCTAAAAGGCATAGTCACAGTTCTTTAATGAGGATTTAAACCCACAGAGGCACAGTACAACAATATCGTTTACGTCATTGGAATTTTCTAAAGTAAATATTTCTTTCCACAGTTAGGCGCCGTTGTAATTAATCCAGACTTGACTGCAACATAACACCAACCTGGAAAAAAGAAGAAAAACATATTAAATTATGAATTTTAATTAAATACTCAAAAAAAATAAATAAACAAAAAAATAAAATGAGACAAATATGAGCATTAAAAACGGAGAAATCGGTTACTCACGAGAATGAAAACTACGGATTCCCAAGTAATGCAGGTATTATTTAAATACTGCTGGAATATCTTTTAATTGAATAACCTTTACTCAAAACAGTACCTTTACTAAAACTGTTTAAAATTTTATTATTATTATTTATTAACGTCCACTTTTTGCAACTCAGGCTAATTGGGACGGGTTATCTACAGGTTACCGCTCTCTTCTAGCCAGGGTGGGACTTAGGATGTTATTTAATGAATTTCGTCACTAAATAATTTCCTTTGCCCAGGCAAGAATCGAACTCGCCACTCTAGGTTTACCATGTGAGATTAAGGTCAACGCTTTAACTCACATGGCTAACCTGAGCCCCCTGAGTTTAAAATTTAGTAATAGGAATTACTAACATGCAAGGATCCAAACAAAAAATTCTTTTTTCCTCGTACATTTTAGTAAATGATGTCCTAAATGTTTCGTAGCCTATTTACCATCTCTTAAGGGGCCATTCCTTTTCTACAAATAATAACCATCAATTCATAATACCCCAAAGTAAATTGTATGTAACAATAAGACATTTATAAGCGATAACTATAATAAAATTTGTTCAAATAAACTACATATTATTTACTTAAAGTTTAGCACCCATCATTATTACAGTTAACTAAATTATAAAATTACACTTATAAATCTTTTAATGTTCATAAAAATGTCTTTGGGGTATAGTGAATTTGTACAAAATAAATGGCCTTTTAAGGGGTGTAAATAGGGTACAAAACATGTAGGACATTATTTAGTAAAGTCTGCGAGGAATAAAAGTGTTTTTGTATGGACATTTGTCATTAAAGTATGAAGAATATTTGAAAGGTATAAGAAGATTTTTAATATTAAGCAACAAAGAATATAATTATAGGTTCCTACATAATCTGACATCCTTATGCTCCCTAATGTTTCCCAGTTCCTCAAAAAAAAAACATATGCTCTAACCAAATCTTAATTATAATAAACAAAAATAAAATTAACTCATTTAACATGTATAGAGAAATTAAATACACTGTCAAAGTATGGCCATGTGAACAGGTGACAAGACGAGCCGATGTTATACTAACACGACTATGAATTGGACATACATTATTGGCACACTCATATTTGATAAAAAGAAAAACAACCCAATTTGTCAGACTTGCAATGTTCACCTAACAGAGTCAACCACATACTTAATGAATGCCATTAAAGTATTAACTTACAAATACCATTCGACATTCACGATTACTGACGAAGGGTAGTCCGTACATTCACACAATAATCCAACATCTAAAGACTATAGACTTTACTGAAAAATATAGTATTTTAAATCCACTTCTGAGCTACATTTTATATACTTTTTTTCTAAAATATCTCGGTTTTTTTTTTAACGCTTTTAGATGGAGTTCTTGAATAATTAAATACTTTAAACAATATGCACAATGTATTTTACATAATTGATCTTTCCTTTTATCAAATTTATGCCTTACTTTTTTAAAATTATAAACTATTTATACATTTAAGGTCTTAATTATTTATTTAATGGTTTCTATGTGTTGTTCATTCCTATTTTTTGGTTCCTAATTTTTTGTTTCATATTTAATTACACATTAGCGCTTTTCTGCTCTTAGATTTAATCTTTTCCCCTAATGTTATTGTTCAATGTGTTTACTTGTTACTGTTGTTGAGATGTTTTGTAATTTTCATTCATGTACGAGTATTATATATTTATTATTGTTTTTGTTGTGTTTTTTTTTCTAATGTTCTTGTTTTTTGATGTTCATGTTTATTTATTTTTCTCTTTCGTTGTCTGAGGAATAGAGCCACGTAGTGAATGCTCCAAAATGAATAATGTTATAATCCATTTTCTGCTAAACAATGACCTTAAAGAGAACTAGTTTTCCAGTATTGTGTTTTTTAAAAACGAACGAACTCCTTCTCATATTACGCTACCCGAAGTTTTATTTTTTTCCTTAATAAATAAAATTCTGTGAATTTCTTTTTCACTTAAATGAACTTAGAATACTGCATCCTAGAAGAGATATTAGTTCTCTGGCAGAAGTTAAATCCCCCTCCCTCTTTTTCTGATTTCGGTTTTAGATTTAATGCCGGAGATGGAGAATGTGGTGTAACGATCCGAAAGCCCCCAGACCCTTGAGAATTGTGAAGAAGGCCCATAGCCAGAAGGATGTAGAAGGAGCCAACTCTCAACCACTAGTGGAGCACCCTCCAGTACTTCTCCAGCCCCTCTCACCCACTCACTCCATAGTCCAGCTGTCCCCAACCCCAAATATAATGCTCCTAGCACGCTCATCGGCATTTTTAATTTAGCTAGCTTTCTAAGTCTGGGGTGGTGAAGCAAAAGGCAGGCCTAAGGCAATCTCTTTGGAGATAGGCCCTCGACTAAGGAATGGAGCGAATTTTCCTATTTTTAAGAAGCCTCTGCGAGACACTGGCTAACAGTAGAGCAACCATTGACAGGCTGATAAGGTTTCTCCATCTAACAGGCCTTTCCAGCCTCATATAGCTATGGGTTGTTATCATTTAATTTTAGTTTAAGAGTATTAATGTCAATCTGCATTTTAATGGTTTTGATTTTAATGTTTATCTTTATAGTCTTAATTTTAGTGTTATTTTAAGAGTTCTAATTTTAATGTTTTTTTAAATAACTTTTAAGTTTAATGTTTATTTTAATGATGTTATTTAATAGTCTTATTTTTTTATTAATATAGTGCTAATCCCTTTCTTTGTTATAATGGTCCAGAGGTTTAGTCTAAGTCTATAATTTTAATAATAATAAAAATGTATTATTTATTTATTTAATTAGTCTGTCATTTATTTTATTTTTAATAGTTAAATTGAATACCTGTACGCTGTTGATGACCTGTACGTAGGTTTCATAGCATTCGGCCGTGAACCTCCTTTGCTCCCCCCCCCAAAAAAAAATAACAATATATATACTTAAACATACAAATATAAAGAATGCTAAGAGGTTTGAGTTAAAACTGAACCTAGTTTTATTTGGAAAACTAATGCCCGAGAAAATATTGATAAATAAACCAAGTAGCCTTCTTCCATCTCTTCTACCTCACAACGATTACACTACGGCTCATAAGTCGAAAACTTGTTTTCCCAAAACCACAAATCCCCCGACTTTCAAGATTGGCCTCATGTACATTGCCATTATGAACTTCGTTAAGTCTGTAATTATACTGAGCCTATCTCGTACACTCTTAGAGCAGATTCTTCTGAATATAGTTTGCACACGATTGACCCTTAATTCGGCAGTCTGAATATTGGCTTGGGATTTTGCAAAATTATTTTAATGCTTGAGAGTTCCATTTGCCCTCTAGTTACACTCAATAGCGCACTAATTCCTCAAAAATCACAAATTAGGTATCTAGGACTCACAGCGACTAACTTGGAAACCCGACATCACATTAAAAAGACAAGGAGTGAATCGACTGTAAAGTCTTCTACTAAGACTACTTGAAAACAGATCCAAACTATCACTACACAACAAACGACTGATTTATACGATAGTACTCAGACCAATATGGGCATACGGACTTGAGCTTTGGGGTTCCACTAAACCTTCAAATTCCTACAAAATCCAAATCCTCCAATCCAGAATACTCCGCAAAATTACAGATTCCCCTTTTTACGTATCCAATTTAACTTTCCATAACGACCTCAACATTCCTTTTATCCATACCCTCGCCAAATATATCCCGATATTAGAAATTCCACTCTCTCCTTCCCACACCCTAATCCTTTAGTCGAATCACTTTCATCTACCCATATTCCAGAAAACCCAAGGCGACGTCTGAAGCGTAAGTGGCCAAGAGATCTTCTCGTGCAGTGTACTGTTTAACTCCATAATACAATCCAATGTTCCCTCCATTGTGAGTATTGTCAATGGACAAGTCCCACCTCAAGACAATATTCAAGTCATTCTTAGTATCATATCATTTGCTTGCAATATTTAAATATGTTGTTGCAAATAAAGGAATAAATATTAAAAAAAAAATAAAGACCTGAGGTTTTGCGGTGAACGTGCATAATCTTCTACATGTGGGCCATTTCTACCTACGACCAACACGTCGTCAGCAAGGGCTCAGGTTATCCTTGTCTTCAAGGCATTGGTGTTAACGCACTCGAGACTTCCGTTCATTTCCCAAGTGTCCAATAAATAATATCCATAAACTTGGGTAGAAAAGGGTATCCAATTAAACTCTCGTAATATAATGTGGTCGTTAATGACAGTTTCTTTCTCGTTTTTCGTATTACTACTTCAAAAAAGATGTTATAATGTAATGGTCGCAGCAAAAAGAGGTTAATTAGCGATATTTTAATGTTACAGCAATTATGCTGATCATCTTCATTTCATTACAGTCTATTTCCTTGGACTTTTTTTTTTATACTATTTCATTAGCAGTAGAAATAAGAAGTAGTTATTCATGTTAATTGTCAGGACCCATAACAGTTATCTTTATGGCCGCTTTCTTGGAATATCTCGTGTATTTTTAGTCATCTCTTTTCACTTGCAATTTTTTATCAGCGATAAACTCTCACCTTCTTATCAGGGAATGATAACTTTGTTTTATTAAATTATACCAACATATTAAACAAAGTTTTTTTAATTTCGAAAATAGTCGAGAGAATGACCAAAAATAATTAATTATTGTGGGGAAATAATTGTCTATTCAATTGAAAATATCGCAATATTTCAGTGTTAAGGACTAAAGAAAATTAAAATGGCTACTGTTTGTAAAGAAGATTAATTTTAAATAAAATATCTCAACAAATGATCTTAATGTTATTAAATTTAATTAAAGAAACTCTCTTATTCATCCGAGCGAAAATTCCAGTTATTTTAATTTCATATTGGGACAGGCAAGGAGCCAAGGGAAATATTTATTTTTATAATGGAAATGGAAATCTTTATTGCCTTTACAAATAAATGTATATGCTAATGTTAGTAACAAATGGGTGTGTGTGTATATATATATATATATATATATATATATAAGACATAAATTTATGATGAAAGTTTCTATACATTATTTACAAAAGAATAATATCATATATTATTTGACAAATCAGAGAAGACAGAAGATATTTGATTTCGTAGTTAGGAATTACACAAAAACTAAACTAAAAAATAAAATTATTTCTTAACTTCCACTTTGTGTTACAAAGGCTAGTTGGGAAGGGTTATCTATACGTTACCTAGCCAGCGTGGGACTAAAGATTTTATTTAACGAGTTCGTCACTAAATAAATTCCTATTACCCAGATGAGTTACGAACTCACGACTCCAGGTTTGCCAAGTGTGATTAAGACAAATCAATGTCTAACTGGCTTAGCTAACGTGTGCCTCAACTTAACTCAAAAGTGTCTTTTATATTCTTCCCTTTTCCCGGCATGCCTTTTTGTGTATTTCTATAACAGTGTAGCTCTCTCATTCAGTAGATTTTCCGCAACTCTTGACCAAGTCACTCTGCTGATGAGTTTCAATTCTTGGTTTCCAACCTATGGTTAGACTCGACTTTCATGGCCACTAATCATGATTGATTAGCGACTGGGAGTTTTCTTCTTATGATATGACAAGACTATTCCTCAACTCATCAGTGTAAATTGTACTTCCTTTTGAAGTTTAGACATGACATTATTGAACAAAATGCTACGGCTTTAAACAGGCTAGCTTCAGTTGACTGAATCCAACTTTCGTTGCGTTGTCTGCGAGTACCTCTAAATGCCAAACGGTTGTGGCTTGTCAGCATAGCATTTGGCTTTGTCCTTGAAAAAAAAAAAAAAAATTTTGTAGTGACGACAAATTAACTTCTCCCACAGCTAATCAAGTTTAGCTTCAGGATTATGGACGAAGCACCATCCTACTACTAAGTTAATATCTATGGTCTTGGGTTCTTCTTACAGAAATTCACATAACACTGATCTGAAGTGGTTGCCATTGATAGTAACGATCCTTCTCTAAAATAAAGAAAGAACCAATTTTGCTGCCGTGCAATATAACCCCACCAAATGCCTAGTAGATGTATCATATAGCCTTGAATGCTGATCACTTGAAACCGGCACATTCGAGATATCCTCAATGGTGGTCAATGCCTTACTTCGTGATTTGTGTTCTGGTTGTGTTGAACGAAACCCCTCAAAACATGGTCTCAGGAGACGTAGGTCCTGAATAGAGAATACTAAAGATGTTAAGGGGTTATTGTTTATGTGATGACGTCTTACATTAGATATGCAGGCAAATAATTGTGCAAACATGGATAAATTTCTTTAGCTTAAAGGATAATTGTTGTTTTTTTATTTAATCTGATTGTACCATGACAGTGTAAGTTACCTCTTCAGCACTAAATTCTAGCCAGTATATTTTTTTTTATAGTTGCTAGTATGAATCGCTGGGTCTGCCCAAAGTGACAGTTGTGGACAACACGTAATTATGCTGATATCGTTTGTGGACAAAATGGGAGTTACACGTGAATAATAGGTTCACTTTGTAGTGATTGTACAAATTTGTTTAATGTGGCTGACAAGTAGAGGAGAGCAGGGTAAAAGCGGGTAGTCCGGAGCAAACCGGGTACCTCCTCTTAGCCGTTGTGTGTACTGCAGTCGGCCTGATAACGGAGGAACTACAATCCACCTTTGAAGAAGAAGCCGAGGTCGTTATGCCAACTCGTTAGTCGTGCTTATTTTGTGGCAGTGACAATAATTCAGTTTTCGTGGAACCTGCTTATGATTTTGGTGCAAAAGGTGTTTGATTGTACTGCGCTCCTATTCCAATTAGAATACAGGCATGTAGTTCCCTTAGTACAAGTTTTAATTACCTTTATTTTAGCACTAAGTAATTGTCTTTTGCGTTTAGTATGCCCGAATGACGCAATATATTATTTTAACTTTACTCACGGGGTAAAACCGGGTAGCAGCTATGCCACGAGTCTCGAAACATGACAAGTATAATTCTACCTAATTTTGTTTAATTATTTCACTGTAAAAGCATGTATAATGACAAACAATATGATAAATCTTGCAACTATGAATTTACTTCTTGAAATATATAATTGTTTTGAAATAGCTAAAAAGATTAATGTTGTTATTTGTTTATATTTTTACTTTATTTTTTTGTATTGTTCCCAAAAGGGGGTTTGTTTTAATGCATCAAACAACATTTTGTATGAACAAAAGCCCGTCACGCAGGGGCTGCGTAAACTAAGCAGATTTCCCACGTGAGGTTTTACAATAGAGAAATTTCACGAGAGCCGAGCAGTTAATGAAACAGCTGAACTCTTCAAATGTCCATCGATCCTACCTAGTAGATGACGAAAATGAGGTCCGTTCAAAACTGGATATATATATATATATATATATATATATATATATATATATATATATATATATATATATATATATATATCCAGTTTTAAACGGACCTCATTTTCGTCATCTACTAGGTAGGATCGATGGACATTTGTAGAAAAATTTCGAAAATTCCGTCGTGAGTACAACCTCAATAGCTGATTTCCCTTAGGGGAAATCTGCTAAAACGTATGTAACCGGTTTTACCCTACTAAAATGGCTTTTTACAAAAAAAGTAGGGTAAAGCTTTTTTAAAGATTTAGATTTTGTTTTTGAAACTGTAGTAACGTTAAAAGATAAGTAGACTTTATTTCGACAAAATTTTACTAATTTCTGTTAAAAATTGTTGTTACTGGAAGACTTCAAACCTTAGCTACCCGGTTTTACCACACTTTCCCCTAATTATAATCACAGTAGCAAAGAGTGTCATCTTGTCGGTGTAAGGGTGAAGACACAAGGTCCTGCTGAAATCAACAGCGATATCCCATATTTTCAAAATATTCTGCTTTAGAACCAAAATCGGATGAGTATCACAGGCGAACCTCCTTAGATCGCAATTGGGCGACTTGGAAGACTCTGAACGACTCCTAAATGAAAAAGAATGGTGATGGCCGGTGACTGCGCACGCACTAACTCCCTAATGACAATGATTCGCTTGAATTATGCATCAATAATGACAACAATTGTCGTTTCCTCTTGACTAGATTATACTTTCAAATTACTCACAATACAAGAAGTAATTTACGACCGTCCTTGGCAAATCATTGTCTGAACTCTTCTTGACTGAGTCTCATTAAATAGAAGCACCGTAACAACTTTAAAAATGTACATAAACGTTCGATTCATAACTGAACTCCAGTTGTTTATTCTTTAATGTTCTTTAGGGGAAATTTGAATATTGGTAGCATCAAATAAATTGGCTTAGTTTTATTTGTTTAATACAGAATGTTTATTTGATACTACCTATATTCAAAAACCCCCTAATGAAAATTAAAGAATAAAGCCAGACATTAAAGACTAAAATTAATTAAGCACTCAAAAGTGCCATGATTGAGGCCCTCATCTACTTTATTTCTGGTAACATTGGCCACTGCTATCGGTCTTTTATTACATTCTCAAAAATAACAATGGTTATTTATTTATGTATTTGGTCTTAATACTCTTATTAAACCTAGAGTAATGGGTTCCCATGTGGGCAATATAAATTCATTTAGTGACGAACGCATCAAATAGCTGATTTCTCTATGGGGAAATAAGCTAATAAAATTTTTAGTCACAACGGCGTTCTTAGAAAAGAGTGATAACCCGCCCTGTTTAGACTTAGTAGCTTAAAGTGGTTGTAAATAAATAACATTTCACATATAAAATAACAATGTGCTATATTTAGAAGTGGATTTCAACTTAATTTTGAGAATAAATGCTCTGACGTAAAATTTCTAGTAACACAAAAATAAAACAATGTTTTGTTTAGTTGCGATATAATATTTATTATCATAAGCTACAATTATCACTTGTTTTGTAAGCAAATCATGTATTTGTATAATACTTCGAGTTTTTTCCAATCTCATTTTTTTGTTTTTGCTCATCATACTATTTCCAGATTTTTGTCGTTTATTTTTAGGGTCTTGAAGTCCATTAAATCAGATTTTGGATCGGGGATTAACTTTGCTCATATAGAAAACCATTGCTCCGGCTGTTCTTTATACAAATACGACGTAGCATAAATATTTATCTTTTTATACTACCAGTAACGGCATTATGTTAATACTCATGAATTGAAAGGGATTGTGAAATGATTGTGGATAGGAAAATGTTATTTCCTCGAGCGCGGTTTGAATATTCATCGAGTATTTATTTTCAATACAGGCAGTCATAATAGGAAGAAAAATTGGTGAATGGGATGTTCAATGAATTGAAATCCTGGAAGTGAAATCCTTTTCACTCCTGTTTTTCAGGGATAAACCAACTAGATGGAATGTTTTGAGTAGAACCTATTTGGAACAACTTGTAAAACTCTCACAAAAGCCTCAAAGAAGTTCAACCTAAGAGGTATTAAATAGGGCTGACAACATAAAGACCTCAGCTACAAAAGAAAAGAAGAACATTTAAAAGAAACGAACTGATACAGAGCAAACTGTAGCTCCCAAATCCTCGCTTGAAAACCCAACTGCTTCGTGTAATTCGTTCCTGAAATAGTATTTTTTGTCTACTTTTCCTTTTATAAAAGGCTATTCTACTTTACAAATGATAGCTCTAGTTAATTACTACGCTATAATGACTAGCAAAAATATTTAACTTCTGTCAAAAATGCAATCAATAAAACTTAATATAGTAGAAAGTACTTTACCAAAAAATATTCTTTTTTTTTTTACTGAAATGATTTTTTTTTTGTAGGGAGGGGACTAAATAGGTGTGATAAAATAACAATAAAATATTTTTTCAAAATTAGTCACCAGGGGTTTTGGCAAACAAGGGTAGAGATAGAAAAATATATCTACTAAATCCAAAGACCCAAATTACCACCAAAATCAATAATACTACTTACCTCATAAACGGAGTCACCTCATTATGTGAATAGAAAATACACAAATGTAATTGAGTAGATTATCTTCCACCATGTAAACAAGGAAGTGGATTGGGTAGGCGAATGATGATGTCATTATTACGTTGTTGTTGTTTTTTTTTGTGGGGTTTGTGCCTTGAACCTGTACGTGTTTATACGAGAGAAAACAGTAAACAAGACAATTTGAGGAAGGAGTGAGTGGTTTCAAGGTTTCATCATATCGGACAGATCGACCCCCCGAGGGGAGTCTGTCCTTGATGCTCTGCACGTCTTCCAGGGTTCGTGCGCAGGTTGAGGCACCCGTCTTACTAATCCCAGGGTAGGTCGCTTCAAGGGAATACCTTAGCACAGGTTGGTTTAGAACGGGAGTTTAACTCAGCAGAATGAACAGACTGACAATTAACATGTTGCTAAGATCGGTTCGGTTTTTGGTTTCTAAATAGATTTCCCATTTTCTGGGATGATCACCATTCTGTTCACTATTTCCCCTTTAGTAAGAACCTTTTGTAAAAAATAATTGTATTTAAATTTGTTGAAGGAGTCGCCAATATATATAGGGTGATTATCGAGAAACGCATGTTTTTCAAATAACGAGTACTCAGGCAATTCAGAGCAAAAAATGCATTTATGAGTGGAAAAACAGTGTAAACAATATGCAATTTCAGAATAAAATTATTTACAAGTTAGGCGTTTACATCTCTAAGGTGGTCGCCTTCTGGTTGGATAGTGTTGAAGGCGTTCTTCTTCTTCTTATTATTATTTATTAACGTCCACTTTTTGCAACTCAGGCTAATTTGGACGGGTTATCTACAGGTTACCACCCTTTTCTTCCTGCCAGGGTGGGACTTAGGATGTTATTTAATGAATTTCGTTACTAAATAATTTTCTTTGCCCAGGTGAGAATCGAACTCCCCACTCTAGTTTTACCATGTGACATAAAGGTCAACGCTTTAACTCACATGGCTAACCTGAGCCATGAAGGCGTTCTTTAGAACTTGCTACGGATTTTTCAAACCTATCTCTAGGAGGTTTCTTCTTAAGCAAAGGTCCAGTTGTGTTAACGTTATGTATCCAAAGCAATATCGTGTTACGATCAGCGATAGCAGCATGCCGTGCAATGATAATATGTACACGAAAGTCTCGCTGAGTCTGAGTATCGCTGACTGATTCACCATTTGCGTAAAACCGTCGCATGACAAACGTACGATGCTCAAGGTTCCACATCTCGGCTACAACTGAAACTGCACACTCCCCCTCCACAGCGCAACAACTTCCGTCCGTCGCCGAACGATATTCATTGTATACTACGCAAGTCAAAAACATGCCTTTCCCAGTAATCACAATATATATACACACAGTTTGATCACTACGTAGAGCCGTCCTGGGTAATCGAGAAAAACAAAATCCTAAATATTTTCACATCTAAAGCTCAACATGCAAATAAGTTGAAGGGAGGGATTCGAAAACCAGAAATATTAGAGGTTCTTATGAGTCAGGTAGAAAGATATAAACCCAGTCTTGTTAAACCTCCAATTTCTACAACTGTTTAAAAAAGTATTTTCTTATCTGGAATGTTACCCCAGTCATTTGTACATCTATGATTTCAGCCTATAGTACATCCAAACTCATAATGATTTGTAATATTTCTAGTAACCAAGTAACTAAAAATCTTATTTCCAGTGTACATTTCTATTTCTGTGTTCATAGGTTTCTTGCCAACGGAGAAATAAGGAATAGAAGGCGTGATGAGATGATCGGTATGTCGTTCCAATCCGTGGAAAATCTGCATAGTTTAAACAGAACTGTCAGTATGTTTTTTTTAAATTGTCAGCGGTGCATAGCAATCAACGAATTTCATTTCCATTCATTGTAATAATGGAAGTCGCAAATGCAGAAGGAAATTTTCATGTAGTTGTGCGCTTCAAAAGAGGTATTTATTTTAATGAACTTCTATTAGTGGCAAAGTATACGAGCAAAAATACCTGGGAACAATACACATTTTACGGTAGTTCTTTTGTCAAAATGCCTTATTTTCTTTTATTTACTATGATTTCGTATGGCCTTTATAAAGAAATAAAACGACGAATGTTTGTAAGAACAGAAAACTAACGTTATTAATTTATGAGTCAGATAAAAACGAGTAATAGTGTTCATTTTCTCGATACATAAACTTATTTTTGATTATCTCTATAAAAATATGAGTATAGAGAAATGTATTTAATTGGGAAGACTTTTCGAGCTGAGAGAACCCGCGTGGCCTATATTAGGGAAACCAATTGGAGATTATGTGAAGTCCGAAGCAGACTCGACGTTCCAACTCAAAGCATGATTTTAATAGGATTTCCTTTCCCGATAATCAGTATGGCATGCATTTAGTAATTAAACTCTCTGCTTAAACCCGGTACAATAGTTAGTTTTATCTACCTCTCAGGTTAAATTTCATCATTTTCGTTTTATCCCCTATTAAGCTCAAATGTTCTAACGTGATTATTTTTAATCGTGTACTTTAGTAATAGTTGAATCGGACACTCTAACATAATCATTAATTAAACTGAAATTTTCAATTAGAAGTGACAGTTTTAAAAGGTCTATAGATAAAATTTCACTTTAGCCGGCTATGGCTAAGCTTTAACCACTGTTAAAGCAAATTTAAAATAATAGTGATTAACACCTTTTGTGGAATTTTTAGTAATATATATATATATATATATATATATATATATATATATATATATATATATATCCTTTTATACATATGAATGTTCAGTAAAACCATTTTTACCTCGATCATGAATTTTTTAAGTCTTTGGAATATAAATACTATGCTCCAAAATCTGTAAATTCTGCAGCAAAATACTTAGAAGTCAGGTGATCATTCAATGCAATGTCTGCCCTGACATCAGTGATTTTTGTATTTAATGCTAGGGCGATTTTTCGTTCTTTTCATTTCAACACCTTGGTTATTATGGCAGCTTTGGATCATTTGGTTAGAAACGCCCTTGGGCGAACAGTGTACTCCCCTGAAATTATCCGATAATTGAGAGTAGCGATTGTTCAATGGTATAAAAAACATGTCTAACCAACATGATAATGTTCGTAACACGCAAACCACTATTTCTTTGAAATAAAATCCAAAATAATTTCTAAGTAAATATCGCAAGAGTAGAAGTGGAGGTTTGCTGCAAACGCAAAGATATACGTAACTCCGTTATTATTCCAGTTGAACTAAATGTATAGGACAACAATTGTAAGACATTACATAATCAGCAAATTTTGTTACATAACATTGTTCGATCTGCCACAAAGTTACAATGGTGTGTACAATTTTACATAATATCTCTACCTAATCCTTCGTTACTCCTGGCCCAATTTTAGTCATTAACGAACTCGACATTTTGTGATACATAGAACGATGTATCTATCAAGATTGATAACAACGAAGGATTTTGGCAGAATATCATTAACAGCCTAGTATGGCTGTTATTGATCTAGATGTTGCGATTTCGAGGAACGAATAAATTTTAACTTTGTTATTAACAACTATATGTAGAGTTTATTGAAATTTTAAGAATCTTTTTGAAAATCGCCGCATGAGTAAAACATGATTCTCCAAGTCTGTTTCAATAGTCCATCATTTCAATGTATAACCGAGCACGCCTAAAACAGGTCTGTAATATGTTACTTGGTAGATAGAGTGACATGTGTGGGTGGTATCTCCCACATGGCGAGTTACAGAAGCAGCACAGTCAAAATCTTTGTTCAATGTTATTAACTCTCCGATTATTCTGAACCAAACAACAGTAAGAACTAAAATAGTTTGCAACCGAGTATTTTTTCTAAGTAAAGATTTGATCGATTACTTTACTATGGTTATTTTTAATTCTTATAGTAAGTAGAGACTACGAGCTAAATAATTATCTACATGTTTTAATATTCCAGACTCGAAAGATTTAATTTATTAATATATTCTGTATGTGAAAATATAGCTGACGTATCTATACTAGTAATCTTTTAACTATTTCTGTCATTTTTTGCCAATATCTTGACAAACATACGCGCACAGCTGAAACATTTAGAAAGTTACTTTTTCCATTACGAGAAGAAACATTCGACAATGAAATATAAAAAAAAATTAACCATAAAAAACAAATTATATAATTTGTAGCAGGTAATTCTCCGTCTACACCTATAAGGTCGTCCATAAAGCTGGATACATCGGCCTACATCACTGGTTTGATACCTCTTTGATCATGGAAGTAGTAAAACATTATGATTTCTTTTAGTGATCAGTTCTCTTAATTTGTTATATGCTTCTGAAAGATCATAAGAATGCAGATTTCATTCAGTGTTCAGTCAGAGGATTTAGAGTTTCCTTGTTCATGGAAATGAAAACATGTTTTTTTTTTTTAATGCACTTGGTATTGCCCAGAGTTATGTAATAGGTCTTAATATGCTTGGTACGCCTCGAGCGATGTGCTCGATTCCCACGTGGACAATAGGAGTTCATTTAGTGACAGTCACATGAATACAATTCTTAGAGCAACCAAGGAAAGGGTGGAGCCTTCCCTAATAAATAACATTTTAATTTTAGCAGACCTTTAGGGAAAGCAGCTATTGAGGTCGTACTCATAATATGATTTTGAAAAATTTCCTCAAATAACTAACGATCCTAAACAGAAGATGACGAAAATGAGGTCCGTTCAAAAACTCAAAATTTACGTACGACCTGTTTTGTTTTTCATAAAAATATATTTAAATCAAATTATGCCCCTCTTTCCGATCTGATGCATTGGAAAGGTGATATGGTAATCCATTGTCAATAATAAAAATAATTTTAAATGAAGTGCATCCATGATAAGTTTTGGATATAATATTTCCATTTATTCTATCTTAAATGCTTATCATGACCGGGCCCCTATAACAGAGGTCATGCGGGCATCTTGTTGTCGCCACTGAACCCAGCTCAGAACCCAAAACAATATTTCTCTAGTTGATTTTCATATTTTGTTATTTCAGACATCTAAATACTTCATATTATTCATATCATAAATTATGTTTTGCGAAAATACCCCCATGTCTCCACATATTCAATTTCTTTATTTGTAAATTAGCCTTGCTATCCACCGTTCATATAGAAAAGATTTCCCATGGATATAAAGTTTGGATACACGAAATTATTCCATCGGATTCATCAGGATCACAAATGCTCTGTAACATGAATAGTAAAAGTTCTGCAATTCATTTGATTTACTCTAGATATAAGCAGTTTGACGAGTTTATGATTACAATTCCTGTTATCCGGAAATTAAGTGGTATAATAAAGTTTTCCCCTAGAAATATAAATATTGGGTTAGTGGAAACACTAAATAATCCATCTATTGCCTTCAAATTAATCACATTTATAGTTCTGAGCATGAAGTCTGGAATACCTATTGACAAATTTATTATCGTTTTGAGGATCAAATAAATTTCATTTCCTGCCAAAATTGTAACATCTTATCATCCGGAGATAAAATATGATGTAAAATTGTTCAGGCATTCTGTTGGAATGCTATAGTAGAATGTATTAGGTGATGCCTGAGGGCGAAAGTAATTAGAAAAATTGTTACCCGTATTAATAGATTAAAATAAAAACTCTTTCCAGTCTAATTAGTTTATTCGAAATTTAAATTATTTATTAACTTCCACTTTTGTGCAACTAAGGCTAATTGGGACAGGTTAGCTACAGGTTTCCACCCTTTTCTAGACAGGGTGGCACTCAGGATTTTATTTAATGAATTCTTGTTTATTCGAATTGTATAAGAGGAAAATCATGTATCCCACGTTGACACAATTCATGTCACTGATACTTATTAAAAAGATTTGGAATTCTATCGAAATCTGTTGGAGTATTAATGAATTCTATTTAGTGATCGGATGCCGGAAATTTAAAAATAAATACAATTTTATGGCCTTAAAATGTATTCTAAACACAAGTCATTCTTTACGTTTACCCGAATAAAACAATATGATGGAAGATATTAACGTAAGTAAACCCCCATTTCAGGTGGTGTTAGTAAAGAATCAAATTCCTTATATTGACAATACTATTACTAATAGACAATTTCATGAAACGGGAATAAAGTTGTTGGTGCCTGAAAGGCATGCGTTAAAATTTCAAATTCATGAAGATAAATAACGATTTAGGACCAAAGTCGTTATTCTAAACACAATTCGTTCTTTAATTTTTTTCGATAAAACCAATACTGAAGGAGATATTGATGAATGTCTTTTCACGTCCATGTAACCCCACTCTCAGATGAAAATTCGGATTCTCTTATAGTCTACGTTGTACGTTGGGATAATTAACTCACAAATATAAAAATCCATAAAACTTTTCAGAGCTGTTTTGAGTAATTAGTAACAAATGACCGGTCGGACAGACAGAGCGACAGCCAGACAAGATTTTAAATTTGGATGCCATTGTTCTTAGAGTGGTCTGAAACGTAAACGAAAATTGACCCCAACATTTCATCCATATAGATTAACATGTGTATCAAACAAAAAGGCCACAGCACAAATAATTGTATTATTTCAACTATCATCCACACATATATAGAAAACCGAAACCAATTTGTAATGGGGTATGTAATATAGCCTGGAAATATAACAATAAAATACGAAAAAAAAATTAGTAGAAATACAAATGAAGTAACAGAATAAAAATCTAATTATAATATATATATATGAATTAATCTGTTACACCTGTAATAGAACATATTGGTGAATCCTCGCAGTTGCTGAATAAAAAGCTAAAGCAACACATACAAAATATAGACAAGAAACACACCTTCAATTTTGAAAAAAATCAAATAATTGATAAAGAAAGAAATAATACTAAACGAAAAATAATAGAGAGTATTCACATAATAAATAATTAAATTAAATATCTCATAACATTTTATTTTCAATTAATCGATTCTTAAATTGACGCAAAATAATTGAGTTCAAGATTGACTTGTAAATAATCGATTTTTTGTCAGCTGACTTAACCTACCTCGGGAACCCCAGTATCAACTACCTCCTCAGTGAGGACAGTCGCAATGAATGTAAGAGGGAATATAGCACTTCAGAAATGTAAGTAGGATTCTATAATTAGATTTAATAAATATATCATAGACGTAGGCACCTACTAATAAAATATATAGCAGAAGTATTAAGGGATTTGTTAAATTAATGTTATTAATTGTTTATATTTTTTTTTTTTGAAAAGGGATAGCCCTGAAGAGGTGGCATGTTAACCACATAACATGTAGAACAGTTTCAATAATGTTTGCACCGGAAAAAAACGTTTTTATTGGTGACCCTTGACATAAAATATGAAGAATATATAAAAAATATTGGATCCAGAATAAAAAGAATTTATTCATATCGATTAAGATGTGTATCAAACAAAAGGCCACAGCACAAATTATTAAAATTATTGGGAAACGGAAGTCCCAAGATCGAAGACTTCTAATTCTAGTGTAACTGCAAGATTCAATGTCGGTACTCCAAACAACTATCTAGTACATTGGGGGCACTTTATAGAAAAATGGGTACTATTCACTAACATATCAAAAATATCTTTAGTAACATGTTACGGGTATTAAGGTTACCCATTAAGGCGATGGTCTTAGTTAGTAAACCTACAGTAAAGTGTTAGATTTCCTCGTAGACAATATTTATTTATTTTCGTCCACTTTATGTTGCTAGGCTAATTGTGGCCGGTTATCTATAGGTTACCACCCTTTTCTAGCCAGGGTGGGACTAAGAATTTTATTTAATGGGTTCGTCACTAAATAAATTCCTAATTGACCAGGCGGGAGTCGAACTCGCCACTCTAGGTTTACCCAAGCCAACGCTTTATCTCACATGGCTAACCTGAGCCCCTCTTAGACAAGTAATTTATTTATTGATGAACTCTCTAATTAATATTCTTAGTCCAGCCTTAGCTTTAAAATAGTGGTAACCTGGAGACAACCTGTCCCAATTAGCCTCGTGAAATAAAGTGGACGTAAATCAACTTTTTTTATTTTATTTTTATTAAATAGATAGCCTAGTGAGAAGGCGTTGGTCTTAATGAACTTAGTAAACCTAGAACTCATTAAAACATAATTAATTAATTTAAATTAAATTCCTTAGACTCTTCCAAGGTAGAAAGGGTGATAACCACTCGAAATCCGCCCCGTTTGGCAACAATAGCATAAAGTGAACGTAAATAAATATTATAATAACACGACGCAAATAATTATAACGGGTTGGGACTGCCAAAGAGACCTATTCTTCTTATCTATCATCTTTTTGAAAATGAAATTATAAATGTGACGTCACATTAACAAAGAGTTAGTAATATGATTTAAGTAAGCCCACAGAAGTTAGAGATTTAAAGCTCATAGCTAATATAAGAGCGCCATCTCGTGACTAGTTATCGTGTCTGTATCGGGCGGAGGTAGCAGTTTGTCAGCTCATTTCCTTAATTGCCCGACCTTATCTCTAAATACACATCACTCAGGTGTTAGTTGGCAAAGCACCCGTTCACGCCAATTATTGCTCACTGTTACTTTTTTTTCACACTTTTCCTATATTACAGTGTCTATACGCAATGAACTTTCAATCACTTTTGAAAATGGAGCACTCACAGTCGCCGATTTTCATGAACACAATGATAGGACCTAAAAACCCGTTTTTTTTGGCGTTTGAAGTTTTACAGCTTTTAATTAGACCTCATTATAAAAAATGTCTGTCACGCAGGGGCTGCGGAAGCTAAGCAGATTTCCCTCGTGAAGTTTAATAATAATAAATAAATGTACATACTAGTAACTCAACACCACCTTGAAAATTAAGTGAATAAATACAAACGGTAATAAGAAATCTTCCCCTCCAGGAGGGAAGCATACGAAATGTAAACAAATAGGTTTGCCAACCCGACTCTCATCGGAAAGAAAAACAATTACTGAAAGATATCAGATATAACTTATTAATTTGTTTAAACACTATTTACTAAATCTAGTACTGTAACTTATAATAAATCAGAATAATTTTTATCACTATAAATTAAATTGAAGTACTCTAAAAACTTACGATGGGGTGGGGTCACAAGAACATATTTGCATGTATGTCGTATAATAAAGGTCTCTTGGTATTTAAGGTTAAAATAATGTGGTTTATTACATAACCGAGTATTGTTAGTTTAACATGAGTAGAAGTGGGGATTTGCTGAAGGCTGAAAACTATAAAATCCAAATATTTCGGTTAATATTCATGATAGAGAAAATATGTATAAAACAATATTTATAGAACATTTAATTTTCAATAAGATTGGTTCTATACAATTTTTCGATCCGACTTATAGTAACGGAGATATTTCGAATTTTCAAAATTCCCCTCATTTAACCCCTCCCTCCTCCCTTTGGTCTGAGTTCAGCCATTAATGAACTTGATCTTCCATTTTACATAATAATTAAATATGGAGTTTGGTAACGATCAAACAAAAATTGCTACAGCTAGAGCGTTAACAGACAAATATACGAGTATATAATATATATATATATATATATATATATATATATATATATATATATATATATATAATTTTGAACGGACCTCATTTTCGTCATCTCCTGCGTAGGATCGGTTGACATGTGAGGAAATTTTTCAAAACTCGCGTCATGAGTCCCTTAAGGGAAATCTGCTAAAAAAAACAAATCAGATGTAGGCACCATATGAATTCGTTGTACTATTATTACATAAACAAACAAAATGTCTGATTGCAGTTCATTTTAAAGTGATATACTATATATCCATTGCAATTCATCGGATCAAAAAATGACAGATTTATAGATCTTTTTGTGATTAACAAAAAAGGATTCGTGGAAATCTTTCAGTATCTCTAATAGTTAAGGAAAAAAAATTGCAATGTTTTATTTTCACCTTCCTCCCACTTAGTGGATTTTGATAAGAAGGGAAAGTGTATTACAAATTTCAGCCGACCAAGGCTAAGCGTCATTCTAAAAATAGTTAAAATGGGTTCAGAGAGTGTCAAAACAGATTTTTCGAAAATTTACTGTTACAATACTTTCTTTACTTCGTACTAAGAAATAACAAGTATTATCTTTCTGGACTCCGAAAAAGTTTATGACGCAGTGACTGCGTAAAAGCTGCCCTCCAAGTGCTCGAATAACACACAGCTTTCATCGTCGACATCAAATCTCCATTTCATCCTCAGTATAGAATATTTGAAACTTATGCTGGAAAGGAGGAGTTTAGTGACATTTTATATCATTATCATATTTTTCTCTGAACAGCCCATGCACGACTCCCACACGGCTTAGAGACAGTTCGGATAAGCATGAAGTTTGTGTTGGGATTACAAATCAAAGATAGGTACTTTCTTATTAAAGGAGTTACTTGCTTCACAATGATGAGTGGACACTGGGCTAATGTTAAGAAAACTCGTTGACCTCACAAAACTAAATAAAATTTACAGTGCGACATGTGGAACCTTGAAACAATGTGATGTTGTTAGCAGATTTCCCTTAAGGGAAATCAGCTATTGAGGTTGTACTCATGACGGAATTTTCGAATTTTTTTCTTCAAATGTCCATCGATCCTACCTAGGAGATGACGAAAATGAGGTCCGTTCAAAACTGTATATATATATATATATATATATATATATATATATATATATATATATATATATATATGTCTGTTACCCCTCTAGCGGTCGCAATTTTTGTTTGATCGTTAC
Organism: Riptortus pedestris; assembly: GCA_019009955.1. Classification (NCBI taxonomy): domain Eukaryota; kingdom Metazoa; phylum Arthropoda; class Insecta; order Hemiptera; family Alydidae; genus Riptortus; species Riptortus pedestris. Next base: position 81,765,129 of record CM032232.1, read on the forward strand.
CAAACTCGATATTTAGTCGTTTTATGTAAAAAGAAGATCAAGTTCGTTAACGGCTGAAATCGGACCACGGGGAGGAGGGGTTTAGAGGGGAGGATTTTCGAAAAGTCGAAATATCTCCGTTACTATTTGTCGGATCGAAAAATTGTACAGAATCAATCTTATTGCAAATTAAATTTACTATAAATATTGTTCTATAAATTTATTCTGTATCTTGAATAGTAACCGAGATATTTGCATTTGTATTCTGCGTGTGGTCACCAGTAGGCTATGTTCGGACTTTCCGCCGAGAGCTCTGGTGGCCGTTTCCATAACTATCCGTCCCTCGTGAATAGGTTTAGAGGCTAGGTTAACTGTGTTTTGGGGCTAGAAACTACTGGGTTATTACGCCCTAAATAATGTTTTAGGTTTAGAGGTTTCTTACTACTACAGTTGTTATTAGGCAGATTTCTCTATTTTAAAACTTCACGTGGGAAATCTGCTTAGTTTACGCAGCCCCTGCGTGACGGACGTTTTTACCATAGGGCTGCAGCCGCCCCCTCTCCATGGAAATATAATAAACGGTTTCGTATAGGCTGAAAATGAAAGAAATACAAATAACTCACTAAATATAAGAGACGTAGAAATGTTTTGATGGAGACGTACAAATAGTATCACAAAATCTTCTTGAAATACAGATGACAGATCTCAAGAATTGTATTACTAATGAGTATGAAGACTACAGAGGAATCTCACAGCTCCTAGGAAAGTGTATCAGTCATACTAACTAGTGCTGTAAAGGCACCATTATGATATCAGAGATGATATCAGACTCGCCATACAATTCCATCAGGTAAAAAATTCTAGATTTAATATTTTGTTTTCTTTTAACAGGAGTTATATAATAGTACTAATTCTAGTACTACTACTGAACTATTAAGTATTAGTACTAAACAAATATTTGATAAAGAAACAAAACAAAATTGAAACATATATATGAAAGGTTAGAATAAAACAAAAATTGATGCCACTGGAGTGATAATTTATTTGAATGGAGATTTAGGCAATGAATGTTTGCTTTAGAGGCTATCTGTGAAATGAATCTCTGGGTTGACTAGGTGTTAAATGTGTATTTCAATATTGTAAAACAATCGTTGATATAGTAATATCTTCTTTTACTCTACCCTGATCGTAAGCTAAATAAAAATACAATTTTTGAATGTTTTAAACTTGATTTTAATAAACTTTATAGTATATACGAATAAACAAATAAATCCATATTTATACAGGCGGAATTGGCGAGTTCGATTCCCGCCTGGGAAAATAGGAATTTATTTAGTGACAAACGCATAAAATAAAATCCTTAGTACCATCCTGGCTTTTAAAGAGTATTAACCTGTAGATGACCCGTCCAAATTAGCCATGTTAGCGAAAAGTGTACATAAAATAATTCATACTACATAAATAATAATAATACATAAATAAACAACAATAATACATTGGGGGACGTTGCGAACTGGGTAATACAAGCGTCTAGGAGTGGGCTCTGATTATTGTATGTTATTGACAATGATAACGTATCAATCGGAATACAGGCCATTGAGCCTTATTAGCTCATATACATCAAAGGAAGTCATTTCCCTTTGATAGAGCAGATTTCACCATTTCCAAAAAATCTTCCATTTTCTCCTCCTAACACAAAAAGCAAAAATAAAGTTTGTATTAAATTATTAATATTTTAAAAATTGTTGTACCGTCAGAAGTAGCCTTAATTAATTATTTTCGTTAGTTAATTGAAACCTATTCAGAGACCCCAGTTACCCCGATATAGCTAATATGTAGAATGAGGGGCTAATTAATTTCCTTAATGGAAATAATTGTTGGAATTGAATGGGAGATTGATAGTCCAATGACGCCATCTGTGCGTCATACTTGTGGCAGAACTGAATTTTGAATAAACCTGGCTTTCCAGTCTAGTATATTTTTCCTATGAAAAGTAATTTATATATTTGTAGTATATAAATGAAACCCAGAAAAGAGCGTAACGTAATTCATGTTTTATACTACTTATGAATGACAAACTTGTTTCTTTATGTATTCCTAAAAAGGTAAAGAATTTCAATATTTCAAAACAAACTTAGATAGCTAATTGTAATTTAACTACAAGGGACTCTCCGTAGTATTGGTTAATTGATTTTTAATTTGAAATATGGTTGGAAGGTCTAAAAGATTCTACATTCGTTATATCAGATTTCCCTTAAGGGAAATCAGAAGGGATGTTCGAAACATTTCCTCAAATATTCATGGATCCAACCAAGAGATGACGAAAATTAGGTCAGTTTGAAATTATATATATATATATATATATATATATATATATATATATATATATATATATATATATATATAAAGCCGTTTGCAACTCATCATTTAAGATTTTACGTTGTGAAGTGAAAATATTTTTCTTCAATACCATTCTCGATAGTTTACTGTTATATTTATCACTAAAGGTCATATTCGTTAATGACTGAAACCGAGACAGAAATGAATGGGGGGGGGGTTGAATATATGAATATAAGCGAGTTACTTGTAGTTTATTTGTTTTCAGCCCTCAGTAAGTGAGGTATATGCAAAATGAATATTTCAGTATATGTAAAATGAGTGATCTTCTAAGAGATGTATTATATTGGCATTATATTTGGCAGATATCATGAGATTGATTTAACGGACGCTGGAGGGTTCTGCCCCCAACCAATTACTAAACCTTATTAAGATATTATCCAATTTATTCTAGATCAACAGAGTTAGTATGGCGTCATGGGTATTATAAACCACTTAGGCTTCCAAGACTGAACATTGATTACAGGAGATGCTTAAAGCGTTATGAAATGCTTTTTTAGTTCATTTTACAACGTTCCATCCAGTTTGACAGATGTACTATAATAAGTTGTGATGGCGAACCGATTTATTGGTATTTTGTGATCATATTGAGAATCAAATACTATTCATGGTTTTTAAGATAATTCAAAATAAATGTTCTCAATATCTTCTATAATATTGGGTTTATCGGGGAAAAAATTGAGAACAAATCGTATGTAGAATATATTTTTCAGAAGTAGTAAACTTATTTCAATCCTAAAACTCTGTATAAGTTAGTAAGTTCAAAAATTTGACATCCATGTTTTAGTTCCATTAGAGAACAATCGATTGAATTCCATTTTTTCTACAGCGTCAGAGTATTTTATTTTGCCTTTTATACTTTTCCTACTTCTTGATTGTAGGTTAAACTTTCTTTTTAAGGCTATTATTTATCAAGCGACTTGCCAAAAATTCCTCTTCCATTCACTTTGATCTCTCCTGTTGATGTTGTTGAAAACTCAAAATACCTGTTATTGTGAGTCTAATAGATAAATCGTGTTACCAATCTTGTTGCAAATGTCCTATAATTGTTGTTCTACTTTTTCTGTCTATTTTGAATATCAACTGAGAATTTCGCATTTTTTAACTTTCAGCCTTTAATTATTGCACGTTACCAATAAGCCAATATGTCGTGAAACGCATTATTCCAATATTAAATACATAAATTACTCTCAACGGACCTTTGCTTCGAGAGATACATGCAAATACATACAGTGATGACTCCATCAATTATGATTTTACGTTTTGTTTTCGGTCACGTTTTCCGTATTTATCTGTTTTATTCGTTTATGAATAAAATAATGGAACCAGGTGTAAGGGAGGCGCGGTGAGTCTAGAGGGGGAAGGAATTCGGAAACTCAAAATATGTCCGTCCGTTATTATGATTATTATAGAACCAATCTTGTTTTACATTTAATATTCTAAAATAATTATTCATACACTTTTTCTCTATCTCGGATATCAACCGAGATATTTATATTTTTTTTTATGTCTATCCTTTAGTAAACCTCATCACACATTTTTTTGAAGTAACTGAGTCACTGTAAAACTCTTTTCTAGCGTAAGTTCAAGAAACACGAGAACAGCCCATACATAACAAAAATTATGAAACACCTCAAAGACACGAACGTTTACAACCACAAACGTTTTTATTTCATCAGTCAACAACTGAGACACATCTATTACACATGCCTCTAACGCTCTACGTGCCCGTTGTCTCAGTTGGTGGACTTTTCTAAAGTAGTTACAATCAATTGGAAGCAATGCAAATGTAGGTCAGACGTAGAATCACGAAAACTGGTTAAACAACAATAAATGAGGTAAGTGAAACTGGACATATTATCAAGACAAAAGTGAGGGTGATTTTTTTAGAAACATCTTACTTCACAATGAGTTCTCAAAGGCATTTGACGTTGCTAATACAGAGAAAAGATGAGGTGGGAGACCCAAGAAGATATGAATGGATTCCAATGTTTGAATTGTATAGATGCCGAAAGAACCTTAGACAGGAGGGATATAACAGCGAGACTCAGTCATTATTCATAAATACTCTGTGAATATTGCCTACATTATTTCAATGTTTCATGTCGGAAAAATTCATTAATTTAGTCAAAAGATCATCATAGTATACAGCATAAGAGCAAAGCGAACATTTTTAGCAGATTTCCCTTGAGGGAAATGAGCTATTGAGGTCGTACTCATGACGCGATTTTCGAAAAATTTCTGCAAATGTCCATCGATCCTACCCAGGAGATGACGAAAATGAGGTCCGTTCAAAACTATATATATATTTGTCTGTTAACACTCTAGCGGTCTAGCGGTCGCAATTTTTGTTTAATCGTCACCAAACTCAGTATTTAATCGTTTTATGTAAAAAGGAAGATCAAGTTCGTTAACGGCTGAAATCGGACCAGTTGGAGGGGGGAGGTTTAAAGGAGGGAATTTCGAAAATTCAAAATATCTCCGTTACTATACGTCGGATCGAAAAATTGTTAAGAACCAATCTTATTGCAAAGTAAATTTACTGTAAATATTGTTATATACATTTATTCTCTATCTTGAATATTAACAGAGATATTTGCATTTTTATAATGAGTAACGGACGAGCTCGCTTCTATTCGTTCCCGCCGAAAGCTATTAGCTACTAGCTTCTCCGTAACTGTTTGTCAGTCGTATACAAATTTCTCTATTGTATATCTTTACGTGGGAAATCTGCTTAGTTTACGCAGCCCCTGCGTGACGGACTTTTTTTATAATGAGAATAACTAACAATTCTATAACTATTTGGATTATAACGAATAAGATCTTGTAAATAGATGTATGACTAAAAGTACACTTTTCAAATAACTTCATTATAAAGTAGTTAGATATATGTCGCAAAGACCTGATGTTTGATTTCATTTAATTTTAATTTTAACTGAAGCGCAATAACGTAATTCCGTCAAAAACTTGAGCTTGTACTAATATTGTATAAAGTTTTGTCAGAACTTCCTTAATTTCCCTTTAATTAAAACGTGTGCTTTCATCATTCATAATGTTAAGTAAGTTTCTTTCCACACTTGGAACTTTGCTGTAAGTCTTAACGCTAGAACTTGGCAGAAGTTTTGCTTCCAAGGTTTGGTGTCTGTGAGATTTAAGTTCCCCCAAGTAAAGTATAAGATGCTTAGTAGTTGGTTAGACCTGCACAAACACCGCTACCGCATGAATGTCGGTTTCTCGTTTTCATATTCCTAATGGATATCTCTGCACAGGATTTGAAATACGTATTTTGTAAATGAGATTGACTAACTTGAAGGAAGTGTTGTGCATATCTAGCTGACGAAAAAATGTTTTCAAGTTTCATTGTACAAAGTACTCATTTTTCTTTATAGCGGGTTGAATGTGAGATTGTATAAATTATTGAATATATTATATTTCTATAGAAACTCTTATTATTTGCTTTTTTTTTTTTTAAGCCAAAGGATTTCGATTACATTGATTATTTCTATATTTTAGATTCAGTATTAAATATTATTTCCCGAATTAAACATTTTTTTTTTTTTTATAATCAACTACCGATTTCTTCCTTATTAAGTAAAATATCATATCACTCCCACCCACCACAGACATTCCAGTGAAAATTGAAAAAAATAACCCATTCAATGATAGTATAACACAATATGAGGCTTTAAAAAAACAATAAAAAAAATTAAAATAAAATGGCGATTGGTTGTTTAATCAGTGATATCAACGAAAACCGATTCCCGGCCCCACCTATTAGCAGATTTCCCTTAAGGGAAATCAGCTATTGAGATCGTACTTATGACGCGAATTTCTTCAAATATCCATCGATCCTATCCAGGTGATGACGAAAATGAGATCCAGTCAAAATTATATATATATATATATATATATATATATATATATATATATATATATATATATATACACACACACATATATATTTACAGGCTCTAGCGGTCGCAATTTTTGTTTGATCGTTATCAAACTCGATATTTAAACGTTTTAAATACGCAAATAGACAGATCAAGTTCGTTAATGGCTGAAATCAGACCAGTGGGAGGGAGGGGGGTTTAGAGGGGAGGAGTTTCGAAGATTAGAAATATCTCCGTTACTATACGTCGGATCAAAAAATCGTATAGAACCAATCTTATTGCATATTAAAGTTACTACTATAAATATTGTTATATACATTTATTCTCCATCTTGAATATTAACCGAGATATTTGCATTGTTATTAAATGTGGGCGGTTAACGGGCGAGTGATTTTCCCGCCAAAAGCTAGTTTAGCCGTTTCCGTAACTGTTGGTCTCTTGTATGGAGATTTATCTATTGTATAACTTCACGTGGGAAATCTGCTTAGTTTACGCATCCCCTGCGTGATGGACTTTTTTTGTTTCTCACTGTTTATCTTATCATTTTATTTTAATTTACTACTTTTATTTTAATGGAATTACTTTTTGTTATTACGAATATTACGCCATATGATTGATGATTTGGCAGGGTAGCAAGTAACTCCCCATCTGTGTGGAGCCATAATTAATTCTTTAATAAAGTGTTTTTTTCTTGTTATAATATTATAAATGTCCATGGAAAACGGTGTGGCAGAACTGAAGCTTCTTGAGTGACATAGATTTAAGCGGCCCTTACACGGTCATTAATAATGACATTACTTTATCAGAATGACATTAATACTGATCGTGTAACGTCGACAAAGTTGGAATGACGAGGGGGAATGATGCGAATCCGGATTTTCTGATCTCGGCACATCATTACTGTAAACGGGAGGGGATACTGTCATTAATAATGATAGTGTAAGGTGTGCGGCATCATTACTCAGTCTGCCACACGAAATTGTGAAGACAACATGTCGGCTCCGGAGAGTGATTGTGTAGAAACCAGTGATGTTTTGCAATATTTTATATCAATGTACGAAGAATTACCAGCATTATGGAATCCTTCAGATTCAAATTATAAAAATAAAAGGAATGCCGCACTCGTGAAACTGCTGTCAGTCTACGAAAAATGCAAACCTAGAGCCACGATATCTGACGTCAGACGTAAAATTAATACTCTCAGATGTAACTACCGAAAAGAGTTAAAAAAAAAGTCCGTCACGCAAGGGGCTGCGTAAACTAAGCAGATTTCCCACAAGTTTTACAATAGAGAAATCTGCCTAATAACAACTGTAGTAGTAAGAAACCTCTAAACCTAAAACATTATTTAGGGCGTAATAACCCAGTAGTTTCTAGCCCCAAAAAACAGTTAACCTAACCTCTAAACCTATTCACGAGGGACGAATAGTTATAGAAACGGCCGCCAGAGCTCTCGGCGGAAAGTCCGAACAGCCTACTGGTGACCACACGCAGAATACAAATGCAAATATCTCGGTTAATATTCAAGATACAGTATAAATGTATAGAACAATATTTATAGTACATTTAATTTGCAATAAGATTTATTCTATATAATTTTTCGATTTGATGCATAATAACGGAGATATATTGAATTTTCAAAAATCCCCCCCTCTAAACCCCCCCTCCCACTGGTCCGATTTCAGCCATTAACGAACTTGATCTTCCTTTTTACATAAAACGATTAAATTCCGAGTTTGGTAAAGATCAAACAAAAATTGCGACCGCTAGAGCGTTAACAGACAAATATATATATATATATATATATATATATATATATATATATATATATATATATATATAATTTTGAACGGACCTCATTTTCGTCATCTCCTGGGTAGGATCGATGGACATTTGAAGAAATTTTTCGAAACTCGCCCTTAAGGGAAATCTACTAAAAATAGAGGACTCCACAAGATCAGGGGCTGGAGCCGACGATGTATATTCACCGTCCTCGTGGGTTTTACACGCATTGCAATTTATTAACAATTTTGAGCAACCTGTTGACCTTGGGAACTCAAAAGTAAGTAAAATGCTTTTAAATTATGTTGTTTTATTTTTCGGTGTCTCTAATTTCATTCAATAACAAAATATGAGAATACTGTTCACGTTTTTTTAACCACTCCTTCATCCAACGTTTATGTTTTACTCGCCGTTTTGTAGCTAAAGCCAAAATTATAGCAATACAAGCGGTTTTGTGTGGATCCATTTTATTTTATACGTCTTGCTTTGACAGAGACCACCACTGTACTGAAGGAAAGTAATGACATTAAAAATGATTGTGTAAGGTTTTTACAGTAATGATAATCTGGAATGAAGTGCGTTCGCAAAAAATGTCATTACTGGTAATGTCATTATTAATGACCGTGTAAGGGCCGCTTAAGAAGAGTGCGAAGGAAAATACAAATCCCTCACCCCATCACAAAGGTAAATCTGTTGCTTAAGTATGATCTTTCTTGTTTAATATCTTATAAATCATATCATTTAAACTTTGGAGAGACGTTTGCATATAGACTTATGTAGAACACAACGAGACACCACTGCATGTCCCGTCTTCCTTCCTTTGTTGGTTAAATGGATATAGAACTTTTTTTATTAACAGGATCAGCTGTCAGGCGTAGACAGTAGCTTCATCTCTTAAATATCACAAGACTTGAATAAAATTTAAATTGTATTATCCTTAGGTGAAATTTTAGTTGGTATCTAACATTAACAGGGTTGCAATAATATACAATACAGTATATCAGGTATGTTATACCTTAATTATTTATCACTTTATTTTTCTCTTTGATTTTCCACGAGTCATCCCACGGGTTTGAGTTGAACTCATAATGAGAAGGCTTTTAAAAAATCCCAGCAATTTTTCATTAGCCATATCCTCCATTTCCTTTCGAAATGTATGGTGGATTATTTGTTCCATGTTTCTAAACTGCTCAGACTTAACCAAATTGAAATTCTCTCCATATTTACATAGTGCTTAGAGAACATAACTCGTTTGAGTGAGATGCTTGCTTTGAGTAATGTTTCCTAGTTTCTCTTTCCTCGTGTGCAAACACTAGTCTAATCATATGGGACCAGAGAACTACTTATCTCTCCAGCTCTTGTTGAAGCTACACTGGCAATTTTCAAAATCATTTTCATACTAAAATACTTTAATTTTTTAAAACGGATTTTTTTCTACCCATTCAGAAGAACAATTGTAGGAACATGTCATTATTTCTTTGGCTTTATTTTTTATTTTCTCCAAGTCTCTCCCTAGAATCTACCTAATCGCTATTATTTCCACTACTTTCTCTAACTCCATCTTTAATCACCTTCTGACTAAGGCAATTTGCTGGCGTGTAAGTATTTTACTGGTAATTCATGGTTAACTGGTTTACAGTAATTCACGGTATGGACTACTTCTTTGTCCGCTCCGACTGACTGCTTCAAAGAACTTCATGAATACATGTTCATTTACGGTTGTGTTATTTGTTAAAATCCTTTCGGCACCTTGCCCACTTTTCAATTGGGACTTGGCTGATTTTGAGTATTCTTTAAACAATTATAAAATCGTCAAGGTATGACTGATGAGTTGTGATAAAATTGATGACATCTCTCTTCACGACATTGTTGACAGCAGTCATAACATGACTGGATAAAACGAGATAAATATTTATAAAGGTGGAGATAATAGGTGAAACCTTGCAGAAGGAGCATGGATAAGAACGTCTGAGATTGGCGAAGCCCTACAAGCTATCTGTAGGTGGCGAGCTCCGTTTACACTCTTTAGCCAGGCCATTGCCTAATCAAATGGGGGGAAACACCAACCATTTGTAATCATACACTTATATTGTTGTTTTCTCATTCTATAAAGGGATACAATTAGACCGGTCAGGTTGTTTATTGTATTTTCAACACAGATTATTGCCTATTTTTTCAAATTCTACCCAGAATATGAGGAAAACGAGGTCCTTTCAAAATGATCTGTACAAATATATTTGTCTGCTAACGCCATAGTTATGATGTCGGTGTCCTTAGTTTCAAGAATGTTGTCTATCGTAAGTTTCAGCCCAGCTGTATATATGCTAGTCTCATCTGGCAGCTTTATTTGAAAGTTAGCTGAGCCAACAATTGCAGCTGCCCCTACTCCTTGGTCTGTAAACAAATAGTTCTTGCATCTTGTCTGTTAGTAGAGAAGTAAAATGTTTTTGGTAATGATATTCAGAAGTCAGGTTAGTTTTAGGGTACTGTGTTAGAGTCAAGTCAAAGCTCAGTTTGTCAGTTTTCCAAGGATAATATGTTTCGATATATTATGTGTAAATATTTTGTATATTTCAAGTAAAAAAAAAACGTGCATAACTACATTTATAGAATTATTATATTTTCACTAAGATTGGTTCAATACAATTTTTCGATTCGACTCTTAATAACGGAGATATTATGAATTTTCAAAATTTGATCCCTCTAATTCTTTTTTATATTTAAAAAAAATTAAACGTTTTATGTATAAAAAAGATCAAGTTCGTTAATGGTAGAAATGCGAAATCTGCTTAGTAGGAGCCCATGCCTGACATACTTTTTTTAGAAGCCCTTTGCAATTTACTAAGGGATAGCTCTTTAATAATTTTAGCTTCAATAAAAGCTGCAACCTCATTCACTTCTTCATACCAATAGAAATCAAAAACTAAAATTTTATAGGAGTAATAACCAGGTAGGTAAGGCGACATATATAAATGTAATGTAATAATGAATTTCAACTTTCTCTTAAGTTTCATAAGAAATAGAAGATTATTAAAATGTATTTTTCTTAATTGAATCGTTTTATACTTAATGGAGATGTATATGAATAAAATTAGACTATTAAAAAGAATATTAGATTAAAAATAAACGCCTCAAAAAACAATCCGAAATTTGAACGATCGCGAATTATTTTTTCCAAAAAGTCATATTTAATGTAGTTTCGTAGAAAACCATTCCATATCAACCCACACGTTCTTCTTCAGGAGTTACTGACAAACAGTAAATGCCATTCAAAAAGATTTGTTCTATTATATTTCCAATGGTGTTCAAGTACTTTTATCCTCTTTGTGCGTTGGCCTTGCACAAACATCTTCATGTGTTGCATTTACCAAAGCGGATGAATTTAACCATTTTGTTACGATATCCGGTATTACTAAATACTCAATAAATAAAGTACAATTAAACATGACATTAAAATAAAATTAAAAACTAATTTGTATTATTCAAGTAATGATGTTTCTGAAACATGACTTTACTTACAGTGTTGTTGCTTACCATATTTATGTTGTATATTTATAAAGGTAAATGTATATGTTTATGTATGCATATATATACACTGAACTCAGTTTTTCGGTACATTTTTTGTAAAGTTTGGTATCAATTCTGCGGCTGAACGCAAAACATTGGTTTGATAATTAATTAATCTCTTTGCCTTCGTACAAAAAGACGACTTGTTTGAGGTGAAGATCCATTGGTCATTTTCCCCCAAAAGGTGTATGTGCTAAATGGACACATAACTTCTCCATTTATACACTGACTATTACGACAAAATATTAGGTGTTATCAAAGCTTGTAGTATAACAGGGCAAGATGAACACGCTATGTTGACGTTATGACATATCCGTTCCAGATAGGCGGTTCCAGAATCACAATCACGAAAATGTTACGCACTGATTACAACCGACAATAGACATTTCTATGAACTCAGATTGCTCGTCGCTGCTAGGAATTGTAATAAGAACAAAGTTCTAATAAAATAATATAAGTCCGTCGGGTATTATAGAGTGAATATAAGTCCGTTTACAATGAATTACATATCAGAGTAAAAATTCGAAGCAGCCCTCTTCCAAATATACTACTGTTTTCTCATTATATCCCTGCATAGTATAAGAAATAAGGGGTATTTACCCACACTAGTTACTTATTTCTAAAATAGTGATTTACGTTATCGATAAATTAATAAAAGGGCTCAGGTTAGCCATGCGAGTTAAAGCGTTGACCTTTATCTCACATGACAAACCTAGAGTGGTGTTCGATTCTTGCCTGGGCACGAGTGACGAAATTCATTAAATAACATCCTAAAATCCCACCCTGGCTAGAAAAGAGTGGTAACCTGTAGATAACCCGTCCCGATTAGCCTGAGTTGCAAAAAGTGGATGTTAATAAATAATAATAATAATAATTTTCATATGATCGCTGTTACTTCAAAAAGTAACTGGTGTGGGTAAAGTAAAAAAGACCCAAAATAAGTCAAGAAATATAAGACTGGAAAATAGGTCAATTTCAAACTAGTTGAAAACTCATTTATGATTTGAGTTTTGCACAATTAGAATCCTTTTGAAGCAACACCATTTATGTGATTAATGTTTCTTAATAGGAATATTCTCTACTTCAAAGCAATTATGCTTTATTATGATAGTTACTTAATATTTAGGTATAAAAATATAATATTTAGGTTAATATTTAGGTTTTGTGTTGTTTATTTGAGTATTGTTAGGTTAGTTTGTTAAAGCCTTATAATTATGAGAGAAGTGTTTACTTTCACTAACCTACTTAGTGTTAAATTTCAATACATGATGTTGTTCACTGCTAGAGGAAAAGAAGTTTTGCTTTATGCACAAATATTGTTCAAAGTAATGCTTTTTTTTTTTTTTTTTTTTTTTTTTTTTTTTTAACATAAACTATTGGATATGTGAGCCAATTATAAATTGATTAAGCAATTAAGTCATAAAGAGGATAATTAAAAACAGGAGGAACTTCTGTTTGATTTGAAGCTCTCAATTATGGCTGTTAAGTATAAATAGAACAGAGAGGAAATACGAAGCAGCCATAGAAGAGCGTGCCGTCTGACCTACTTATTTCTGTGTTCCCATACCTCTTTGTCAATATACTGTGGTCCTTGTCTACATTCTGGAAGTTGGCCATTTTAGTTAAAGACAGATTTTATATTATCACTATTTTCTAATGAAATTCGGGAATTAGAGAGGGGGGGGGAGAAACACGTATAAATATTTGTGATCATATATTCTTCAGAGAGCACAACAGATCATGTGCTGGTACAACACAGTTGTGATGTGATCTTACCAAATATTATTTATTTATATGTAAAAAAAAAATTATTAGATGAATGGGGCGGTTACTGAAGGCAGGTAGCAAGAAAGTACAAATAACTCGCTTAATACTTGAGTTAAGAAAAAACGCATAGAACAACAAGCGTAGAACGTCAAAAGTTTAACAAGATTGGTTCTATATCATTTTCATATCCGATTCATTATAACCGATATATTTTGAATTTTCGAAACCCCCTCCCCTCAAGATCCGCACTATTCCCGGTCCGATTTTAGCCAATAGTAAATATGATCTTTAGAGTTGTATGAAACGGTTTATATATATATATATATATATATATATATATATATATATATATATGTGTGTGTGTGTGTGTGTATGTGTGTGTGTGTATGTATGTATGTATGCAGTCTGATAAAAATCAACTACACATTTTCAAGTAAAGAACGAAAATTGACGATTTCATCACAAAAACGTATTTGCATGCATATCACAAAGTAAAAGTTTAATGAAAACCATATTTTGTATTTAACATTGAAATGAAATGGTTCATGATATAAAAGCTTATTGAATTATTATTATAATTGAAATATCACAAAACTATCTCATGCCCCGCTTTAATTTCGTCTTGTTTTTACATTTATCCCTTAACTGGCCAAGGTGTCTTTAAAGACACCGTTCATATTTAACTCTCCCAGAGAGCAACTGCTTCTATTCTTACCCTTTTTATGCCTCAGTTCACATCCCTGTAACCTCCCAAGCATGAGCATATGCTGCAAAAGTCCATTTATTGTTATTGGAGCTAATACTAACAATATACTGAAGAAAATCATAATTACCACCCAACTTCACACTAGTTGCCAGCGAAGTTTCTAATTGATTAAAATATATGCTATTCGATTTAAATAATAACCAAAATGGGCGAACTAGTTGTAAAGGATTGTATTTAAGTTCCTTTGTGTTTCATTTTCCATTCAGGAGAGAAATAGAGTTATAGCATGGATTTTAATGATGGTGTACTGAAGTTCACCCTGGCCAAATACCAACAAATTTGCCCAAGGGGCATGATTTTATATTATTTCTTACTTTTACCATTTTAATTAACAGATACGTATAAAAGTCGAGGTGAAAAGATTTTTCTCTTTGCTACCAAAATTTAGTATCACTTCTGATGAAGAAGAAAGTGACAATGAAGGAGAAAATGCCCACGGATGCCCCAAAATGGATGAAAGAAATTTTCAAATTGAAATGAATGAAGTATTGGAACATTTCTATATTGAGGGTGAAAGAGGGAAGAGGATGTTATGAAGAATACGTTGATAACAAAAAGTGTATCAGCATGATTAAATGGTATGACAACAAAGTGTTGACTTAGTGACATGTTCGTCGCACTTTATAGAACAGGTTTCCGCTCCCACAAGTATTACATGAACATTTTCAGCTAATAATTGGATTTGGTGGTTAATAACGCATTGCTATTGTACAAAAAGAACACCCTAAAAAATTGACTTTAAAACAATTTCGAATACACATTGCAGAGGATATTCTGCTGGACCGTCGAGCTAAAATGGCTAGTGGAACCAGGACCACCAATTGCAGTCAACAAAGAACTGCTGCAGCTCTCATAGCCGATGCAGCAAGACTTGTTTGGATGCACCATTGGCAAGTATTCACTACAAAAGGAAAGTGTTGACTGTATCACCAAAATCAAAGGGTTGTTTTATAATGTGGGGCTTTGTAACACACGTGAAAGGCCCTGTTTTCTTGAATGAATGGAAAGTTTAATGATATTTTTGACGGATTTATATTTTGTTTACATGTACTAATTTTTTATTTACGACACATTTCTTTTATAACCTAATAAATTATTTAATGGCATATTTAGAAACTATGTCAGTTTATTAACATAACTTACAGTCACCCCCATTGATTTACGGTGATTGGCCAGAGTGTACTTAAAGAAACCACTAAGGTTTTAGAGTAACTGGCCAAAGTGTACTTAAAGACACCATGTAATATTTTTGTTCAGAAAAAAAAATTAAATAAAACCTTATATATTCTATTTATTAGGGACGCAAAAAATGAGTTTTTAAGAAAGGTTTTCATTTTAAGTCATTTTTTGAGTTTCTGGCCAATTAAGGGATATTGCTTATTACGGGAGATATAGAGAATAGAATGTTTGATGACATCATCCATATTTCCGGATTCCCGACAGATCTGTTTGATTCACACATGTTGCTATCAAAATATCATACGCAAATCCGATGCAACGAACTGATTTTCAGTTAATTTGTATTCCCAGTCCTTTTATTCATTTTAGTTTCTGCCTCTTCAAAGATAGCAGCTGAGAAATAGAAAAAAGTCTGTCACGCAGGAGCTGCGTAAACTTAACAGATTTCCCGCGTGAAGTTTTAGAATAGAGAAATTTCACGAGAACCGGACAGTTACTGAAACGGCCGAACTAGCTAGCCGGAAACTCACGACTGCAACCGAAGTTAGCCGATCTCATCACGTCCGTTACGCTCAATAAAATGCAAATATCTCGGTTAATATTCAAAATAAAGAATAAATGTATATGGCAATATTTATAGCAAATTTAATTTGCAATAAGATTGGTTCTATACAATGTTTCGATCAGATGTATAGTTACGGGTATTTTTTCGAAAATCCCCTCTCTAAACCCCCCCCCCCCCCACCGGTCTGATTTCAGTCATTAACGAAATTGGCCTTTATTTTTACATAAAACGTTTAAATATCGAGTTTGGCAACGATAAAGGAAAAATTGCGACCGCTAGAGCGTTAACAGACATATATATAATTTTGAACGGACCTCATTTTCGTCTTCTCCTGGGTAGGATCAACGGACATTTGAAGAAAATTTTTGAAAATCGTGTCATGAGTACGACCTCTATAGCTGATTTCCGTTACTGGAAATCTGCTAAAACAGGGTGTGTTTATTAACCAGAGTTTTAACTTCTTAACATACTTTACTATACCAATACTTCTTATTTATGTGGCCAAATATTATAGATATAGGCATTAATAGAGGCGAGAATGAGCCCGGCCTGGCTGCAACTGTTGGATGCACGCCAAATATTTCGGGCCAAACAAATAGCAAACTCTAAGGTCGGTATGCAAGAATCTTGAACAGGTGTTACAACTGGCAATTATAGAACTGGTCAGAAAGGCGTCCACGCTTGTCCGAGGAGTAAAATAGTTTCGGCTATCAGTGGTGTCCACGTTAAAGTATTAATTGCACACCCGATACGGGGTGGATAACGAACAATTTTTGAAGATATTCTACTCAGGGAGGGTTGTGGTGTAGGTTATGTGCTTTGGAAAAGGTTAATTTTCCATTTGATGGTCCATTTCATCCACTATCTCCGACTCTCCTTCCCGAAAGAGCGTTTAATATTTTGGACATTTCTTTTAGCATTTCACTCAATTGCAGTATTCAGATCTTCAACAACATTCAATTCATAAGTAGTTTAATGCAATGGATTTTGAACTATATTATAACATTTACTTTGACATTCATCTTATATATTATAATCAAGTATCACTAAAAGAATTACGCCGAAACGTCGGCAGAAAACTGAAGTAGTTTTTTTCAACCTTAGTGACCGATAACCACATCACATAAGTATAGCTCCAACAGCGGTCATCACTAAGAGTATTTATTTCCATTTGATGCTCATAGGCGGGAAAAATTCAGGTAATTTAACACTCTCAAACGCGGTAATTTACACATTGTTTAAACGTGAGTTTGTGTCCATAAACGTAGTAACATTTCAACCGGACTGTTTATAATCAATAAATAAGGAACATCCAGATTTTTTTAAAATTTGAAAATCTATATTCTTGGGATTGTTTTAACATCAAGTAAGGTATACAACTCCTCTCTTGATCAAGATTTACTAAGGGGGGCGGTTTAGAGGAGGGAGAAAATAAAAAAATACCTAATAAGTATTGGAGATACAATAAAATTGCATTGAGTCTATTGTGTTTACCAAAATCATGCAAAAATCAGAAAAAAAGTTAGTAAATTAAGTTATGGTTCGTTAAAGATATCAAATATAGAAATAATTTTGGATTCGTCATATTCAATGTTTCTCAGGGATTTGTTAAAGACAATTGTGAACAAATCAATGAATATCCGAAATGTTGCAAAGGACAAAGTTATATTCATTCAAATCCACTGCAAAAAAAATGATCATGCCACGAACCTAATTTATAGCCATCAGTCATAACATTTAGAGTAAAAAATGAAAAAAATTATCATATAAGATAATTTTTAATTTTTGACTCTAAATGTTAAATTTCAGAATAGAGTTATAGGTTTAGACCCTTTTCTGAATCCATTTTCATTAGTTTCCGCGCGACGTCTTTACAAATTAACCTTGAATAACTCAAAAATGACTAACATAAGAATGATGAAATTTTGTATTTAGGGCTGCTATAACATTTAATTTTTCACCTCGCTTTTTGAATACATAGATTCATATGGAACGGTTTTAAATTTAAATTTCTCCCTAAGTATAAGAGATACAAAAACTGATATAAGGCGTCCCGATCCGATGCATTCAAATGTCTGATCTTAACTTTCAAATGAAATAATTTTAAATGAAGTACAACCAAATATTTTTCTTATTTAATTAAATGTGAGGACAAACATGGCATGAGGAGCACATATCAGCTGTTTTCTATTACGACTTCCTTGTACGTATTTTGTTAGCTCAGACACCTCTGATTTCTTTCGTAATGTTTAGGTTGTCAGTCATATTGTCCAAGATTTGTAGTAGGGCTTATGACTTGAATGAGCAGGTAGAAGAGTGGCGCCTCACCTACGTGACATCCGGTACCAGATCCAGGTACTAACAGACCAATCAGTATGCAATGGAGTACGGCTCTCTTGAGTGGTAAAGTCTACAGTCTTGGTAACATGCTTTAAATAGCAGCACTCAGCTTTCCCTGGGGGGCTGTTTTTATAACTTCCTGGTTTGTCAGATTACAACTCGTTGTTGTCAAGCCACACCTGTTTGATTTGCCGCCCAAGAGCAGTTCTCTTATCACCATTATCAGTTGTCCTACCCAAAAACTAAATTGGTGTGAAAGGATTTTGAAAATATTTTGTCAACACAATCTTATAAAAGATTTTAACAGACATTCGATAGCAAAACGTATCAGATAAAGATTTTCAACTGTCGAATTTTCTTATATTTTAGAAAATGAATCGCAATCTAACTTCACTTCAATATTTTCAATCATAAAAGGTTAAATGAACTATTTTTTATTATTTATTAACATTATTTTTACTACTAAGGCTTATTGGGATGGGTTATCTACAGGTTACCACCCATTCCTAGCCAGGGTGGGACTAAGGATTTTATTTAATGCCCAGGAAGGAATCCAACTCGCCACTCTAGGTTTACTAGTTGACATTAAGGCCAACGCTTAAACTCATATGGCTTAACTGAGAATGAACAAGTTAAATTCTACTAAAATAAGCTAATTATAATATAATACTAAACTGACCATTAATAATGTTCATTAATCATTTATTTCTTATTCGGCATTAATCCAGCAAAGTGTAACATGAAAAAACGTAGATTTACTAATTGGTGTAAAAATAAACCAACTGGAATATTGAAGAAATTTTGGTGTATTTACATGAGCGTGTATACAAAAATAACTCCAACTTACAGGAATAAGCATTAATAAGCATAGTTATATATATATATATATATATATAAACATTCCCTAACCATTTTTTTATAGAAGAAAGTGACAAAATTTTAAAAGTTATTGAGAAAAACCTGATTAAAGTAAAAAAAAAACCCAGTGACTAAGGATCTTAAGCAGATTTCTCGCTTGGAATAATACAGATCCCATCCATTGTATCCCCTTCTTCCTAAGTATGGACCCTATGAATAGAAGTCGTGAAGTATGATTTAGATCACAGAGAAGGACTAAATCAGGCTGAAGGGCAAATATATATGTCCGTTAAGCAGAGGCTGAGTAAACTAAGTAGATTTCCCACGCGCTGGGCACGCCGCAGATCTGACTAAATATCTTTCCATTTTTTAGCAGATTTTCCTTAAGGGAAATCAGCTATTGAGATCGTACTCATGACGCGGTTTTTGAAAAATGTCCTTAAAAGTCCATCGATCCTATCCAGGAGATGACGAAAATGAGATCCGTTGAAAATTATATTTATATGTCTGTTAACGGTCTAGCAGTTGCTATTTTTGTTTGATCGTTACTAGACTCCCAAACTCCATATTAAATCGTTTTATGTAAAAGGGAAGATGAAGTTCGTCAATGGCTGAAATCGGGCCTGTGGGAGGGGGGGGGGTTAAAGGGGGAATTTTGAAAATTCGAAATATCGATCGAAAAATTGTAAAGAACCAATCTTATTCCAAATTAAATGCTCTATATATATTCTTCTATACGTATGTTCTGTATCATGAATGTTAACCGAGATATTTGGGTTTTATAGTTTTCCGCTTTCAGTAAACCCATGCTACTACTCATTTTATATTGATAATAAGCTGTTATATCACGAACCCCTTCATTACAAGGTTAAATAAGGAATATTGTTTTCAATTGAAGTTTTACTTTGTGAGATATATGCAATTAAGTTCTGTTGATCCCCCCCCCTATAGTTTTCAATAAAATCCAGATATATTAAGATATATTTCATTAATGGTTTTTATTTCCGGTCTAGAATTCAGGTTGGCTGGCCTGTTTGTTTACAATTCAGACGCTTAATCAGAGTAATTAACATTACCGTTTGTATTTATTCACTTAATATTTCATATATTTTTTAATATATTAGGGGAATCTGCTTAGTTTACGCAGCCCCTGCGTGACGGGCTTTCTCGTAAGAAGAACGATTGGTGAACAGGCGTTTACATTTAAGCTGGATATTAAATGTTTAGCGGCTCAGGTGGCGGACCCCACAGTTGATGCTCGCGGTATGAGTGCAACCTCAATAGCAGATTTCCCTGAAACCAGTTAAAAGAACGAGCACGACAGGCCGGCTATATGCAGAATATACATCAGCACACAAGGCAGGCGATTCTGTGCCGAGTGCAAATGTGATTCGATTAGCAAGAGCTTGCTACTTCATTATTCATCTCCAGTAGACTGATAATCAGCCGGCGCTTCACTCAGCTTAGTCACGTCAATCAACTAATCAAGTACTCACCCCATTTTGTACTGGAAACAGTGTGAACCATAACAGTTTGTTTACACAATTAGAAGTATGATTTTTCTTTGTCATTTATCGTAAGGAATTCATAGAGGTTTAAAATAGTTTGGGAAGGAAGCATAAAAAAATACCCTTCATTTTCACACTTTATTTTCATATGAAGTATTTGAAGATAGAATGAAAATAAGTATGCATTGGATAGACGAAATAATATACTGAATCCATGCATTATCTTAGATCGGTAGGAATTAATTAAAACCATCAGATTTATTTATAGTTTTAAATTATTATTAATTTGTTTTATTTATTTTTTTTTGTTTTCATTTTTGGTTTTTACATTCTTATTTTAAATTATTATTATATGTTTTTTTAGCTTAATTTTTGGCGAAAACTCATTACTTTTATTTTAAATCAAATTTTATTTCATTAACAATTACTTATTTTTTGTAATGAATTCTGATTGATGTTTGTAGTCAGCAACTCACGATCGGTAAGCAGCCACACTTAATTATTTAATAAATAGTTTTTTCTTCTGTTCATTTCGGACACCTCATCATTATGGCATTACTGGCTTATGTTTCAGAAACAGCGCGATGGGCTTTTTTGTTCATCGTATGGACTGTAGAAAGAATTCAATTTCAAGACAGAAACAACTAGACTAGTGGGAGTCTGGCATTCGTATGAAACTGTTATGCTTTTATTGACTTATAAAAATGTATATACCCTTCAAAGTGAAACATTTAGAGCTATATATACAAACAATATAAAGAAATATATATATATATATATAATTAAACTGGCATTAGATAATTTGGTCAGTGACTGAGGACAAGGATCGACAACTTAATTATTAACTGCAAGTTCACGTATTGATTTTGTCATTTGTATACACGAGATTTACGGAAATATAAATGTATATATATATATATATATATATATATATATATATATATATATAAAGAGGTATTAACTTGAACAATTTGAAAATAAAAGAAAAAACGAATTTTATAGTTATCTTTTATTTAGAAATGTAAAATCTGTAATCTAGGTAATATGTAGGTATAGCTTCCTAGCAGTACTTCTTATCCCAGGGCGTCTGGAAGGCAGCCAGTGTCTTTCGCTTTGATTGTTGATTGTGGATGAGATTGGGTCTGTTAAAGATGTTTGGTCTAGTCATGTTGTATAAAGGCTATTAGCGGAGGGATGTTTATGCCCATCAGCTGTTTCAGTCTTTTCCTCTATATTTAATTCACGGATGGAAGTTTGTTTACTTTTTAACTTTATTCAAGAACAAGGGGAAGAGTGTTCAAGGAATATTATTATTATTTAACATTTTCTAATGCATGCAGTTTTCGCAGGCCTTGTTGATCATTAGCCGCCGTTAGTAAACCCCCTCTGCTTATCCCGGGTGATTTGGCTTCCTTATCCATTGCTTGGAACCCAGTAGCGTCTGTGAATTTCTTCTGTCGGCCCATCTCAACTTCGGAGTTCCAAGTGATTGGCAAAAGTCACGTTTACAGGATTGTACATGATAGTCGACTGGGTAAGTCTTTCGAGCGTATTCCTTCCTTCCTAACATCTTTCTTTTCATATCATGTAAACCGATTGTTTCTGTTGTTTGATAGTTGGCATGTTGATTTCTCATATTCTCTTTTAACTCGTCTTCCGTCTCCAGGGTCCTTATAGTTACCCCTTTTTGACTACATCATTATATGTGTGTGATCCTTACGCGCTATACTTGAAATTTTCGAGTCTAAAGATTCTGGGAACTGAGAAGATATAGTCGATTTCAGTGATCTTGCCGTAGGTTGAAATTATAGTATCTAAAGGTATTTCTAGACATCATTCTGGAAAGTATTCCTCTCCCACACTCTACACCTTATGAAGGTTACTGCTCACCTCACTTCTCTTGGTTAACTAGGAAGCCCAGCTAATATCACGGCACTGGACCAAGGAACCTTGGTCTCCTTATGCGAGAAACTTTTGCATCTTACTCCAATGTACCCTCCATTTCATGTTATTGGCTTCCTATATTACTTTTCCGGATGCCGGGGTTAGCATTACAGCAGACAAGACACGTTCTCAACCACCCCTTTGCACGAAGCGGAATCGATTCGTATATACCCTTGCTAATAGATAACTTCCCCTGAAAACATAACTGACGTCATTTTTTACAAACACAGATTCTGTCAGCTGAACGGTATGAAGTCAATTAAGTTTGACACGTCCTGATCTACTTCCCAATGCTTCTGATGTAATCTGTTAATCTATTGAGCACTATGTATACCAAGATGTAGTATAAATCTGATAGAAATGAGATTTCTCTGTCATTTTCATTTCATCACCTTGACATTCTCCTTGTCAGAAACACTGTAGGCCAATTTTTTTTTATTTCAGAATAAATAACAAAAAAAATAAATAGCATTTAATTACTTTGTCTAAATTTAAAAAGTATTATTAATGCCTAGTTTTTAACAGATTTTCCCTTAAGGGGTGGTTGATCGAAAATTCAAAATATTTCTGTTAGTATGAGTCAGATTGAAAAATTGTATGCTACCAATCTTGCTGTAAATTTATTTTTCTATAAATGTTGTTCTAAATACATTTCCAACCTCAAATATTAAGAGATATATTTGCAATTTTTTTTATTTTCAGCCTTCAGTAAACTCCTACTTCTTCTCAACGCTCGTAAACAAGGGGCCAATTTATCATGAACCATGTTATTCCAAGCTTAAATACAAAACATTGTTTACTCTCAAAAATGGTTATTTGATCTATCCCATGCACGGTATTCAACTGTTTCAATATATCGTATTTGTTAATTGCAGAAATCGGAGCAGAAATGGGAGGGAGTGGGGGATGGTTTGTAGGAAGGGGAAATTTGAAAATTCAAAATATTTCCATAATTATTATTATTATTCCATGATTGGTATAGAAATATGTTGCAACACCAATCTTGTTAAGCCATTGATGCTCTATAATTGTCGTTTATATACTTTTCGTAGCAAAAATATAAAACGAATTATTCGAGCTTTCTAGTTTTCAGCTTTCAGTAAACCGTTACTTTAGAGTGATAAATAGTAAGTCATACACTGAGAAGAATGTGTACGCAGCCCTGCGTTTATTAATTATAACCATAAGTCCATGACGGACTTATGGTTATAATTAATAGTGATGGTAAATTGGGTAATCTTATTTTCGAAATTGGTTTAGAATATTTGTTTTCCAGAAAATGGGAAGAAAAAATTCGAACAGAGGAAGGGGGGAGCGGATGAGGGTTGTATGTGTAGAGAGACATGGGCAAACATGGCGAACACAGATAGATATACAAAACCTGACAGGACTTTGTGATGTTTATACAAACAGATAACAGCCAGGACTAATCGTTACTGGAAAACAGGAGTGATATGGCACCGTATTTGTACTCCCATATCCTTTAGCTCTTTAAATGTTTATATATACACAGTGCTGTGGGTGGGGGAATTAAATCATCAACATATTATAGTCAACAGAATTCATTAAATGAGTCATTACACCAAAACTCACCTAGTTACTCAACCTACTAATAAATTACTATTATTACATTTCGTAAAGGAAATACACATTGAGGTCGGCTAAATAAAATCAAAAGTTACTTAAATCTGTTATTAGTATATAATTCAACGAACCTGAAAATTTGATACCTTTTTATTTATTAAAATGAGTTCCGTAAGACCGACCAATCCCTCATTTCCCAGGGGTGCTCAAAGAAGCAAAGCAAAAATAACAAAAGAAGAGAATATGAGTGAACTATGGAATGCGATGATTCCTGAAAAAATCATTTACATACCAGTCATATATGTAAGAAACGATAATGGCAGTGAAACGTCATACTAAGGATCATAAGAGCATTGTCACGTACATTAATGGTTAGAATCGGCTTGTAGATATGAAATGTTCATAGGAACCAAGAAAGAAATTTCTTATGCCTCACTTAAAATAAGTCCTATGCGAAACATTTAGAGAATTATTATGCGGTAACGTGGGGGGGGGGTCTAAAAGAAGTTAAGGTATTCGCTGAAGGAAATAATCTATTGAAGTTGTTACTAAATTCGAAACGAAATATGAAAATATTCTTAGTAAATGAGTACCAAACTATATGAACTTCTCTAGCTTAGGCAAAGCGAGATATCTATTTAAAAGTAAATATGCGCTGTGTTGATTTTTTTTTCCTTAGTCTCAGTAATCATTTAAAAGCAAAAGTTCGTCACGCAGGGGCTGCGTAAACTAAGCAGATTTCCCACGTGAAGTTTTACAATAGAGAAACCTGCTTACTAATAACAGTAGTAGTAACGAATCTCTAATCCAATTCACGAGAGCCGAACAGTTACGGCAAAGGGCCGAACTAGCTTTTGGCGGGAAATTCAAAAATCCGTTATCGGCCCAAATTTAATAAAAATGCAAATATCTCGGTTAATATTCAAGATAGTGAATAAATGTATATAACAATATTTATAGTAAATTTAATTTGCAATAAGATTGATTCTGTATAATTTTTCGATGCGACGTATAGTAACGGAGATATTTTGAATTTTTGAAAATCCTCCCCTCTAAACCCCCCCTCCCTCTGGTCCGATTTTAGCCGTTAACGAACTTGATCTTTTTTTTTACATAAAACGACTAAATATCGAGTTTGGTAACGATCAAACAAAAATTGCGACCGCTAGAGCGGTAACAGACAAATATATATATATATATATATATATATATATACAGTTTTGAACGGACCTCATTTTCGTCATCTACTAGGTAGGATCGATGGACATTTGAAGAAAAATTTCGAAAATTCCGTCATGAGTACTACCTCAATAGCTGATTTCCCTTAAGGGAAATCTCCTAAAAAGAGGGGGCTCAGGTTGGCCGTGTGAGTTAAGGCGTTAGTCTAAATCTCATATGGTAAAACCAGAGTGACGAGTTCAATTCCCGTCCTGAGCAGGGGAAATGGTTTGGTGACACACATTGAATAGATTCCTTGGTCCCATCCTAGCTAGAAAAGGGTGGTAACCTGTAGACTGTTCCAATTAGCCATAGTAGCATAAATGTATAAATAAAAAAAATAAAATAAAAAGCAAAACGAATGAAAGGTTCAGTAAGCTTTAGCAAGAAACTACTTGTAATACATGAACGATTTTGTTATAAGGACTGGTTGAAATGTTGGATAAGGTGAAAATCTGAAAATTGGGGAAATTGGATAGAGTAGCAATCCAGTAATATAGCTTTATGGGTGGTTGCTATGAAAAATAAATAACAGATAAAGTTGACAGAAAAGGTGGGTAAAATATGTCATTGATGATGAATAAAAATATTATCTCAATATTATTGTGAGAGTAGTTGGTGTGACTTAAAAGGGCTGGCTTTTGATGTTAATTAGCAGAATGTCACCGCTAATAGTGTGTGCAGAAGCAGTGCTGAGGAATGGATTGATGCGTAAAACAAAGCGCTAAATAAAGGAAGAGTTTGTAGAGAATCGAAGAATGTGTCTCTTACAAATGGTCTGGGCTGGTATACGGTGCAAATTTCTCGGCTAAGATGGTGTGCAGAACATTCACCCCAATGACACCATTCTGAAATGATTGATGGTTCAGAGAGACATTTTGGAGAGGAATTCAAGGGGAAGAGTGATGGTTGAAGGGCCCTTTTAGAAGAATTCCCTTAAGGGAAATCTGCTATTGAGGACAAAAAAACTCCTGACGCGATTTTTGAAAAAATTCCACAAATGCTCAACAACGATTCTACATGTGGGATAACGAAGAAGAGGTCCGTATAAAATTATATATATATATACACGTTACCAGTCTAGCGGTCGCAATTTTTGTTTGATCGTTAACAAACTCGATATTTAAAGTTCTTATGGAAAACTAAAGATCATGTTCGTTAATGGATGAAATGGGACCAGTGGGAGGGAGGGGGGGTCTATTGGGGGAATTTCGAAAATTCTTAACAGCTCCGTTATTAAGCGTCGGATCGAAAAACAATAAGCTGCTATATAGCGAAGCACTTAATATGAAGCCTAAATACCAAATAATGTTCTCACTGAACCTTTAATTTTTGAGATAAATGCAAATATATGTGGCGATCGTGGGAAATCTGCTTAGTTAACGCAGCACCTGCGTGACGGACTTTTTATACCTTTCCGCTTCTCCCATGAGTATATACCTTCATTAGCTAAGTATATGACAACTTGAATATCGTGGGTGTTAGGGGTGTCGATCTATAATCGTATATCCATGGTTGTAAAAAAAACTCAGAGGCAGAAGCGAGTCAACATTTTGACCGATTTACAGAGACACATTTACAGATGATGAGGCTGGGACCTCAAAATCGACCTCTAGAATAGAGTTAAAATCTGGTAGAGGTGTTGAGCTTTTTTTTTCTCCATGGATAAATATAAGACACTTTAAATTATCTGTAAGAATGTATAGCTTTCAGTATGGCGTGTGTTTTCGTGTCCATTCAACTGGAAGTTTAAATGTATCTTCTTAATTACTAGATAACTGGGATAATTCGCTAATTACGCATCACCTGTGTGACTTCTTTTTTTTCAAAAAATTTAACATTGGCGTTAAATTATTAATAAGCTAAAGTTATGTCATTAAAACAGAACACCATAGAGAAAAGTAAGGTTCTTTTTTAGCTCAGTCGATGACCGACTTAAAAGAAATTCCATATGAATATGCTTTATTAAAATGCTTTCGAGTGTAAATATAATATTTAAAATTATCTTATGTTCTAATTGCCATTTCTTTCTATAAAAAGGTCACTGAACTAGTTACAACTGTACATAAAAACGTATATCAAAATTTCAACGAAGTAGAAAGACATTAAAATAACTGCGCTCTTAATCCGGTCACATTTTTTCATAATTGAACATTTAACAGTGAAAATAGCGGAGAACAGAGAACTCGGCTTCCGCCCCGCGGGCCAAACATGCTTCAACCTATTAGGGGTCAGCATTAAACCATTTATGGTTTGGTGAAACATTTGTTTCTGATTACACGGAATAACCAGTTTAAAATTATTTTGTTGACCCTGAGATAGTATGTTTTGGAAGTGTTTCATCGAAAATGTGTCACGCCTCAATTCCTATGAGTTATTGTTCTTAAAAAATAAATAAAATGGATTTATTGTTCAATTTTTATAATATATTAAGATAATGACAAATTTAGAACTCAATCAACATACTGTAGTTAATTTCAATATTTTTTAAGGTGAAATTCATTTTTGAATTATTAATACATAGTCTAATGTAAAACTCAATTACCATGAAGGAATTTATTTCTTATCGCACTTTAGAGCTAAAATTATGTAAACACTTTATGTGTGAAATACTGAAAATATATTGATAAATAGTAAACATTATAAATACTAAAAAATGTAAACTAAACAATTTTGAAATGGGCAGTGAAAACAATATTTTTCTGCAAACGTAACATTATTTTGTAAACTAAAAAAAAAAAAAAAAGGTTTATTTAAACATTTACTTGTTCTGTTTTTTATTACTACATACTACTAACATTGATAGTTAAAATGTTTACATAATAATAACTTATGTATTCGTTATTGGAGTTCTTTAGCGTGTTGACTAATTGTAAGAGTATTATCAATCAGTTGCCAACTATCATCAAAAATTATTTAAAAACTAACTACTTCCATTAAATTTTGTTTGGCTTATTTTTTTAGCAAGCTGTTTTTAGAGACTTTGGTTGATTTACCCATGTTACCCATCGCTGATGATTTAGAAATACGCTACTTAGTAAATATATTAGATTAAAAAAAACTAAACTTTAAACCATGCCTGCAGCGAGAAGTGCTCTGAACTCCCCTTTGAAGGCCGATGAAAATGCGATAATTTCTTGAGTTTAAGATCTTTATCAAATTGTTTTCTATATAACCCCAATGAGAAATAAGCCACTCTCTCACTCTCTCTCTCTCTCTCTCTCTCACACACACACACTTCTCTATCTCACGTCTCTCAGACTATTTTTGTAACCTCCTCTTCACCCGATGCGTCCTAAGTTATTCCACATTATAATTAGTATTGCAATTCATAATATTTAAATCTTGCATTCATGGAACTATAGGTTGCCCGTTCACGACCAATGTACACCCTTGGTGGGGCATTAGAGCCTTCCTAAGAGCCAATTGCAGCAGTTATTTAATTACGAACCAAGGATGATCAAAGAGATGCCTGCACATTGGAAACTCACTGCTTCCGTTCAGTACCTAAGCTACTTATACCATCTATTATTCCCTCTCTCACTGGCGGTGGTCTAAATAGATCAGCAAATTCAATGTAAAAGAAATAACAAATAAATAGCAGGGTCTTATTTCTTTCGGTGTTCGTTCAGGTTTGTTTGTCCTCATTTCTGCTCATACGGTACCCTGTTTTGTTTCGTTATGAGATGGTTTCCCACTGTGGCATTCCTGTTGGTCTGGTCATCTCCAAGCCCAAGGTCCTGTTGTGCAAAATGTCATTCTTTCCTAAAATTCCATGTCTGGCTTGGTCATGCACAACCTTCTCGTGTTCTCCCTCTCTTTCTCTCTCTCTCTCACTACTCTTACTTTACTTGTACTTCTTTTTATGTTATGGCAATGTGTTTGTGACTAATCTAACCATTCTGCCAAAATCTTTCGACGTCAATTTAGAACTACATGATAGCATAGCAACAAAAAGTATGACGAAGTTTTAATTTCTTTTCCAACCAGCACAGATGATGTCGTCATCCCATTCCAATTATTCACTTACATGTTTACTGACTTAGCTAAAGGTGCAAATCGCTTTGATCAAGAAACCTCACATTCAAAGTTTGTTGGCTTTGAATATTCCATACGAAAATTAAGATATAGGCACATATCGTATGTCCTCTTAGAACTATGAAAAAGAGAAAGTCTTGGACCTTGGCCTGCGAAAAAAGGTATTTAACTTTCTTCGTTTATAAGGAAACTATCTACGATTATCAAGTAACTAACTTACATTTGGGGGGAATTTAGAGAGCTTTCCATCATTACAGCTTCTGTACCTGTTCCTTTTTCTTCTCATTGATATTTGCCCGGATGAATAGAGTCTCGATATACGCCGCACACTCCGTCTAACAATATTGATTGCAGACTGAATAAGAATTTTATAGCCCAGACCGTATGCAAATCAATCTATTGTATGACTACTTGAGCATGCTTATTTATTCAGTAAGTTTGCGGTAGAAAATTGAATCTCAAATATTTTAATTCAGACTTTAGAGAGCTCTTAATAAGTTGAAAAGTTCATTATAGAAACAGTTCTATTTGTGACTTAGAGAAAACGGTGCAGTGCAGCGAATAATTTAGCAGGGCTTATTTAGCCAGAAAGACTTAGGGGATTTGATCAAAGTTTATTTGCCCAAAAAGGAAGTGTTAATTGCTTTACTTAATGAAAATATTTCCCTTTTACTGAAACTAATTTCATTCCTTTTAGTTCAGATTTTATTTTATACTTTCTATTTGTTTAACTACTCAAGTCTCAGATTGTTATTGTATTTAGTTTAATATTTAGATATTATTTAATCATTTATCGTGAGATCGCACCAATTAATGTTCTTAAATTGTTTTAAAAAATTATACTCATACATATTATACTCACACACAGACATTCACAAACAAAAGGAATAGAAACCTTATGATTTTTCGGGATCAATAAAAAGACTTTGCCTTCTACTAGTGTTTTAATTTATGCACAGTGCACTTCCAGAGCCAGCGCTCCATCGTCAGTGGCTACTGACAAACAAAAACCTTAAAACTAAATAATAAACAAAGCATGGCCAACAGTGTAAAAACAGTCACAAAAAAATCACGCAGGGGTCAAAAGTCCGTCACGCAGGGGCTGCGTAAACTAAGCAGATTTCCCACGTGAAGTTTTACAATAGAGAAATCTGCCCAATAACAAGTGTAGTAAGTAGTAAGGGATCATTAAACTTAAACACGAGGGACGAATGTTACGAGAACGGCCGCCAGAGCTCTCTTCGGAAAGTACCAAACAGCTCACTCCTGCCGGCCAATGCAGAATACAAATGCAAATATCTCGGTTAATATTCTAGATACAGATTCTATACAATGTTTCGATCCCCCCTCTAAACTGCCCTCCCACTGGTCCGATTTCAGCCATTAACGAACTTGATCTTCCTTTTTACATAAAACGATTAACTTCCGAGTTTGGTAAAGATCAAATAAAAATTGCGACCGCTAGAGCGTTAACAGACATATAGATATATATATATATATATATATATATATATATATATATATATAAAATTTTGAGCGGACCTCATTTTCATCATCTCCTGGGTAGGATCGATGGACATTTGAAGAAATGTTTCGAAACTCGCGTCATGAGTACGACCTCAATAGCTGATTTCCCTTGAGGGAAATCTGCTAAAAACAAAACACATAAAGATAAAAACCAGTAGAAAATAGTCAACCAATAAAATTAAAACTTTTGTCAGCAGAAAAATTAAAAAACTAGTAGAGGACAAGGCGTTTTTATTGAACCTGATCAATTGGTTCCTCTACCATTATATTGAAAGAAACTTATGATTTTTCTGCATGTCTGTGTATAGTTTTTTTTTTTTTAAATATCAAATCTCAGCTGATATGATTGAACCTCAATGCGATAATAATATTTATTAGTAAAGCTATACATTTTATAAATTGAAATATGATTAATGAGTCTTCTTATCGGGCATTCCATAAAGGCATCACACACTTATGTAATAACGGACAAAACACTTGGTGCTACTTAAATTTAAATTGTATTTCACAAAAATACTATAAACGAATACCCCATTTTGCTCTCCACGCAGAAATCATATAGCTATGTCACAATATGCTTTGGGTTCAACATTATCGAATTTCTCATGGAACGTCAAAAATTTCTACGGACCTAACGGGATTGCGAATTTCATGACTGAAATCTAAAGGACATTTGGTTTTGAAATTTCACTTTTAACCGAATTTAATAATTTAACAATTCCCGGTATGAAATATACTAGGAAAACACCGCATAATCGTCGGCCCTAAGGGAGATACTCAACATGTTCCTTGAGCATAAAATAACGCTTATAGAGATTTAGAGGAGTGATTATGAGAGGCTACGAAGATTTAGCAGCGGCTTTGTCCACACCCTAAGGATTTAAGAGAAGATTACAGGAGGAGGAGATGGGAAATGTATGTTAGGACATAGGATATGGGAAGGATGATACTCAAATGCCTTATATAGGATGCTTAGGAGGGGCTTATTGCTCTACTTAGCAACGAATATAGCTTAATAATCTGCTCTCCAGTCAATCCTTCTAGGAGCACAGATGGTAGCCAATATCGCTTCAAGGATTTACTCGGGAGCTTTCTGGAATAAGACACACAAAGAAAATTCCATTCACATTGTATAAAAGGGAGGGTGCTTTTTTTAGGGTTGTTATTTGAACATTACCAATAACACCAATGTCCCTAGAGAAGTTTGTTCTAGAGCCAAAATAGGCTAATATAGGCTGTGAATATACTCTATATATTTAATTATATTGTTCTATTAATTGTGACACATTTGAAGCGATTCATTATTCCGAATAGATCTATAACATAAACATTTCATGTAATGAATAATGAGGTTCTGTAATATTTGTTACACAGGAGTTTTCACAATTTAAAAGTAAACAAAAAAAAAATATAGGATGAGAAAGATGTAGTGTTCCTGCATAAAGATTTATTATTATTAATAAAGATATTTATATTTTTTAATTATCAGCTTTCAGTGAACCTCCACTAGTAGTCATTTCTCTTTAAATATAAGTGAATATACATGGATCGTCTTATTCCAAGCTTATTATTTTTTTATTATTTATTAGAATATATTTATTTTTTTAATTTACTATTTATTCCAATCTTAAATATCACATCTTGTATTGATATTAAACAAGACTTTACTAGATGAGGAACATGCAATAGCGTTGTGTGATTAAGTCTTCAATTAGGATTTTACTTCTAAATCCCTCAAGATCTATTACTCAACATTATACTGAAATATAATGTATTAATGAAAAAAAAATTGTATTTTATTTCAGGGTGCTATTTAATAGAATGTGGGAACATGGTGGTTGAATGACCATCATGACTTGTCCTCATTCGTTTAGGATATAACCATAAGGTCAGCTTATGAAAGAACACAATAGTTGCAACTACAAGGCGCAGGCGTTAGATATGATGAGCTGGGAATTATGACAACCACATTACTAAAACAATAAATGAATATATATCAACGGAAAAAGGAAATATTCTACACAATGGGAATTGAAGAAAAGGAGCTGCTGCGAATTAGTGGTATGGATTTGTGCTCCAAATTTAGTGTATTCAATTGGAACGGTAGCATCGAAACAGGACAGAGAGAAAAAAAATAATAAAGAGATACAGTTGGCACTAAAACAAACCTGTCAAAAGTAACAATGTTTCAAAAGAGAAAGGAGTCTATATTTGGATAAGGGTCGGCGACCTCGGCAGGGTTTCGTGTTTAGTACTGTCTTTTTTATTATCACTCTTTTTTTTCCCATCCCTCCATTCTTTTTTAATATTATGTTTTGTCTTTTCATGAAAGAGAATATTACATGTTAGAGTTTTCAGAGCTTCAAAACAGTGGGGGTTAATAAATATCTTTCGGAATTAATTGCATCCGAAGAGATGGGCCAAATTATGCCCAACTAGACAGGAACGCAAATGATTTAAAGATTTTAGGTATACAACAATAGTCTTGTATTTTAGAAGCCAATATAATAAAGGGCTCTGGGTCGATATATGAGTATATTGGAGACAGGATTTTACAATTTATGGTACACCTTTAAAGATGGAATAAAATAGTTAATACCTACAGACCTTCGCAAAACCTTTTTAGAGCTTACCGTTTGCAAACTAAAGAGTAGCTTTCGTGTACTCAGCTGAACACACGTTAGTTAATCTGACGATGACTCCTAATAATAATTCTTTTAAGTACTAGACATTTTACGTGTTGCATCCCAGCCAAGTTATTCTTCAGCCTCAGCGAACCCAACCATGATCAAATGAATTATATTTCCTTACGTTGCACAAAAGGTCATTGATCAAAATTTGTGTAAAAATTATTTAAATGAACTTTAAATTTGATATAACACTAAGGTAGTTACGCTAGGATCTTAATTGATTCCGCTAAAACCTCATTTGTATCAGATTTATAATTGAAAGCGAGTTTATTGATTGAACTGACAGTGCGAATACAGCCAATTTGTCAATTGGTATACTGCCAGCTTTTCCACTCCAGGAGTTGCATATGGAATAGCATACGAATTAGGACTAACAGATTTTTATTCATAGCACGAACCCATTAGAAAAGTTTATAGAACCTGGAAATAATGACAAAAGTGACAGGATACTAAAGACAAGTTGCCAGAAGAGATGGTATTGTGTATCTTAGGATTAGGACTAATATGATTTGGGCAATCAACAACTAGGTTATTATGCCCTTTATAGTAGTATAATGCTGTTTACAAGTCCCTGTTTTACTCTATATCTTAAATAATATCAACTAATATATTGTAAATACCGCTCTTGTCATATCCTAAGGGTATTAAATTTACTAATTTTCTATACTATTATTTCTTAACTAAATCTATAAATACATTTTTATTTATTTATATTTACTTAAAGATGTGTGCTAGTAACACGAGTTACGTTTTACCTATTTACACTTCTAACTACTGCCTTAATATTATTAACTGGCTTTATACATATTTGGCCAATAATTAATAATTTCTGTATATTTTTTAATACTGGCAATATACTTACTTATCCTATATAATAATAGTATAATTGTGTATCTTGTATGAGGATAATCTCAACAAGTAACGGTCATCATTAACCAATAATGAAATTGAAAGTAATGGGTCATCATTAACAAGTAATGAAATTGAAACAATTGATTTAAGGAGATGGGCGGAGAATATACTTAAACGTTTGCAAACTTTTCCAGATTTTGAATATATTCTGCAACGCTTGTGAGCTCACCAAAATGGCCTTCCTCATTTCTAGGTGAATATAGAAACACACATACCCACTGTCCTTTATAGAATAAGCACGGGCGTTTCGTTCGTGAGTGTAGGCATTCATTAATATACCACGTTCTTAAAGATATTTTATGTATCTCTGCTTACTATGAATTACTTCAAGACGGAAATAAATTAGCAGAAAGTAGTGGTTCCTTCTGCTCAAATAACATAGTTAATACCCCTTTTCTAAATCATTTTCTTCAAAATTGTACTCTAAACGAAATAATAACTGGTATAAATGTTTATTCCTTTAAAAGTAAGAAATGTTACTGAAGGAACTATTTTTTTTTTTCCAGATTAACCCGAGGTTAGATATACCGTCCACACCGTGGAAAAGTCTAAAGACGTTTTATTGTAGTCTGCTGGCGCCGTAAAGTTTTTCACTGTGAAAATCTTCATTTCTCATCTATTATATTGACAACTGAAGGATATGAAAGTGATTATCTACTTGGATGAGCAGTAAAGAAACAAATTTCTCGTGGAATCTGTTTAATGTTGTTAACTAAAATAATAGGTTGTATTTGTAGTTACAGGTTTTAGCAGATTTCCCTTAAGGGAAATAAACTATTGAGGTCGTACTCATGACGTGATTTTCGTACAATTTCTTCAAATGTCCATCCTACCCAGAAGATAATTAAAATGAGGTCCATTCAAAATTATATATATATATTTGTCTGTTAACGCTCTAGCGGTCACAATTTTTGTTTGATCGTTACCAAACTCAAAATTTAATCGTTTTATGTAAAAAGAAAGATCAAGTTCGTTCATGGTTGAAATCGGACCAGGGGGAGGGGTGGTTTAGAGGGGGATTTTTGAAAATTCAAAATATCTCCGTTATTATGCGTCGGATCGAAACATTGTATAGAATCAATCTTATTACAAATTAAATTTACTATAAATATTGTTGTATACATTTGTTCCGTATCTTGAATATTAACCGAGATATTTGCATTTGTATTGTGTGTGTAGTCAGCAGAAGTCGGCTATATTCGGGACTTTCCGCCGAAAATTAGTTCGGCGTTTCTGTAACTGTTCGTCCCTCTTGAACTGGTTTAGAGATTCGTTACTATTACTGTTATTAGTTGGCAGATTTCTCTTTTGTAAAACTTCAAGCGGGAAATCTGCTTAGTTTACGCAGCCCCTGCGTGTCGGACTTTTTTTATTGCTTGAACCTGTACTCACAATCTCTAACTGAT
This sequence comes from Riptortus pedestris, assembly GCA_019009955.1. Lineage (NCBI taxonomy): Eukaryota > Metazoa > Arthropoda > Insecta > Hemiptera > Alydidae > Riptortus > Riptortus pedestris. Next base: position 81,801,049 of record CM032232.1, read on the forward strand.
ATAAAAAAAATCTCTCTAATCTCTTTTCATCTCTGTAACAGGTGCTTACAATAACATAACTGCTAGAACTAAAACCTAACCTCATTTAACAACTGAACACTGTGTGGCATATGTTTTAACATCTGGGATCTATTAACCTTTTTACTTAACAGAGTCCATATCTAAGAAAGAAATTCTATAGAAACGATGGCTTTTAAAAAAACAATCAACTTACACTAGACAAGTATACGTGAATGTTATTAAATGATAAAAAATATAGAATTAAATGAAATTTATTAAATACTACCAGGTAAAAAAACTTCTCAGAAACATGAGTTTAGGTAAGTTTTAATTCAAAAGTACTTAGATACTGCCTGAAAGACCAAGATGTTTGTATCCATTATGGCAGATCAAATGGGAGTCATGAATAGGCCTAATTGATTAAATATTAATGAACCAAACTTAAAAAAAAAAAAAAAAAAAATGTATCTTGACCTATAAACTATTTGCGTTTTTTATAGAAAATAATACATTTAAGAAAAGCATGAACGAACACAAGGCAATGTGACAAGCAATATTCTGTACAGACACGTCATACGATTCAAGAACTATGATTTAGTTCTTGAGAGCAGACCTTATTGAACTCGGTCAACGGACGAAGAAGGCTGACAGGAAATATAATCGTATTTCTTTCTATTCATCTGCTAGAGCATTCAACAATAGTCAAGGTCATTCTCACGGTCTTGCAATCATTGATCTACCAATGTCTGATTGATTTGTTGGACAAAGACAGAATGGAAACAAAAAACCAAAACGAAAAAAAACTTGATTAATATCATAACCTCAATCAAATAATGTTTTATTTATAAATTTTAGTTTTAATTTTACTTAAAATAGAGGAAAACATAATGAAATGAGGAAACTAAAAAAAAAAAAAAAAAATTATCCATATTATTCAAAAGTTGTCAGGACTCCGAAAATCTAATCGAACTTTCCTAAATAAATTGAATTATTACAATATCTATTATACCTCTTCGGAATAATTACACAATTCTTAGACTTATTCGGAGAAATTAAATGAAACTCATTTTAGATTCTTGAATTTTTTTTTTAAATTATAGTAATTTAATTTACTGTATCATTACCAAAACAAATGTCTTATACCTACTATTAAGTTTTAGACAACTGCTTAGTTTACTTATTAGCATAATTTTTTTTTCTCTCCTTATAATTATATTCTTTTAAATTCAGTTGTGTTGGAAGAAGAAATCGTAAGATGTGCAAAATCTCTCTCTCTCTCTCTCACTCTCTCTCTCTCTCTCTCTCTCTCTCTCTCTCTCTCTCTCTCTCTCTCTCTCTCTCTCTCTCTCTCTCTCTCTCTCTCTCTCTCTCTCTATATATATATATATATATATATATATATATATATATACTAGCTCAGATACCCGGCTTCGCCCGGGAATTGATTTGAGGCTAAATGGTGATGATTTTTTTTTTTTGGCAAGGCTTTACTTTGCACAATATTTTGATATTGAGGATATTTTACCCGTCCCAGTGTTTAGGGTTAATACCCGTTGTTAACATTTGTTAATAATGGAATTAATTTTTTATGTAAGTCTTCACTGTCCTCCAAATTGTCATATTGCCCGTCTCCTGGGCATTTTGCATAGATTTAAGTTATTAAGGACAAAATATTAACATAGATTTGAATTAATTTTTCCAGGTGAGGTACCTCATAGTTCAAATTGGAATGAATTGTTGACCATACCAATATTTCTACGCAAATTGCTTGCTCCACACATTGTTCCTGGAGAAATGTATAAAACAAAAGTTAATCTAAATAACAAAGTAAAGAAATTTAGTTATGTGCATGTTTGTCGAAAAACAAATAGACAATGAAATATCGCGAATTTTTATTTCAGGCCTCTCTTATAACCCCCATTCCCGTTTTATCCTAAAAATTTCAATATAGCTTATAATCATGGAAGAATTAATGCTAATTGACAACCGAATTTTTTTAAGTTCGGTTTAATCGTTAGCGCCCAATGAAATAGTTGACTCCCGCTTTAGTTTATAGTGTATATCTCGTTTATACATTGTTAAAAAACAAAAATGTATATGGCAAAAGTAACTCTAAATAACAAAATAAACAACTTTTGTTATGTTCATATTTGCCGAAAAACGAATAGAAAACGAAGTACCGCTATTTTTAAATTCAGCCCTCCCTTACAACTCCCATTCCGGCCCGTCCCTAGAAATGTTGGTATGGCTTGTTATAATGAAAGCGTTAATGCTAATACACATACCGAGTTTTATTTATTTCGGTTGGGTCTTTTGTGCCAAATAAAATTGTTCACTTCCGCTATAGATTTTAGCGTATATCTCGTTTATAATTCGGTATACGGAAAAAGTGTATATGGCAAAAGTTACTTTAAATAACAAAATAAACAACTTTTGTTATGTTTATATTTGTCGAAAAACCAATAGGAAACGAAATATCCCTATTTTTAATTTCTGGCTTCCCTTATAACTCCCACTCCTGCCTGTCCCTAGAAATGTTGGTATGGCTTGTTATAATGAAAGCGTTAGTGCTGATACACATACCGAGTTTTATTTATTTCGGTTGGGTCTTTTGCCCCAAATAAAATTGTTCACTTCCGCTATAGGTTTTAGCGTATATCCCGTTTATAATTCAGTATACGGAAAAAGTGTATATGGCAAAAGTTACTTTAAATAACAAAATAAACAATTTTTGTTATGTTTATATTTGTCGAAAAACCAATAGGAAACGAAATATCCCTATTTTTAATTTCTGGCTTTCCTTATAACCCCCACTCCTGCCTGTCCCTAGAAATGTTGGTATGGCTTGTTATAATGAAAGCGTTAGTGCTGATACACATACCGAGTTTTATTTATTTCGGTTGGGTCTTTTGCCCCAAATAAAATTGTTCACTTCCGCTATAGGTTTTAGCGTATATCTCGTTTATAAATCGGTATATGAAAAAAGTGTATATAACAAAAGTTACTCTAAATAACAAAATAAACAACTTTTGTTATGTTCATATTTGCTGAATAAGCAATAGGAAACGAAATATCGCTATTTTTAATTTCAGGCCTCCCATATAACCCCCACTCCTGCCCGTCCCTAGAAATGGTAGTATGGCTTATTATAAGGAAGGCGTTAGTGCTAATTCACATACCGAGTTTTATTTATTTCGGTTGGGTCTTTTGTCCCAAATAAAATTGTTCACTTCCGCTGTAGGTTTTAGCGTATATCTCGTTTATAAATCGGTATATGAAAAAAGTGTATATAACAAAAGTTACTCTAAATAACAAAATAAACAACTTTTGTTATGTTCATATTTGCTGAATAAGCAATAGGAAACGAAATATCGCTATTTTTAATTTCAGGCCTCCCATATAACCCCCACTCCTGCCCGTCCCTAGAAATGGTAGTATGGCTTATTATAAGGAAGGCGTTAGTGCTAATTCACATACCGAGTTTTATTTATTTCGGTTGGGTCTTTTGTCCCAAATAAAATTATTCACTTCCGCTGTAGGTTTTAGCGTATATCACGTTTATAAATCGGTATACGGCGAAAGTGTATATAACAAAAGTTACTCTAAATAACAAAATAAATAACTTTTGTTATGTGGATATTTGCCGAAAAACCAATAGGAAACGAAATATCGCTATTTTTAATTTCAGGCCTCCCTTATAACCCCCACTCCTGTTTGTCTTAGAGAATAATAATATAGCCTAAAGTCTAAGTTGGGCTAGTAGTAATATTCATACCAAGTTTCATAAAATTCGGTTTAGCCGTTTATGCGTGAAAAGGTAACAAACAAACAAACAAATAAACAAACAAACAAACAAACAAACAAACAGACACCAAAGAAACAAAATGCAGTTATGGTGTCTATGACATGTGAAACGAAAAGTTATCGTGAAATTTCGCGAAAAACAGACAGA